>MU223785.1:2003944-2072243 GCA_018584345.1 Thuja plicata | reverse complement strand
CATGGCATTCCAAAGACTATCACATCTGACAGGGATACTAAATTTTTGAGTCATTTCTGGAGGACCTTATGGAAGAAGATGGGAACACAGTTGCAGTTTAGCAGTGCCTATCATCCCCAAACTGATGTGCAAACTGAGGTGGTCAATCGAAGTTTGGGAAACTTGTTACGGTGCATTGTTGGTGAAAAACCCAAGCAGTGGGACTTGGCGTTGCCTCAAGCCGAGTTTGCTTAAAACAGTTCTCTTAACAGATCAACAGGTAAATCTCCTTTTCAGATTGTATATGGTAAGAATCTTAAGGGTGTTTTGGACATTGTACAACTTCCTATGCAAGATAGAATTAGTGATGATGGGGAAGCATTTGCTGAACACCTTCAACAACTTCAACAAGATGTCAGGAGTAAGTTACAGAATAGCAATGAGAGATATAAGGTTGCTATAGATATCAGTAGAAGGCGACAAACATTTAATAGAGGTGATTTGGTGATGGTGTACTTGAGACGTGAGAGATTTCCTACTGGCACATATCATAAGCTGAAATACAAAAAGATAGGTCCTTGCCGAATTCTGAAGAAGATCAATGATAATGCTTATGAGGTTTGTTTACCAGATGATTTGGCTATTTCTCCTGTGAACCACTACTCATGAATTATGGGTCATTGAGTTTGACTCAAAAACTACACAGTTGAATCCTGATAGCAATATCACAATTTGACTTGCTGTGGAAAAATATCTCCTACTTATTTCTCCTGTGTTTAATGTTTCTAATTTGTATGCATTTCATGGAAATATATCTGAGCCAGATAGTAGAGATGAAGTGGATTGGCATCACCACCTTCCAAGTAAAAAGAAGGAAAAGATTGCCCACATTCCAGATGTACAGTCTACAGTCACACGGAATGGTCATTACACCAGGTACCTGATTCAGTGGGAGG
Source organism: Thuja plicata (assembly GCA_018584345.1). Lineage (NCBI taxonomy): Eukaryota > Viridiplantae > Streptophyta > Pinopsida > Cupressales > Cupressaceae > Thuja > Thuja plicata. The sequence goes on along the minus strand of MU223785.1, from coordinate 2,071,308 downwards.
GATTACCAGCGACAGATAGCACCTGGATCTCAGAGTGGGAAGTGATGAAGTTGGACCCCACAAAGTTACAGCAGTTCACAAACAACCACTTGCAGGCGTTGCGTTCCTTTAAAGAAGGGGAGAATGATGCAGCAACTTCCGGATGTCATAACTTTTGACTCGGATGTGGGTTTTGGCTGAAATTTTACAAGCGGATTCGTGAGCTAGAGTTAATGGCAATTCCAACTCAACCAGCTCTGTTGGTGGCCGTTTCGACATCTTTTTAGGAGCCTGAAGTTTCATCTCGACCTCCAAAATTAGCTTTTTCTATTTCTTTCCAGTTTTTTGAGTTTTGCTTTTGTAATAAATCTGAAATCGTGTTTCTGATTTCGTGGATTAGTTGGCAATTCATCTTGCCTTAGTTGTGAGATTTTCTTGGGAACAATTGAGATTCTTAGGATGAGTTTTAAAAGTTACCAAAAATGGAAAAATCTATTTTTCTCGAAAATCTGCCAAATATGGTAATTTTCAGAATTGTAACAAGTAGGAGTTTTCTTTCAGTGTAGAGGCAAAGTAGATTGGACACAGTTAATGAGAATTTGAGGTTCACTTATTCTGGCATTGTGTTATTTTCTATGAATTGTTGTTTCTGTGGTTTTGGGCTACATCATCATGCATTGGTCCTTAGCATTATGAGGCAATACACAGGGCAAAAGGAGTTGGCTCTTCCTGGTATCATGAGATTCACCTCAAAAATTATCACTAAATTCCTTGATGAAATCAAAGGCAGCTTTGAGGCGCATGTTTATTGGTGAGGAGTGGACTTCCTCATCCTATGCTACGACCACTGCAGGGATGGATGTAGTAGATTGCTTTTTTGATGAGGCAGGTTTTTGGACCCCTTGTGCAGAGATCGTGCAAGAAAATTTATTATAGTTTAATATTTAGTATTTTCTTATTTATAATTTTATGTGCATGTTTTTTTTATTTTTTAACTTTACAATTTTGCTTCTTTTCATGCACAGATGTGACTTAATTGTTTTTGTTTAACAATATTTGCAGGTCACTAAGCCCCAAGTAGTTCTCCTACGAGTTGTTGATGGGGAGAAGCCCTCTATGGGCTACATATATGAGGGCATGGATAGGGCCAAGGAAGCCATTAGATCTATATATGGAGGAATTGAGGATAATTATGGCCCCATTTGGGAGATAATTGATAGATGGCATAACCAGCGTCAAAGGCCCATCCATGCAGCAACTTATTTCCTCAATCCGACATTGCATTTCTCCAATGATTTCAAAGCGGATGAGGAGGTTCTTAGTGGCCTATATATAGTAGTATAAAAGATGTCTACTGATACCACAGCTACATTGCACGAGATGGGCGCATTTGATAATGCAATAAGGGTGATTTTTGCAAGCAAAATGTGCAAAGACGCTCAGACAAAATTGCAGCTAGGTAGAAATATGTTAAGATTCTTAATTTTATTAACTTTGATTTTATAATCTAGCCTTAAAGTTGTAATTGAGACTTTTTTTTTTCTTTTCCTTATTTCAGATAGATGGTGGCAACATTTTGGGCCTACAGCCCAACACCTTCAAAAAATTGTCATCTGTATATTGAGCCAGTCATGCAGCGCTTTACGATGTGAGCACAACTGGAGTATGTTCGAGCACATCCACTCGAAGAGACTTAATAGATTGTTTGTGGAGAGGTTGAATGACCTAGTCTTTGTTCATTACAACCTTCATCTTAGAACCAGACAGATTTTGGATAGTGACACCTCTCCGATCACGCTAGAGGGGATTGATCCAGAGTTCGAGTGGCTCATTGAGTCTACCGATCCTGTCTTCACTGATGAGGACCTTGAGTGGGTTGACCAGGTAGATTGAGAGGCTGAGGTTGTGGCCATGGCAAAGGAGGATAGAGCACGATCAGACATAGTTGATGTTGATCAGAGTGGCTCCTCACAGGCACAGACTATGGTTGCTCAGTCATCTAGAACCTACCTTAGCTGCCTTTGTAGGAGGGATGAAGACTACTCTGAGGTTGAGGCTGAGCTAGAGCCAGAGCCAGAGCCAGAGCCAGAGCCATAGACTTGTTTTTGTTTACACATATGTTTGGGAACATTTGATGTCATGGATTTTATGGATTTTATAAACATTTGACAATATTTATAATTCTATATATCTATGTTTGCTATTTCCTTCAGCTACAATTTACATTTGTACTTATGCAATAGATGTATGTTTATGTATGTGATCAAATTAGCTTCTATTTGATGATGTTATAGTGCCTTTAAGCTTTATTCAATAATGGGTGCATGAAACAAGTTTTAATCCATTTTGTGGAGTCATTGCCAAGTCCGAGCCGAGTCATGAGCCGAGTCATTCTCGCCAAGTCAGAGCCAAGTTCGAGTCTAGGAACTTTGCCACTAATAGACTCCCTCATTGTAATCAAAATTCTTATATGACAAGAGAGTCAAAAAATGTCTCTTTTTGTTACTTTTTAGCGCTCAATGCCTTTGGGTACACCTGCGTACACTCAGATACGTGCCTGGGCATACCCAAACACTCAGGCACGTACCCAGACGTACCCCTAGTTGAACCCAGTGCGGGTGCAAAACGCCTTAAGGGTGTACCAGGCAACATAGTCTATGACTAATGCAATTTTGCCACATCTATCGGCACTAGAAGCACATTGTCCTTAGCCAGCAGGACCTATCAACAATACATATCGAGGACATTTTCTCTCCAATACATTGTCAAACTCGTGCGAAACAATGACCTCTCTTGATTTTCCTCAGTCTCCTTAAGACCGTCTACTCAAATTCCTGCATCAACTTGCACAACAAAAAATCATTAAGCCAAATTTCCCACCCAAAAAAGGGGAATGGTTGTTCCCTGAAAATGTCCAATCACCTAATGATTAATTTCTGATTTAACTGGTTTCAGGAAAGAATCTGCCTCAAGGAAGATATATAGAAGACTTTCAATTCTAAGACACTTGAAATTCAGTTCATGAATCTTTTTAAACTCTCAAGTTCCATAGACATCTTAATAATACCCAAGGGCTACTTCATGTCATTTTGCCCCTCAAATGTTGAGAAAGATATCATCTTCCAAGGTGTATTACAATTACAGCAAATTATATCATCTAGCTTCCTTTCCCTTTCTTTTCAACTAGGAGGGTATGTTTCCCTGATACTGTCACCTAAACTCCTAAACCCACATCACTGTAATAAAACTAAATTTTCTATCTAAATTTTGTTGGAAACAAGTGTGCAAGGAAGATTATAATCTAAGGACCAAACCATCTAGTAAAAAAAATTCTGCATCCTCATCATCAACTGTAACTCCCACTTCTACGAAGAAAATAAATAATGAGTTTAATATGTTTATGTAACTTGTTGACATGACATTTCCATTTTATTTATATTTTAAAAATCAGTTTTGACTCGGACCAATCTATTGATTTCTCCCCAAATCTCCTAGGTAGATTCTCAATTAGCATTGTTACAATGGTAATTGCTTGATTTTATTCAAAGAATGAAATGTACATATATAGGCAATTACATTGACAATGTTTCCTAAAGAAACAATCGATAACTAAAGACTATGTGATTGAGCTTCTTGTTTTAATTGTGTTCTTTTTTTACATCAACGTTTTGAATCATAGTCTTCTCTAGCTCTCCATCCTGATGATGAATCATAGAATACGATTCAAAAGGTTGATGTAAAAAGGAACACAATTAAAACCAAATGCTCAATCACAAAATTATGAACTGTGGAAATCTTATGTCTTAACTGAAGACTAATATAGAAACTATCTAACTAGACTAAATATTTACAATATTGACCATTGACCAAATAAATCTGTAATATTATTCTAATACCCTCCCTTAACGGTCAATCTGTCAACTACACCAAGTTACCCCCTTAATTTTATAAACTTGTTTAGGCCCAAAGACATGGTGAGAATGTCTGCAATTTTATCCTTAGTTGAAACATAATGCAACTATATTGATTCGTTTTCAACAAGCTTGTGGATGTAATGAAAATGAAGGTCAACATGCCTGGCCCCTCATTAAAGATAAGAATTTTTGCAAGTTGGAGCACCCGTTGATTGTCGCAAAACAGAGACAAAGGATCTACTTGAGGCATGTGCATATCAGAAAGCATTTTTCGAAGCCAAACTACCTCACAAGCGTCTTTAACAATTCCCCAATATTCAACTTCAATCGAGGAAAGAGCTACCACTTGTTGTTTCTTGCTAGTCCACGTGATTGCACATGTGCCTAGGCTGAAGACATACCCAGATGTAAACTTCATGTCATCAACAGAAGCTGCCTAATATGAGTCAGTGAAACCAATAAGTCCAGGATCATTGCTTCTGCCATATCGAATCCCAAAATCGGAAGTGCCCTTCACATATCGCAGCACATGCTTCGCTACAACCCAATGTTCGGCTCTAGGGGCTGTCATGAAGCGAGAGGTGTAACTCACAACAAAACTAAGGTCAGGTTTAGTGGCAGTGAGATAGATGAGACAGACCACTAGTTGCCTAAACTTGGCTTCATCCAGTAAAGGTGCATCTGATTTGGCAGATAATTTCAGCCCTTTCTCTATAGGTGTGGATGCAGGTTTGCAATTTTGCATCTAAAAAATTTGTCTAGCAAAGTCTTGGCATACTTTGACTGAGATATAAAAATACTATCATCTCTTTGTCAAACCTCAACAACTAAGCACTAATTTAGAAGTCCCAAATCTGTCATGTCAAAGGACTAGCACAACCTCTATTTGATCAGCTCAATCAAAAGTGTTGAACTACCAGTAATAATCAGGTCATCAACATAGATGACAAGTACAAGTATATCACCACCAGTAGTTTTAACATATAAATTGGAGTTAGGACTCCTATAAAAGACTTGATCACTGAGGTATTTATCAGTCTTTAAGTACCAAGCCCAAGGAACCTATTTCAAGTCATAGAGTGCTTTCCAGTAAAGGTGCATCTGATTTGGCAGATAATTTCAGCCCTTTCTCCATAGGTGTGGATGCAGGTTTGCAATTTTGCATCTAAAATTTGTCTGGCAAACTCTTGGCATACTTTGAGATATAAAAATACTATCATCTCTTTGCCAAACCTCAACACCTAAGCAATAATTTACAAGTCCCAAATCTATCATGTCAAAGGACTAGCACAACCTCTATTCGATCAGCTCAATCAAAAGTGTTGAACTACCAGTAATAATCAGGTCATCAACATAGATGACAAGTACAAGTATATCACCACCAGTAGTTTTAACATATAAATTGGAGTTAGGACTCTTATAAAAGACTTGATCACTGAGGTATTTATCAGTCTTTAAGTACCAAGCCCGAGGAGCCTATTTCAGGTCATAGAGTGCTTTCACCAATCTGCATACTTGGTGTTCTTTACTAGCAATCTTGAAACTAGGAGGTTGGGTCATATAGACTTCTTACAAGTCACCATTGAAGAATGCACTCTTGACGTCCATTTGATGGGCTTTCCATCCAAACTGGGCTGAAAAGGCAAGGACAAGCCAAATGGTACTCATTTTGGTCGTGAGAGCAAAAGTCTCTTCATAATCAATGCCCTCTTTCTGAGAGAACCCTCTAGCAACTAGTCAAGCCTTCTACTTAACTTGATACACCCGTTTGCAGCCAATGGGCTTCTTCCCAAATGGAAGATTAGAAATGACCCAAGTGTTGTTCTATAGAAGAGTACGATGTTCTTCTTTAATAGCTTGTTCCCGCTTAGGTATACCTTTAGCCTCTAAATAGGATTGAGGCTCATAAACACTATGAATATTGGCCATAAGAGAAAATTTTACAATATTTTGTTGTTTGCTCTTGTTTCTAGACAATCTACCCTCAATGAGCTCATCATCATGAAGATCACCTATGGTCTTGACCCACCATTTTGGTCGGAGTGTAAAAGTACCATCATTTGATTCAGGAGGAAATACTGAACCTAGATTGGTTGGAACAGGTTCATGAAGATGTAGATCAACAGGCTCCTGAGGAAATTTGGGTGGTGCAATATCATGCCTAGGAGACTCCATAGCTTCAGAGCCAGAGTCATTTGAATCCCTCTCATCAGGTTGACCTAATGGAAGACTAACATCGAAATCCTTAGCCTGCAAAGGCAGATCCTCAAGACTCAAAACAAGAGAAGAGAGCTGAAAAGGCCTTCATTCTTCATCAAAGACAACATCCCAACTGAATATGAGATGACTAGTGTCTACATCAATCAGTCAATATGCTTTGTGGTTTTCAACGTATCCTATGAACATGAGCTTCTAGCTCTTGGAATCCAATATTGAGTGCTTGGCATGTGGAATCCAAACATAAGTGGAAGAACCAAAGACTTTCAAGCAAGTAATTTTAGGCTTCCTACAAGACCAAGCTTCCTCTAGAGTCTTCCTTTTCACGGCCTATGTAGGAGACTTGTTCAGAAGATAGACAACAATGCAGAATGCTTCTACCCAAAACTTCTTTGGAACATTTCTATGTTCCAACATAGACTAAGCCATCTCAGTGATTGTGCGGTTTCTCCACTCAACCACACCATTTTGTTGAGGGGTGTAAGGGGTAGTAAGCTGACGCTTGATACGATATGCGCACAGAAGTTGGAGAAATTAGAAGAACAAAATCCCCCCCATTGTTTGTCCTGAGTAATTATTTGTTGACCTGACTCTTTTTCTACCAATGCCTTAAACTTCTAAAACATCCTAAACACCTCTGATTTTTGTTTAAGAAAATAAACCCACATATTACAACTAAAATCATCAACACATAATAGAAAATACCTGGGCCCGATAACTGAAGGAGTGTTCATTGATCCACATACATTAGTGTGAACCAATTGTAATACCTTGGAAGCTCGCCAAGAATCGCCATCTGAAAACGGATTCTGATGCTACTTTCCACCTAACAAGCTCCACAAACTCCATGATTCTAAGTCTGAATCTCAGATAAGCCAACCACCAGATCCTACCGAACAAGCTGAGAGAGATAGTGTGTGTTTAGATGCACATATCATTGATGCCAGAGATTGCTGATGGAAGAACTTTTGGTTGTCATGGCATGGTCCTAAGGATCACTAGTGTCAATGAGTCTATAAAGACTATGATCCTCAATACCCACAACAATTGTAGTGCGAGTCTCCCAATCAACAATACTGCATTTGTGTGAACTGAATACCACATCTAGCTGAGAGTATCTCATAATCTGATTGATAGAAAGAAGGTTGAGTTTCATGCCTGGAACATAGTATACATTGAGGTAAATTAAATTCCTCCCTCTAGATTGAATCTGCACGTTGCCCTTTCCAACAAAAATAAACTCTTCTCCTACTCCAAAAATAACTGGATCAGTGAATGATGTGTAATCAGTGAACCAATCTCAATGATGAGGAAAGTACCAAGAAGCACTTGAGTCGATGTACCAAGTAGACGATTTGATGTGACCTGCTAGGCATTTGGACAAAAAGACATAGAAAGAAAACTCTTGCTCAGTGTCCTTGGTGTGCTTTTCTACATAGGCTTTTTGCTGAGAGTCCCTCCCTGCTTCTTTTGTTCAAAAGTCGAACGGTGCCAACAATCTTTCTTCATGTGACCATACTTGTGTCAATAATTGCATTGAATGTTCTTCTTGGAGTTGTCTTAGGATTGACCTATGCCTTTCTACTGAGAATTGACTATTCCCTTTGTCTTGAGCAAGTGAGTTTGTTGTGAAGACGTGTTTTGTGGAGGACGAACTAGCATTGCTACTGAACTGTTGTCTCCATTGATCCTGCTATAGAAGTTTGCTACAAAGATCTGGAAACTTCAAGTCAACATTAGTTGAGGTAATGTTGAGTGTCTCAATAAAGTGCGCATAAGACTTTGGTAGACTTTTTAGAGTGATTACTACCATGTCTTCTTCCTCCATTGTCCTAGCAATTGCCTCCAACTGATAATGAATGTTCTTGTTTTTTTTAAATGCTCCTATAGAGACATCCTCTCATCCATCATGATTGAGAAAAACATGTCCTTTAGAAACAATGCATAGCTCTTGTCGGACATTTCATGTAGGTCTTTCAAATATTCTCATATTTCAGCAGTTATTTTGCCTAAAGGTACCTGAGGCAGTTGATCGTGGGTGACCGACAATTTAATTAGCATCACAGCTTCTCAATTCCGCTCATCGAATTTGTCTTGATCTGGACCCGACATTGTAGGACGACAAGGCATTGATACTCAAAAATTGTCAGCATTCGCTAGTTTGAATTGGTGTTGTGGTTGTTGAACGATTAACTATCTTCTAACAATATGTTGGTCAAAGAAGCCATATTTCACGCTTTTCGAGGCACAAAAAATAAGATAAAAAGTTGAAACTTTGATTGCACAAAACCTGAGGCAAAAATCCCAATGCATAGAAAAAGGCTGAATGCTGGCACAACTTTCAAGACAGGGAAATGAAAACCCTAGGTTGCCAAAAATGCAGATTGTCACAAGAGTGTTTGAAAAACCCCCTAGTCACTGAAAAAAACCAAAACAAATGCACTAACTAAACAGAAGAAACCACGAAATTTTGAGTAGAAAACTGAAAAAATCTGAGCCCATGCAGGCTGAGAGAAGACATAAAATAGAAAATAACACCCTTGGCTGCAGGCAAATCTTCCACTTAGATCCGTCGGTCCCCAGGAGAAAAAAAGAGTGGAGGCGATGTAAACGTGCAGATGCAAGAAAAACACGGGCTCCTTTATAGATTCGCAAAGAAATCCTTTTGTCAAATGAAGTGGCACCCAAAAAAGGCACGAAACAAAACATAAGAGATTGCAGTAAAAACGTGACAAATACTTCACAAAATCCTTTGAAAATAAAAAACACAGACATCTTTTGTTGGGTGGAAGAAAAGAGACCCCGTCATGAGCAAGGGTTGAATGAATGAATGAAAGATTTTAATAATGTCCACAAGGCTGAAGCAGCCTATGGGACCCACTACAAAAGCATCCGCCCCCGACCACGAGGCCAAAAATTAGGCCATTTAAAACTTCTTTAAATCTACTCTTTGGCAATGAATTTTGACCACCAAATTTGTTGTCCTTTCCAGCTACGTTTCTTCAAATAAAGTACCTAAATTGCCCGCCTCTAAAATATCCTCATAACTGGAGCGAATGTTGTTCTATGTTGGACATGATAAAAGGCCTCTCAGTCTCAACCACCCCCATGTTGCAAAATAAACATAATCTCTCTTCCCATTATTCCTTAGGTATATCCATCTAACTGTTTCACACCTCAATTGATGAGAACTTGTCCTAAGCTGCGTTATAAGCATTTTTGCTCTCCATTTAATATTTGCTCCTATGTATGCTTTCTCCTCATGATCTCCCATGGGGTTAAATTCTTTGAAATAATTGTCTTTTTTGCACCCATTTTGTTTTGACCATAAGATAGTCTTGAACTTTTCCCTCACAAAGTTTTTTATTTCTACATTGTTATTTGGACATTCATGCATATTAACATTCCATTTTTCATCCATTTGACGTTTTGCTTCATCCACGTGTTCTTTCTTCTTTCTAGTCTTTCCTCCGTGATCAATTTAGGCCATCGACGTTTTTTCATACCTTGAGTTTTCTTTAAATAACTTAATAATCGAACCATTGTCAAAGCCTCTAAAGGAAAAAGTGCATGTTTCCGCCAACAAGATCTCATAAGGGTCAGTGGTTTTAATTTTGAGGTTATTGATGACTAAGTGTTTTTTGAATTCACTCTACTTGCCTCCATTTCTGATCTGACATGCTGCTGCCCCAAATCTCACACCCATAAAGGATCACCGGGGTAACCAATAATCCGAAAAGCATCTTTTTTTTTTCCAATCCCATAACTCCGCATTCCTGCATCTATTTTGTAAGGAATGTAGCACTGTCCAGCCTCCCTGAATTCTTTTCGCTCTACATGTTTCCGAACTAAGTTTGTTGTGGAAGTCAATCCCAAGATACTTGTACTCGTCTACTATCTCTAAAGGATTGCCTTTGAAAAGAAAAGTGTTTTGTGTCTTCCTGTTTCTTTTCAAGGAGAAGATCATCACTTTGGTTTTACTAGTGTTCACTTGCATCCCGACCTCGTGACAAAAGGTATCAAGCCCCTTTAAATGTTCCCTCAACCCATCAGTCGTTTTAGCAATTAAAATGAGGTCATCCGCATAGAGAAGTAACTTTATCACATATTTAGCAAGCTAAACCCCATCACCCTTAGTCATGTTTAACCATTACTCTAACTTATCAATATATAACCCAAATAAGGATGGTGAGAGGGGGCATCCTTGTTTGACACCAATATCACTGTCAAAGCACTCTGACATCCCATCAATGGTTCTGATTTTAGCCTTGGCCTACTCATATAGTCTATGTACCCCAGCCCTTAGCTCAAGAGGAATTTTTAGCTCTTCCATTCTGTCCCAAAGCTTGCTGCGAGGAACCATGTCAAAGGCCTTTTTAAAGTCGACAAAGCAGCAAAAGGCCTTCTCACCCTGAGTATTTCATACTTTTTCAACCAAGAATCTAAGGGTAACACCGTGATCAATCGTAGAATGTTTTGGTCTGAAACCAGCCTGCCCTCTAGCTCTTTTACCTTTCGTTTCTGCCCACTTGCTGATTTTGCGTTCAACCATGTTGCCAAAGAGCTTCCCAAGGACAGGGTTAATCATGATAGTGGGATAATTTGAAGGATTATTTATGTTGCCACTCTTGTGAAAAGGAATAACCACGCTAGTCGTCTAGTTTTCTAGAAAGCCTTCCTCATTGACATCATTGAAAATACGATTGATATGAGACGCAAGAACATCAATGCCCCATTTCAAATGTTCAGCTTGCAGCCCATCAATATCTTGGGCCTTACCCCCGGCCAATCGCTTTATGCCTTGGAAGATATCCTCAATTGTGAAAAGTTCATTTGTGACATTGATTACTAGGGGCCTATGCTTATCCTGCTCAGGTTCATATAATATCTTTGCATATTCTAGACATTGGGACCTCGTGATGTTTTTGATTATGGAAAAAACAGGTTTTGATGGGGTCCAAAAACCCAATACAGTCAGATTCTGAAGGGGATCTGGAGCCCCAACAAGATGAAACGCTTGAACAGATAGAACATTAGAAGACAGCAGCCCAAAACAAGTAGACATACGACAGCATAGCAAACTAAATCATTCAACTTACCGGCAGCCCCAAAACCCTATACAAGATCTACACCTTAAGACAACAACCTCCCAAACAAGGAAATCATTGAGGTTTTGAATGGCACCCCAAACCATGGATTTGGGTATTATCCTGGCTCCCAAAACCATAGTACAAACACAACCTCAACAAAATAATCATTAAAAGATCAGCTGAAACCTTAAACTTGGGTTTTAACAAGGCTCCCAAAACCATCAGAAAGGGTTTTACCATGGATCCCCAAACCATCCGACTACAGGCATCAAAGATTTCCCAGAAGAACAAACCCAGTCCCCTAGCAAAGCTCCCTTCCACCTCAATAGAAGGGGATCCCACCTCAATAGGGCCGATGAGAAAGAGATTTGTCCTCCTCAAAACCCACATCATATACCACCCTTTCTTCCAACAACTATCCACAAGAGAGAGCCAATCCTTGCCACATCCAGCTTCCACCTCATAGCGCATCACCACCTCCATAGATGATGGGACCACCTCAATAGGAAATAAGATCAGAAGAGACAACAACTGGCACCCAGCCTTCCAGCAGTCCATAGAACAGAAACTCAGAAACCAAAGGAGGGGCAGCTCCTCTATAGAAATCTCCATTAGAGTCCTCCAAATCATCAGAACAGTGAAACACCAGACACTCCCATGATGTTGTTTTCTATTTGCTTCTTTTGTTGCGGCTCTTTCCAAAAAAATTTGGGATTTTGTTTTCCAAGAGTAATCAGCTCCATCCTTCTCATGCTCACATATTTTTCTTTTTTACACCTTAGCAGCTTTTCGTACTCTTTCTTGTTTCCTTTTCTCATTCTACCCCTCAAATTTCTTTTTGCTAACTTACACTCATCATCAAACCAAGGTTTGCTGGAAATGTATTTTTGGCCTCTCTTTTGGGTCTAGTTCTTTTACATTTTTCTAATGCCTTGTGAAATAGAGGAACTAAGGTATCTTTGCTTACAATATGCTGCTTTGTGTGTTCGAATTCATATTCGGGAATCCAAATCAACCCTTAAGGGCATCTTTGAAGGTTTTTTTATTTTCTTGGGTCATTAGGATTCTGCCAGGTGAGGGTATCTTCTTTTTCTTAAGTTGTGTTTGATCTCCCTGTTGCTCATTTAAATGAATTGCCAACTTTAAAAAATTTGGGTTGTGATCAGATTTTTAACACTATTGGGCATTCTCCTATCTCAATCTCTTTTACCCTTGCAATTTGTTCCTGAGAGCATATAACATAGTTTGGCCACACTTTCATACCATTACATATGACCATGTTGTACAAGCTGCATAAATCCAGTAATTCTGCCCCGTTATGATTAACATTGCCCTTGCTGTCCCCGGAAGACCTTTCCCAGAACTGATCATTCTCTTCTTCTAGCCATAGCAGATCACTTCTCTCTTTGTAACTTTTTTTCAAGTTGAGAGCTTAATTGTTTGTTGTCCTAGAGTTAAAACCACCTATTATTAAGACTTCACCCAGAGTATTAAAAACAGAGATGTCTTTTTTCAGCGATGAGTAGGGATCTTCCCGATGTAGGTTTCTCTTCTTATATGTTTTTGAGCCCTTTGGAGCAAAGTAACAAGCTGCCACTCTTATCTCAACTTGATTTTCTGTGATTTTCAGCCAAATGAATGGTTTGTTTGAGTCTTCTTTCTCTACACTTATAAACCTGCCCCAAGTCTCTTTAATTAAAACAGTAATCCCTCCATGCCCTTTGCCACTATCGGTTCTTTCATTCCAAGCCAAGATTTTTTTGTATCCCTAGAACTCCGACACTCTACATCCGTCATGCTCATGTGTCTCTGTGAGAAAAATAATGTCTTTACCTTTAGCTATGGGCCCTAACCCAGGACCTCTTCTCCATGGGTAACCTCTACAATTCCAACTAACTATAGTTAAGTGTTCCTAGGGGGCCTCGCTTTCCTATTTCTTATGTTCCATTATTTCATTGATGTGCGCCTCACCATTTTGTAACCATGTCCATTTTCCATTTTCTCTTGCTGCCTTTACTTTTTCCCATTCTTTCCTTCTTCTTGCTGAAATATGGTAAGGTCCTCATCAATTTATATGTGTGTGCCTTTGAGGAACCTCTTGTTCCTTAGTATCATGTTTTTGTCTTCCATGTTCTTCAAAGTGACCCTTACATGACTGTTCATGTTATATTTTGTCCATTTACCAATCCTTTGTGCTTGCTGAATTATTTTGTACCATTCTAGATGGTCCTTAAGAATGTCCCTTGCTAGATCATTTGTGTTTTCCTTTTCTCCGTAGTCTTTCAGCCCTTTAATGATGATGTTTGTTGTCTTATCACTTTTGTCTTTCTCTTCATGCATTTGCCTCCTTACTTGTTTTTCTATGAACTCACTTGGTGTGTTTGATGGCCCTTTCACAACTTGAGTCCATGATTTGACCTCTTCTATTTGCTCTCTGAGTTGATTTTCTTTTTATCTCCACACTTGCCATTGCAGATTGAATTTCTTTGATTTGAGGATCCTCTCTTTCACTACCACTTGCTTTTCTTTCTTCTGTTGTCTTCATTTTCTCTAATGCCTGCCTTAACAGGATCAGCTCATATTCTCCTTTTTCCATATTAAACTGTATTTTTTGTACCTGCTCTTTGAGTTGACTTGTTCTCATTTGTTAGTTTCAAATTGTTTTCATTGATTTCCTTTATCTTACTGTCCTCCATATGATTCCTCATTTCTAACACTTGAAGTCTCTCCTTCATGTACAATAACTAAGTCTGGACATCACATTAAAGGTGTTGATGAGGGGTTGTATGTGCTTGTGGATCCGTTATCCCCAGCTTCCATCCCGCCAGCCATTTGAGATCCCACTTCGGGATTTTTCAGGAATTGGTGTTGAATGGGATGCCATATTCATATTTTCCTTTCCATTTTGTCTCTGCTTGTTTTCCTCTTGCTCAGTTTCAACAAATTCTAATGCCTTCAGCATAGTTCTTGGTAATATAGCTGCAAACTTTCCCTTTTATGCATACTAAAGTTTTCGGGTATTGTTTTGCATTCACATACACACACTTCTCTCCTAATTTTGGTTTATTATCTTGAGGGTATCCTAGTAAGCAAGACCCCCTACTACTTGCTTCCCCCGGTTGGATATTGAAACTAGAATTCCAAACCACAGTTGGCCTTGTCGTTGAAAGGTTCCCCCAAAAGTTAAAAGGGATTAAAAATCCCTTTTGAGTTAGCACACCAAACGTAGTCCCTTATTCGTGTTTATCCCAATGAGACTTAACATTTGCTTGAACAATGCCCACTGTGATAACGTTTGGACTTGTCATATTTTTAACCCCATCTGTAGTTATGTCTGCTTTTGAACCTGCCATATCAGTCTGATCTGTTGGAGATATGGTGTTGATTTTTTCCATGTTTTTAACAGTTTCTCCAGGATCTAGAAATTCATGTTCCCCATTTTCAAACATACCCACTGTGTTTTTGTTCACATCGGTTGGGTAATGTTTTGTCGTTTTTGAATGGGTTTGAAGAGAATGCAAGATTTGCTTGGAAATAAAGTGATGAAAAAATACGGAAAAGCATAAAAAGAAATATGCCGAAGGATAGAAGAGAATAAAGAATGGCAGACCTAATCCTGCCTGTCTCCCTCAAGACCCACACCTTTTTCGGCCAAACTCTATTGAAAAGTAGATCTTCGTCCCACTTGCCTTTGTTGTCGCGTTTACTATAGCTTGAAAACCACGTTCGTTTCTGAGAGTCTTGTTTTCAAGATTCCAATGCAAGGCGCTAAAAACCCTGTGCTCTATATTCTCTCTGTCCCTGTGCCAAAAAACGTTGTCTTTAAACACCGTCCTAAACCCCTGCCGAGACACCGCTGCCAAAAAACCTGCGTAACCCCTATCGAGAAACCCTTGTATCCTACCACTCCTATTTTGCGTAACCTACCACTCCTAGAGTCGGTTGCTTAAATGCGGGTTATGGTTGAGACCCAACTGCTGGCCCTGGATTGTCTTCAGACTGCTTGATAACTCCTCTCACCATTTGTTTGTTGAAATTGTGAGTGCAAATATGCAGATTGAAATGAAATGAAGTCCCTTCACAATGTTTCAAGAGGATGCAAGCCAAATAACAATCAAACTCTTCGGTTTTCTTTTTAAGCATAGGATCAAGCAAAAACTTTGAAAAAAATCACTCTGAAAATTTTAGAATTCTAAAAAAATTTAGTTTTTTTATTTTGGCTCTGATAGCATGTTACAATGGCAATCACTTGATTTTTTTCAAAGAAAGAAATGTACATATATAGGCAATTACATTAAGGATGTTTCCTAAAGAAACAATCAATAACAGAAGATTAATTTAGAAATTATCTAACTAAACTTAATATTACAATATTGACCATTAACTAAATAAATATGTAAATATTATTCTAATAAGCCTGTGCATAACTGTGCAATTCCAGTTTAATAATGGTTTTTCAATATTGCTATTATTTGACATTCTAATAACTTCCATGTTACAAGAGCATTGTTTTAATTTCCACCTACTACATTCCATACAATTTTATGAATCCAATCTAATTGCATTTTAAAATTATAGGTATGAAAACTTTAGCTGTGGGAATTTTAAATTGTCATGTTAACTTTTATTTCTTCAATGTAGGATATTTATTATTTTACTAAATTTCTTTTTATGTTATTGTATCCAAAAGAAATTAAAATTTCCTCCTACCTTCAGAATGGCTAACACAAGGGCTTCGGCAATGCATGGGATTCACAGTTAATTTAGAAAACCTCGATTCTACTACAATTTGATGTCCTCTACAGTCAATCAACCTACAATTGGGATTTATTTCCAAACAATTAGCATCCATTTCTTTGTTTTTAAATTCAAGCATCCCCGAGGGGCTAGGCTTGGAAAATTGAACCACACAAGGAAACAAACCTACAAGCCAACTGCCCTCCAGCTATCTGCTGCACAATAAAAATTTCCTCTGCAGTGTAAAGTAATTTGACATTTCGAAGCCTTGTGTGTGTCTGTGTGAATGGACAGATTCGATTAAATTTGATGCTGATAGCACAAAGATCATCAACTTCCTATTCAAATCAATTTCTACATGCCTAATGTTCTTCTGGTCTGCCACTACCAATTTCAAGAATTGACAGCCCAAATACTAAGGTTCATCATCTTACATCTACAATTTTTTTATTGTTTTTCATGGTTTTAAATTTCAACATTCCCCGTAGAAATTATTACAGATCAAACTTATCTTCCAAAAGCATAACATTTATGGGTTTGACTGACTTGGAAATAGCTCTGCAACAGCATAATGAAGTCTTAAGAAAATGACAAAAGCAATCTACAAATTCTTTAAAAGTTTGCTCCATTTCTGCATTACAAAATACCTGTCACAATGAATTTGTAATGGGCTCTGGTTATTTTACTTTGAGGCCCCTGCTAACACACTTTCAGAGCCCATTGAGCAGAGGCAGTGATGCATTTTCACTGTTTTGTAATCCCTTGTCCTTAACAATGGGCACCACACAGGAATGCTCTGAGATGATCTCTGCAATGCAATCTATTTCAAACTCATCTTTGTTTATTTTCAAACCCATTCTTCTTCTCCCCTTAATCTGTAATGGCATGCCTACTGTTGACTACACCATAATATCATTAGGTATTTAATATGTCAGACTGCAAATACTTATGATGAATGCTATCTCCCGACACTATGGTATCTCCCGACTTTTAATTTCCAATTTTCCAAACTATGCTGATAATAAACTCCTTATCAGCTTGTGTTGGCTTGAGTAGATTCATACAATAGGAATTTATTAGATCCAAAAATGTAGGAAAAAAGTCTCCTAATTGTAGTCAGCACAAATAATATCAGAGGTAACATGCAGCCCAGTTATACCAGCTCCTGTATGTGAAGCATTTAAGTAGACAAGATACCTTCCAAAGCACTTTAACTTATGTGAAATCAATGTTTGTTTAATCCCCGGCATGTGATGTAATATTTATTTAGTTCTAGAGACAATTAAATAATCTATTTGACAATCAAAATAAAATGAAAAATCGGTTGCAAAAATTGTAAGATTTGCTCCCATGCAACAATGACAAAGTAAGAGAAATAACCTTATTAAGATCTAAAGATCCATCACAGACAATTGCAACCGAAGAAACTCCAGGATCATGTACGTGGTCATGTTCATGATGGTGACCATCGCTTTCATGTCCATGCTCATGATGGTGACTGTGGCTTTCATGTCCATGCTCATGATGATCTGCAAAACAAAAAGAGCAATTCCACCAATGGTTTAATTCACTTTTCCCTTAAAAGGACAACAAAAGCATGGGAAGATAAAATAATGCATATCAGAGTAACACTGGATTGGTTACAGCACTTACACAGTTACACTTTATGTTTCTACATCAATAAATATACCATGATTCAAAAACTGAGGTTTGGACACCAAGAATATCTAAAATCATTTGCCTTCCTATTGGGGGCTTTTCATCAGAAATTAAACAGAAAAAAAAATCCAGAAGATAGCCATGCAGTTGGAAGAAAAACAAAAATATCATATATATAGAGTAGTTTCTGAATAATGATTCTTGACCATGGCAGGGACTTCAAAAGTGCAAAGCAGAAGGAATTATTCAATCTCCAAACTACTAATCACAAATGGCAGCAGTATCAATCATAAACTTAAGTTTTACTAAGGATTTTAATCCCAACTTCAAAATTATGGACCAAACCCACAAATTTAAGACTATTGTCTACTCATCTTTTGGATGACCAACAAATCTTTCTTCATAATAGGAATGAATACAAGTCATCATATAAAACCATATTATGATGGTGTTCTGGTGGGCATCACTGATCAGAAATGACCATTCAATCTTAGACAAAGATACAATACTTTTGTTATGAAAGGAGGAAGCCAGGCGGATGGATTAGAAAATGAGGAGTATTTGCACACTAAAATATGAATGGACGATTTTCATATTGTTCAGTATAAAGATCCTATTTCAACAAAGAAGAAAAGCAATCCAGCAGACAGTAGTCAGACTCTTTTGTTCATCCTGACATACATTATCTCACCATAGGATTCCGCATCACATATTACCTCCGTATCAAAAAGATGGAAGTATATGCAACTCACAATACAAAATTCAAATCAATCTAGCAATAAAAAGTTATATATTCACAGTGCCTCAATCTACACTGTACAATGTTCACATTTGACAGGCTCATAGCTATAAATTAAATGAAGTAGAAAGTTATCTAATTTACATACTAACGTTCTCATTACACTATGATCTTCTATTAGTGTGCTTAGTTCAAGACATCAAAGAAGTTCAGCATTAATCACACCAAAATATTCAGGACATCAAAGAAGTTCAGCATTAATCACACCGAAATATTCAGGACACCAGAGGAGTTCAGCATTAATCACACCAAAAGATGCTTCTGTAGGCTGTGTATATGTGTGCAGTCCAATACATTTTGTGCAGATGTAACAGTAGTAGAATTTGACACCACCGAAAACTGAAATTTGGAATACAATCAGTGACTGATGATCCTTGAGCATGTCCTTGAAATTGTTGAATAAATTTTTAAATCCAAGCATACAACTTGATCAAAGAGTAAAGTTTAATTAAGCATAATTTTGAAACAATAGACACAGCTCCAAATATTCATGAAGACCCTTCATCACCATTTGCTCACAAGAACCAACACTTGTAAATGCGGCTCTAAGGACATTTTTAAAGCACGGGCCCTTACACAAAGGCCAAATCATAGGTATAGCCTCTGATTCTCCCATTGGACTTCTGATCCTTGTGTCCACCAGAGAACACTGGACCATTCAAATTTTTGAGACCGCACCTTCATCATCTCAAATGTTCATATCACCAAACCATTATGCACCAGAAATATCCATAACCCATGTCACAAGCACAAACACCAAATACATTGTCTGATACAGATCCAAAGACAAGGAGAACATATATTCTTCCTTGCATCTTGGGTACCTACCCTTGTAGTCCCTTCAGAAGACAAACTTTGTTACCAACTTGGTTGTAGAGGCCTTAATATACCCCCATAAACTCAAACATATAGCCAATCCCATTCCCTCCACCACACTCTGCCAAGCAAACATTCCTTTACTAATGGCTCTTGACAACCTTTTGTCCCACTAGTCTAAGAACACAACACAACACCAACTTCCACTCTCCTAAACACAACTACTACTGTACCAACTTTCATGACAGCTTCTCAATATCTTCTAACTCAATCGACCAAAGTTCCTCTTGAATCCTCGCTGCCTCAACTCTAAATCTTGTAACCCAAACTAGAAGAGAACCGTTCTATTTGTTGAGTTTGTTGATGCTTTCCTCTGAAGGCAGACCTTGATAAAGTTTCAAGCTTCCTCATCATAACCTTGCCGACATCTCTTTACTTACCAAACCTCTTTGGGCTCATAACCATGCTAATCACTAATTCTTCTATAGGCACCTTGCTATTCACCATGTCTCATCCTTGAAGACCATACGGCATGGGGGCAAGGAACTATTCTTCCCTCGACTCAATCACTATAGGAATTTGTGATGTACTCCTAGTCCACCACTAAACTCCATGGACAACTTCCGTTTTCCACTAAGCTCATTGGTACACCATAAGCCCTTAACTTGATGCTATTCTATGATACCATCCTTGAATGGTTTTAAACCTCAATGGCCCTGTACATTGCATCCCACATACACAAGGTATTCTTCTTCCCTTAATTGCTTACTTTTGAGCTCTTGAAAAAATCCTTCATCGCCATATTAGACCCCTAGCCTATTGTCTTCATGACCCTACCCATCATCAAGTCCCCCCTAACTCATGACCCTACCAATCATCAAGTCCCCCCTGACTTATAACCCTACTATCTATCCTATCCTTGAAACATGAACCCTTGACACTATTTGATGCCAATTCCTTTACCTCAAACCTATGAATTTACCTATTACCAAGTCTCCCCACCTCATGATTTTGATAGCCACGTGGCACCAATCTGTTGAAAGCTCATGCTTGCTCCTATTATAAAACTTAATTGAACACAATATTTTACTATTCTATTAAGTAGATAGAGATTACAAAGAGGTCCATCTCCTTGTGTAAAGATTGAAGGATGAACCATAGTTCCCAGAGTTAATGAGCACTCGCCAAGTTGGCAAGTACTCACCATAATTTTCGTTTAGCAACTCACCAAAAAAGTCACAAGGACCTTTGTTGATTTTTTGGCAGGTTATTTAAAAAACTTGACGAGTCCCTACCTAAACAAAAAAAAAAATCATTTTTTGAAACATTTTTTATGCACAAAAATGTGCCAGCACCTAATTCATCTCGTAAGTAATAAAATTGTGAAGTGTGACATGAAATTTTGTGTAGTTTTAGAGGCCTTAATTTCAAGAGATCATGCGAGGAGTGCAACCCCTTGATTTTGTTGGAAGCATTGTACCAAAAATCCCACGACGGGCACTACCCCTCAACTCTTATGAGGGCATTGCCCCCTAATCCCCGTCAGAGACACTACCCCTCAACTACATTGGTGTCTCCACTCCTACACCCCATTGGTTATTGGGATCTCTTCTCATATAAGAAATTTGATTGCAATCAGGGGATTTGAAGTGAAGACTAGAATTGACAACTTAGGCAGTTACCTTTATCAATATCATAATATCATCGATCAATGATAAAATATCATACTATTAGTATAAAATATTAAAACTTGGCTATTATTATAAAACACAATAAAACTTTCAACTTTGCACAAGAAAGGTAGATAACAAGTTATAGGTCATTAACTTAGTTGATTCAAAGAGACAAATATAGCCTTCAATGTCGAGCGAGGAGTTGCACTGGAGTGCAAGGATTAGGAGCTCTCTCCAAATTTTCACTAAACTAGGGAAGATGTAAAATATTGTAATATGTAATTTATGAATTATGATGACTAATTTCAAAGGCAATCATCATAAATTCATAATAGTTGCCAGCTAACTAATGTATCAAGATTCCACATGATGATGCAATTTTGTACTCAATTTGTATTCAAAAGAATCAAATTTAATAGAAATCACTTTTGTACACATTTATTGACTAATTGGATATATTTTGTCATTGAATTTTGCAAAAAAAATGAAGCATTTCAAACAAATTTAAGTAATTTTTTGAGTTGTGGAGTCTTTGCCAAGTTGCAATTTTGGCTTTGCCAAGTTTTTAACAAGCCTAAGTCTCCCAACTAGATGAAACCACCTGAATGGATAAACATAACATGACTCGCCCAATACTTTAAAATGAACTAAAAAAATATTGATAAAAAACACTTTCCACTAGGGTGACTTTACTACAATTGTAAGCCTTATCTTCTAATAATTATTTAATATTATTCTAATACTCCCTTAAGGCTTACTTCACTGAAAACAAAACATATCAAATCAAAACACTTTGAACGATGAATTTTCTATTCTTCAAAATCTTCTCTTTGAAAGCAGATCATACACTTCGTATAAGCTCCATCAAGATACCTCAAACCTTCGTACAGGTGTAGCTCTCAAGTTGAATTCCAAGTTCTCGGATTACCGCCTCCTCAAACTCCTGAACCATTAATAAGCAATCCATGTTGAGAAACACTAATTGAGGAGCATCAAGTAGTCTCATAAACCTCAGAAGGGTATAATTCCCAATATCACAAAGTCCCAAGCTAACTGGGCAACCATCCATTTTGAGCTTTGTCTACACAAACTTCCTACATGTCTTCAAAGTGTGGACTTCTTGGAATACATGGAATTCATCATGCATTTTCATATAGTAATCCTTCCATGATCTCATGAAAATGCACCTGTAGGATCATCAACATGCGGGCAAACATGTTGGCATTAGCTTCAAGAAGTACCTCAACAAGTTTTCCTTCAAGATACCCATAGACAAAGTACATATCTAACCAACCTTCCAAGCCACTCCATCTTTGTCCATATCAAAAAAAGGAACATATCATGCAATTATTAGAGTCAATGTTGCTACTACCTATTGATGTGAGTTTTATGCCACTACAACATGCAAGATGAAAAGACTTAGTATTCCAAGACAAAACATCAAATATCAAATCCACTTTTAAATAAAAAAGTTCATATGCTAAACAATGTATATGGATTGTGTGATCAAATGAGACAACCCCAAAGTTCCTTATAGTTGTGGACTTTCACTCAGTTATAATGATGTGATATGTTGGGTATCACAAAGGGACTTACATTGTTCAATCAATGGGTATCAATCACTTCAACTTACTACCAACCAAACAAACTGCAAGGAGAAAGAGTTTAGAAATTCTATCTAACTCTAAGAATGTAAAACAATGTTGATGATGGGGTGAGCCTCTAACCAGTCCTTGCTTTGTTGTGTCAACTAGGCATAGGAGGGTAATATCTTCTACGGATACGGGAATGGTTTTCACATTGTCAATACTCATTCAAATACCCTATGAAGCCGCAATCTAAATGAACATTTCAAATAGAAGTTAAACACTTGCAATTTAGGCTCAAAGTAACTGTGCACTATTAATTACAATCAGCAAGTACCAAAACGTATGGACACTAGCTCCACCACTAAAAATCATTCAACTATTTCTACTTCTATTCAACATGAAATAAAATCCCTACTCTCTCCTCGTGAGTGGAAAAACAACCCCTATAGGGACTTTCATGATTTTTCAAATGGAAATTCTATTTCCGAAGGGATTTTATGCTTTTTTGGAGTGGAAACTCACCCCTCATAGGGCTTTTGGTTATTTTTGAAGAGCAAATTCTATTTCCATAGGGACAAAGTGCATTTTTATAAGGAAAACTTGATTTTCATAAGGTTTTTACATATTTCAAGTATGGAAAATCAATTTTTACAGGGATTCTAAAGCCCCCATGTATAAAATGTTATTATAGTGTATTTTGGACTATTTGACTAGCCAAAATATTAATGCATTTAGGAATTTTAACTCAAACCACTACAAATTGCTCGAATGAAACCTTAACCTTGACACTCCTATCTGTAGTTACAACCTGAACAATTTAAATCACTTAACCACTCCTTAACCTTCTGAGCTCTGAACTACCACCTCAAATGCTAAAACCTAAACTACGAGCAAAAAGAGGGGGGGCCAATTTGCAATGGGGCGATGGTGTGAAAACCTCACAACATCTAGCACCCACCCAAATAAATCTTCCTAAACATTTCAAGTATGAAACTTGCTTGGAACCAAGAACCTTCAATTAATTCCTATTTCACCTATCAAACAACTAGGCAATGCACTCAAAATGGAAGAAACCGTGAATTGAGCTAAGAGCCTTCATCTCCGATTTCTCACGTCTATGCATGTGTATTCATTTCCACTTGACAAGACCACTGGAAGTCATTTAAAATCCATTGTAGTTAGCTTTTGACATTTGTACTCCAAAAGCATCCTGGATACAACCTCGCTGCCAGTTAGGCATCCATAGCCCCTACGAGGTTATCGTTGTGATTTCACCCAGAACATTGCTCTACTTGCGAAAAATTTGCATTGAGTTGTACCAATAAAGATATTCACACACCCAAAGCCAAAATGCCTTAAAAATTTCTTTTCTTTTCTCATCTTTTAAAGATTCTAGTCGAAGAGTTGAATTCGGGATCAATGGGGAGCATACCCACTGCCCAAACCAACTCACTTCCCTATTGTGGTTTTTTTATACTACTTTTTTGTTTTCATACTTCATTTTGGCCCATAAGCAGTGGAGCTCATAATGGGTTTGGAGAAGCCACGGTGGCGTAGGAGCAGGCATAAGATCTTTTCACTAACTCCAACTTCTCCTCGAAGACTCCAATGACTTGGAGCAAACTATGTATGAGTAAATGTTGTAATTTATAGACTTGGGTACTCAAAAATTCAAAACATGACCCCATTCCAAATTTAGGACAAATCCTTTTCGCATGATGAGGTTATTAGGAAATTTCTCCAATTCAAGGGATCTTCAAAAAGAGATCCAAGAAATAATCTGAACAAAACTATCGGGAGAACACTAGAGTGTTGTATAATGCATTGCCTTCCTCACAAATCGGGATCCCTCCAAACTAAACTAACGAAAGCATGGACACCTAAACTAAAGCAACCAAACAACTAAACAACTAAACTAGTTGGGTCAAATGACTCACGGTAGACCTACAGACTGACTCTCTAAAGAAAACTAAACTAAAGATTTCTACTACTATGACAGAAGCCACTAAAGATCTTAAGTCAAATGACTGAAGGCAAACTAACCTCCTGACTCCTAAGGGAACTAAACTAACCGACAGAAAGGAAACCTATTCTAAACCTCTTGAACCAAACAGTCCAAGACAAACCTAATCTAAATATGTACAAGACTCTAAAGGGATAATACTCAAAAGGTCGATATATACACATGATCTAACATGGTTTTGCAAAATGTTCAAGAGCAACAAGGCTTGAGTGATAGTTCTCAATTTGGCAGACTTATCCTTGTACTCTGAGAAAACTTTTGTCACCTCATATTCAAATTCAGGAAATGTATCATACAAAATCAATAACTAAGAAAACTCATAAGGGCCATGATCAATCAAAATACAAGTTGTCTTTCCTAAATCACCATAATCAAAATAATAACTTTCGGGAATAAGAGCAAGGAAAGAAACAACCTGGTGTGCTTCGAATGGCAATTCTTGTTCAGATTCTTGTCAACCATCCACGGCTTCAGGAGGTCAACGTTGGTGATGTGTCCTCCCACTGGCATCAACATCGAACTCATGAGAAATCAAGGCAGGACCAATTGTGAACTCAAGTCCATGGAATATCGCTTCAGGTGGCTTGTCCTTGTGGTGGCTTGTCCTTGTGTAACACGAACCACGCATCCTTGTGTCTCAGTTAGCATGTTTTCAAAAATCAAAGATTCCTCGATGAGATGATCTTCAAATATTTCTTCAAGTCCCATTTCAAATGCAATATCAAATAGCACCCCCCTATTTGTCCTTTGTTCTCTTCTTCCACGGGAGCAACTTGTTCATCATTTTGCATATTCTCACCAAGTGTGCATGAAGCTTCATCGGATTTGGGATTGCCAATTGCTTCTTCTTTAGGAACATCTTGCAATTCCTTGTTTAAACCTTCCCAATGTGGAGTGTATGAGTACTCATCGAGCATGGTGTCTTCAAAAACAAAGGATTCTTTGATAAGTGGATCTTCAAATATCTTCACAAGTTGTTCATCGAATAGCACCTCAAGCGGTATTGCCTCTGGCGGTCTAAGTTGATGGTGAATCATGCCACTTGCAACAACTTGTCTGTCCTGAAATGTCTTTGGCAATGATTCCATTTGCACTTCCTCAATGAGATCTTTTAGTACCCCCCAGAAAACTTAGTAGAGATGATATCTTGTAGTGCCTTGTCAAATTGTTCTTCATATTTGGATTCATCTATGATATCTTGAAGCTCCTCGTTCAACCTGTCAACTTGATTACCTTCTTCTCAAAGGACACTCCTACAACTCATTTTGGAAAACCTCCTCTTGAATGATGGATGAAATTTTGCCAAGGATTTCCTCCTCTTCAAACTTGTGATGATCTTGTAATTATTCTCCCTTGAGAGTTCCCGAATGTTTATCTTTACTTGCTATCATTTCTCTTCCTTGAATGTATTCTATTGCTTCCTTGATTTCCTTCTCAACACCTTCCTCTCGTGGAGTAATGTGTGAAGGTTCATCTCTCCCTTGATTGTCTTCGTCATTAAGTTCGTCCATGCCATCTTCATGCAAGTCATTTTCTCCTTCATCGGATGAAGATGCCATATGCTCATCTTTTGGTTTCCAACTTGAGTGATGAATGTTATCCTTGTTGCCTTCCTTTGATGCCAAACTCATTCATTCAAAGTATACACTCCAAATCTTGTCAATATTTGTTTGTTCAAGATCGAACCATCCCAATTCACGCTTGGCTTGCTTTATAATATCCCAACATGGTTGACAAATATATTTTGAATGTGCCATATTGTGTAGTCTACACCAACCAAAGAGCAACTTACCTTCCACATATAGTTCCTCCTCACTTAATTGCTTCTTAATCATTTCCTTGAAATTGTTTGCAAACATGTTGACTCTATCACTGGATTCGACAAATGGAACTGGTTTGAAGATATCCCAAAAGTACATCTTTCTTTGTAGTACCATCTCCACCCATGATAAAAATGTCAAACAATTCAACTCTTCATGCTCAGTTGTCTCACGAATCCTGCACTCACATGGTGATGCCAATTCAAACAAACTTTGTGGATATAATTGTGCATCCAAAACCTCCCTAAATCGAGAAATATCAATTGGATGAAGGCCTTGACCATGAAATCGTTCCACGTCCATTGGGAAACCTTTCTTTTTGGATTTTCTAATTTTTCAAGCTTTTGACTTTGTTTCAGATTTTCTCAACATAAAAGAGATCTCTCAGACCTCAAATGTGACTTGAAAGCTCATGCTCATTTATATCTTCATGAATGAACTTTGTTCATGCCCTCCTAGCACCAATTTGTGTTGATGTGAGTTTTATGCCACTACATGCAGGATGTAAACACAAATATTCCAAGACTAAACACCAAATATCAAATCCTCTCTTGAATAAGGAAGCTCATATGCTAAACAATGTACATGGATTGTGTGACTGTGATCAAATGAGACAACACCAAGATTCCTTATAGTTGTGGACTTTCACTCCATTATAATGATGTGATATGTTGGGTATCAAAAAGGGACTTATGTTGTGTATAGTCCTAAAAAGTTAGCACCCATAATTGGATGCTTTAGGACCTATTAGGCCCCATTTTGGCGATTTTGAGGTCCGAATGCCCGTTATGCTTGATCCTGGCAAGCTCTCCTTCCTCCTACTCTTATTCTCTCTCCCCGAGCTCCCCCTGAAATTTGAGCCCATTCTGCCTAGGACAAGTCACCAATGCGTGACATGTCCCTGGGTTTTGGGGCCCAAACTTTCCCTGGGGCCCAATGTCGAGGTCTTGTTTTGAGATTTTCACTTGTGGTCAGCTTGGATCAAATTTGAATCCAGAAATGATAGAGTTAGTATAAGAACCCCTTATCACTCCTCATTTTGACATCCATTATCAAGTTCAAGTATTCAAGCAAGCAAGAGCAATAGGATTCAAGATTTGAAGGCAAACATCCAAGATCAAGATCTCCAAGTCTCCAATTCTTCAAGATCATTCAAATCCAAGGCAATCTTCTCCATTTGATGCAAGTTCTTCGCCCATAATGGCCAAGTAGAGGAATTCTCAAATCAAGCAAGAAGATCAATTCATTCATCCATCTTCTCTCTCCTCTTTGCAAGTGAATATCAAACATATCTACATTCAAGATCTAGGAGTGGCAATCATAGATCTATGCATTTGTGAAGGCGTCCTTGATTCTACATTATAGTCCAAAGTCAACTCTTTGGATTTCAAGCATCTTCATGGATTTGAGCGATTTCTACATCAGTTCATGAGGGTTTTATGCAAGGTAAATCAGCAATTTGTCTTTTTACATACATTTCCTTATGCAATTTCTTTCTATTTTCATGGTTGATTCCTAAACAAGGGTTTGACCAAGGCAAACCCCTTTCCACAACCTTTTTTCCCGTTTTTCTTTGTACAGGAACAGGATAAAGAGCCGTTGGATAAGATATGGGCGGAGTAGGTACAGTTGCAAGTTCTGTGACTAAAGATGTAAATGTGTGCAATATGCATCTTGTACAGTCTCAGCACTTTCAGCTCAAATTTTTGTCAAAGGTCCATTTCATCTTCTAGTTTCTGTTTCTGTCAATTTCAGCTCATTATCTGTCTGTTTCAGTCTGTTTTCAGCAGCTTTTTAGTGTCTTTCCTAATAGATCTATTACATCACTTAATCATTCTCATTTAATTCATTACATTACTTAGGACAAATCTTGTTCCCAATTAGCATTAGAGTCATCTATTGAGCCTATTGGGGGCATTCTTCCTTCCTAATGTGCAATCAATGAAATGGCGAAGTAATTCATTTACCACATTACATTTCTCTCCCCATTTTTGATATTGTACACATTCAATCAATGGGTATCAATCACTTCAACTTATTTCCAACCAAACAAACTAAAAAGAAGAAAGGGTTTAGAAATTTTATCTAACTCTAAGAATGTAAGACAATGTTGATGATGGGGCCCGCCTCTAACTAATCCTCGCTTCTTTGTGTCAACTATGCATAGGAGGGTGCTATCTTGTATGGATACGGGAATAGTTTTCACATTGTCAATACTCATTCAAATACCCTATGAAGGCGCAATCTAAATGAACATTTCCAATATAAGTTAAACACTTGCAATTTAGGCCCAGACTAACCTTGCACTATTACTTACAATCAACAAGTACCAAAAGGTATGGACACTACCTCCACCACTAATCATCATTCAACAATATCTTCCATTCAACTATTTCTACTTCTATTCAACATGAAATAAAATCCTTATTCTAAATGAGGAAATGAAGAAGCCATGCAATACTCCAAAGAAACACAAGTAATCCACCATGAAGACCAACAATGAATTAGCGATCACTTTGACAACATTATGGCAACAATTTCAACAAGTCTCTCCTCGTGAGTGGAAAAATGACCCCTATAGGGACTTTCATGATTTTTCAATTGGAAATTTTATTTCCATAGGGGTTTTGTGCTTTTTTGGAGTGGAAACACACCCCTCATAGGGATTTGTCATTTTTGCAATGAAAATTCTATTCTATCGGGGCAAAGTGCAATTTTGGAGTGGAAATTCTATTCCATTGGGACACAGTGCATTTTTGTAAGGAAAAATTGATTTTCATAAGGTTTTTACATATTTCTAGGACGGAAAATCAATTTTTATAGGGATTCTAAAGCCCCCATGTATAAAATATGTCAATGTATTTTGGACTATTTGACTAGCCAAAATATTAATGCAATTAAGAATTTTAACTCAAACCGCTACAACTTGCCCCAGTGAAACCTTAACCTTGACACTCCTATCTGCACTTACAACCAGAACAATTTTAATCACTTAACCACTCCTTAACCTTTTGAGCTCTAAACTACCACCTCAACTGTCAAAACCTAACAATTATGAGCAAAAAGAGGGGGTCCCAATTTACAATGGGGCGATGGTGTGAAAACCTCACAACACTACCCTCATTGCAAAAGTAGGACTTTCAACTAGAATCCCAACATCCATAACCTTAAGGTTTAATCAAATCCTCCACAAAAAAAATTCCCAAAATAAATTTCAAACTCCTTCACACTAAAAAGATGCAAAATAAACCCTAGTTGTCGCATTCATTTTCCTCAACCACAAATTTGATGAGCCCTAGTTATGAGTTTCACAACACACTTTAGAACTAATCATGGACTATTAAAAAATGACGTACTTGTAAAACTCTAGTTGTGCCATTGAACTAATGCTAGGCATGCCCTACATAAAATAAAATGTCACACGATTTTTTAGAGAAAAAATACAACTTTATAACCCTTCCAATTGGATTTCATGCAACAAAAAAATGAGGCACAAACTAATGAAACCCTTGCATGCTTTTTCTTCAAAAAAGTTGCCACAAGTTTCAACATAAAAATGTTCACAATTTTTCTCCTGCAAATACAAATGACGCTCTTCTATAGCTAAGAACATAGCCATGGGGGAAAGTTCACTTGTTTCTCTCTTTGGAGCCCCAAAATATCTTTCCTTCAAGGTTGGTGGAGTGCAATAGGACAAAGGAAGACTATTCTCATCGACATTCGACCAACCACAACATTTTTTACGAAGGCTTGTTGATGAAAGAGGGTTGAAGAAAGAACTTGAAGGTTTCAATGTTGGAATAGTTGATGGATCCACCATTCCACACAAGTGTAATTGAGCAATTCAATATCACTATAGGAGACCACAAGGTATTCAATGAATTTTATGTGACTGGCTTGGGAGATACTAATATGGTATTGCGAGTACAATGTTCGCACTCTCTAAGGGAGTATCGCAAACAAATCAAACTATAGAACTTAAATTCACAACAGACAGAAAGAAGATTTCTATTAGAGGGATCTCAAATGGAGCTTTGTGGATGGTGACGGCATCCCTAATTAATAACCAAAAATACTAGCTGAGATTGCTTCAAACTTGCTCACATATAAATACTAGACAACTCTTATGTCCAAGGTGACAAACGCAAGTCAGGTGCTAAAATAAATGACCCAGTTGTGACAAGATTTCAATTTTAACTTCTTCAAATTAAAACCATAGTATGCAAGATGCTTTCATTACAACCGAGACATAAAAGATCTAAAACAGCATAGACTATATGTGATAATCATTGCACTTGGAAGTCACACCAAGGAGAGGTTGTCAACACTCACGCAGCATACTGAGGTATGGTTTTCATGCCCAGTTCGGCTCAATAGAAAGTCCCTGACAATCAAAATATCTCATATGGCCAAACTTTAGAAAATCACACGGTAATATGAAATTACACCTCCCGATGGCAAAGTCTCACTCATATATTAGTGAAGTCCCCAGAAAGCTTTTGCAATATGAATCATCAAGTATTTATTTCTCCAACTATAGAACCCAGCAAATATTTCTGCACCAATCATTAGGAATGCATATATTTATTATTCAAATATTGTCTCCATACTTTGCCGCACCAACCTCATATTTTCCACACGACCCACCAAATATTATTTTGATATAATATACTTCACATACGCTTGCTATCAAATATGAGACAAGTCTCTCAATCATGAAAGGGGCCCCGCATACAATACCTCTCAAACAATAATAGTTTATTTTAAATGTTCAGCTGTTCATTTAAAGTATAATCTTCTATAAAATATTTATTTCTTCATTTCTGCATCAAACCTCAACATCTGCAAATTTATTCTTCAATTACCAAGCAATATTCAATATCAGAAGTAAATACTTCAGAATTTGCAAATACCTTATTTCTCCAATTTCTTCAAATTCGGCACAAGTGTGAACTCCTTTTTGAATCCACTCCCAGGAAGAACCAAGTTCTCCTCCAACCCTTCTGAAAATCTAATGAAGGTTTGCATCCTCATAGATTCACAAATGCATCAAGCAAATTTATCCAATTAAAAATAACATCTCAACATGACAAATGAATGGCAAACCTCTCCATTTATAGCAATTTGGCAAAGCTTCTAGAATAGCGTAGCAATTGCAATAAGCTGGACGAATTATTATTAAATAAAGTGACTTATAATAATATTTTATTATTTTATTCAAGTCACAAATTAATAAAATCAATTAAAATAAAGCCATCCCTTCTAATATTTAATTTATTTGGATAACTTTAAATAATTTATTTATTTCGCCGAAATTGGGGACACCAAGAATGGAGAGAATCTTCCATCAAGGCCAAGTAGCATGGGCAGTAAATTATTAGTTTCTTCCCATAAAGTTTACATCAAGCAAGAGAGGTATGCATCATGTTGATTTTCAGACAATTCTACGTATGCATTTCGTATTTTTCAATGACATGCCTCACGGACTGCCACCAAATAGAGGGTTTCGGCATGTTATAGAATTATCACTACACCATACCA
Organism: Thuja plicata; assembly: GCA_018584345.1. Lineage (NCBI taxonomy): Eukaryota > Viridiplantae > Streptophyta > Pinopsida > Cupressales > Cupressaceae > Thuja > Thuja plicata. The sequence continues at coordinate 2,039,451 of MU223785.1, read as the reverse complement.
CCATCCAAGAGGATATAACAACAAGCTAGAGAAAGATATCACAGAAATTCTCTAAATGGGATTCATAAGACCTAGCTTAAGTCCTTTTTAATCTCTAGTAGTTATTGTGAATATTTTTACTATTTTTAATTTTATTCTCATTTATTATTGAATCCCATTTCAAAAAAGGGAAATTACATCAATTTTCCACCTTTTGTTCTATAAGACCTTGCCACCGCGTTGTCCAAGGATTGTTTCACCTTGCTGGCCATTCCTCACACTCAACTAGGTATTGTGCTTTCCTTTTATAAGCCTTATCTCGCATTTTATCTTACACGACATCACTCCCAACTAGTTTCCAAAATGTAGGCTTTTGTACTTAATCCCTAGTCTTGATGTTAAATGCCCTTCTACAACGCTTTGTAAAGTGGGTATTATGCTTTAGCCTTCTAAACCATCTCATGAAAAATAAATATCCAAATATGGGTGGACCTAAACTTTGGTGAGAAAGCTAGAAGATATTAAAAGGAGTGCTAATAAGGGAACAATACCGTTGCATTACAAGGGGTAAGGTTTTGTATTCATAATCAAGCCAAGCTCATAGACATTGAGGGGATCAAACCTAATTATTTAAAGGTTAATTGATGCAAATGAAGCCAAAAGTCCCAACAAAGGGATAATTGAAACATAGCCGTGAAGTTACATAGTAGACTCACTCATAGATGAAGAAACAACACACAAAATGGCATAAACACAATATTTTCATTATTATGAATAGAAGGGATTACAAATTTACAACAGACCTACAAGATGCATATTGCACACATTTACATCTTTATTCACCATTCTGCTCTTGACTCTCTTACATTCACAACAGTCCAGTCCACAAATTTGGAACTCTCACAAGCTACAATTGTGACTAACCATCCAATCTATTAACTAGGCCCCACTCTCAACTCACAAGCCCCAAGAAGACTAACTCTTAACTTTTAGACCACTCTATCTAGCTAACTAGTTGGCTACCAAAAAATTGCATCCTTGATCCTAAGCTTGCTATATATAGTATATACAATTGCCTGTGAACTAAACATTCCCACTCTTACATGATTTTCGCACCCAATGCTTTCTGCTGCCTGATTTCAACTTGACCTCACCCGTGGCCCATATTAACTCCCTCACAGCTACATATCTATTCGAACACTATTCCAAACTGCCATGTGGATGGCAATCCATAGTTCTTCCTGTGTTGGGCATGAGCATTCTCTTCATCAACAATTATAGTTAGCTAACCAAATGTACCATCTCACATTCCCTTCACTGTTTGGCATTGTTCACTACTCTATGCCCTCCATCTTTGTGCAGCTCCTAACCACAATTTTTGTCCAATTTGTTGTATGCACCATTTTGCTCCCCTCTTCAAGTCCACTGTGCGCTCTACCCATGCACGGTCTCCAAAGTACCACACCAAATCCTACTTTTAGGTTCTTGTGTACACTTACACCTTTTGTACTTGAGCATTGTTTTACATATCCTCTTAGAACCAAGGTCCTCAGGACTCTAGAAATCACAACCCCAATCTCTATTTGGTGTACAATAAAGGGCTGGTTTGGGATACCCCTACATCAAACATTACGAGTAGAAAAAAAGTGAAGCCTTGCTCACACACTAGGAATGAGTGGTCAAACGACTCTTCTAGCCACCAAGCATGATGGCCATGAAGCCTGGTTACTTGTTGTGTTTTACCATTTGAGCTATACTGGTCATAAAATATCCTCTTCACCTCGCCCTGATGCTATCATCACCATAAGACTTGTTTATAGCTACATACTCATCTAGTTCCCCTCCTCCAAGCCTTTTCTTCTTTGTCCTCCTTCATTTTCTCCTTGAGGGAATCTTCCCACCACATCCCATTTCCCCTCCATTCATGTCATCACTCACTGGCATAAGCATGCACTTCTCATTAGCACTACATTCTTGACTTTGTTTCTTATGAGACTCGTCTTCAAAGCCACCACAATTTCTTCCCTTTTTACATCTTGTACAAGACATCTCTTTGTGGTACTTCCACTAATGTCTCCTAATCTATGGTCTTCTTTATGTTTTTATTGTTCTTTGTTTTGAATGGTTATCTGTTTTTACAAGTATTTCTCAAGTTTTGGCATAACCACGCACTTGTACCAGACCTAAAATAGTAGGCAGATCTGGATGCACCCAAGGAGTAACTGGACCAGAAACATACCATAATTGAAACTGTACTGGTCTACTTGGTGATATAGCTGTGTCCTAGTGCATTCATTAATATCACAAAAAAGATGATATAACTGAATGACAATAATGAGTTATTTTTATTAGAGATCAAGTTGTTGATCACCATCTAACAGAGAAATAACTAACTACAAACATCCTGGAGGAAGAAAGACTCTCTCAACTTGATGAACAAATCCAAACATGCTTTTACTGCATAAATTGCAGATATCATCTGCAAGCAGAGAAAATAGTTGCAAATATGTATTAATATGATGAAAGTCAATCTGTGAAAGTTTGCTTTCCAAAAGGAACCAAAATTCTCCATGTGATACATTTGAGAGACACTGGCTTACAGTTTTGTGTTGAAATGAATACACAGAGCATTTGGTGTTTATTGGTGTGAAGGGCAAAGCATCTAACATATCAAAGAAATACTGCAGGAAGACGTTGGAGAGCATTAGTTAGACTTAGCAACAAAACTAGTGTAAAGAGTGTTGGATTTGAGATTGAGATGTTGAGAAATGTCAGAACCTAACAAAGTTCAGGGTATGGATGTGGAATCCATTATTGCAGATGCATACTAAAATAATTAAGAGATAGGAGCATGCACACTATAGGAACATTTTATTTGAACTGTATTTAGAATTTGTTCATGCAAATCTAACATCTATTTTAAATATCTATTCACTTGAATAATACATACATACAAATAATTTGTTTCTAATTCGGATAGCCTATTATAAGGTAACAACAAGAAACATATTTCTCCATTCAAGGGCTAAGAAATACTAATACTGGAGAGAATAATGGGAATCAAAACAATCCAAATATGAATGAAGCAAAAAAGGATCAGGAAAACCCTCCTATGAAATTTTTTTAAATGAGCTTTGATGGGTCTTCTAAGGGATATCCAGGCAGTGCTTGTGTGGGTTTTGTGCTTAGAAACTCAAATGAAATTTGTGTACGGTATGTCTCTCTTCTTGTGTATTAAAACAAATAATGCAGCTGAATGAGAAGTTCATGTAGCAAAAGTGGCAGCAGCAGGTTCCCAAGGAATTAATAATCTTATTCTTGAGGGAGGCTTACTACTATGTAGATGGGGCTTCGCCCATTGGCATCAAATTTGCGACTTTAAGGTATCAGAATCACAAGCATTAGTTGAACTTGGTTGCAGATTTTATGGCAAATTTCAGAGCACACCCAAAGCCAATTTCAGCACTCTATAGTCTATACTCATCAATCCAATTATTGAATTGGCACTAAATGTCACATAAGATATATGCCACCCTCATTAGTTTTAGCGACTTAGGAGGCTCTATGGTCTCACTCCCCTTGTAGAAAAAGCATGTGTATAGCATTTATGAGGGGTCCCTTTATAGAATTACAAGGGCCTTGGTAATTGTGGTGAGGCTGCAATGCAACAAATTGGCATACGGGTAATTATCGATTACCTATTTCATGCCCTCTTGGTGATCCTAGTGGGTATGATGTTATCTAGAATTTTGTTCAGCAGCATGGGAGGCTCGTTCTTAGTATATGTTCTACATGAGTTATCACTATATGCATAAGCATGGCCCATCAATGGACGCTGAAGAATGGTCCAGACCCTCATCATAAAAGAATTGTTTTTGATGGAATGCTGTCCTCCATTTTTTCAGAAGTCAGTTTTGGTGATGAAGTTTGTTAAATCAATGATTGGGAATGATATTATTGGCATCTTCGATCTGTCATACTCAAAAGAGATGATTCACTAGGACTCCATGCTGAAACTAGCTTTCAAGATACCATATCTAGCACTATGGGTGAGACTCCTCTAATTATTTCTTCCAAAGCATTTTGTTGGAATGTTCCTGCCTTCATCAAGGCATGGCCATAGAGGGGGAATTTAAGATAGATTTTAAGTTATAGGGCAAGAAGTTTGTACTGCATTTTTTTATCAAGATTAAAGAAAGCATTGCACAAACTAGAAGTAACCCATTGTAGTGCCAAGCTAGTGGTCTCAAATGACCACACTATCCCTTCTTTTTGGTAACATGTCTCACCATGCAAAACAAAGATGATGGAGATTCCTCATTGGGGCTAAATGCCCTCAATCCCCTACAGTTACCTAGGGTATCCTCTGTTGAGCTCGTGGATTGAAGTGGTGCTCCTTTTGGGGCTGGTGACTGGTGTGTTTGTTGATGGCAGAGCTGGCTCATTGGGTCATGCGATGTGTCTGGATTTTGTGGGAGTCAAGTGTATGCTTTGTTACAAAAGAGTTGTATACTTTCAGTGGTGCTATGGTTTAAGCATCTGGTTTTCTGGGTATGGAGGTGATCTTTTATTCTGTTCTCCTGGAAGGAATCATATCCACCTGCTTACTTTTTTGCCTGTTGTATTTTGTTAGCTGCTTTAGAACTTAGGTATCAAGCTTGCACCATGACTTGCAGGAAGTTTGGTAGTTTGTTGCTGTTGTTGGTTTGGGTGTTGATAGTTTAGTATGCATCTCTATTTGGATTGTACTTCTTGCTTAGGAGCCTTTTTATGTTTTGAAGCTTTAACTTCATCAGGCAGGGCCCCTATGGATTCCACATCTAAATTATCTAAAAAAAAACAAGATACATATTCAAACAATGTTATCAAGTATATACCCATTTACTGTTTCTACCCTTCAAACAGTTTCATGTTCAAAAGTTAATTTTCCATTTGTAAAATAGTGCATAATGACCGTGAATAACATTCATCAACAGTTCTATGGAAAAACAATTATTTTGTACGTCGATAATTAATCTTTTGAAAAAGAAAACTGTTTCCCTCCGTTGTCACAACAGATGAGAACCAAATGGTTTTGGCACCAAGAATGAGAATTTCTGTGCCAGTAATATCTCAAAAGTGAAACAACAAAAAATAAAGTTGACTGCTTCATTACAGTATGTTGTGATTTACAGAAAATATGTGTGACATTGGAGGGAACTGTGATACTTGATACTTACCATGTTCATGTTCATGATGATGGCTGTGGTCATCATGGTCTTCACTTGAATTTTCTGTACGGACTTCAGATTCAATCCTAGAAAGGTAATTTAACAAAAGAGTCAGAAGTCCTTAAAACAATTTAACCAAAAACATTAACTTATGAGAAATCATTCCACATGTTGGGAATGACATTGCTCTTCCTTACTGAACAAAAGACATAGCATTTAAATATAACAGTCATCAACCTTTTGACAACTTGTGCAAAACAATATTGGTGAAATAGGCAGTTGTCAACACATTAAATAAATGCATTACATCTTTAGGACTGTAGAATCCATGGCCTCTAAATTCACTGGAAAAATGAATGAAACAAAATCTACAATTTATGCTCCAAATTGTAAACAAATGCTTTCCTGCAGCTACACAACTAATTACAAAGAGCAAAAAAATGTTGAAAAGAAATTATTGAACCCACAGATATTGATTTGAGGGTATTGCATCCATTGTCCAATGCATAGGTTACTGTAATCTGCTAGCAAAGTGTCTGATCATATTCATGCATAAATCAACATATGATTGAAACAGTACAAAAACATTCAATTGGATATAGCCCTTGTGAAAATACTATTTACAATGTCAAAAACATCATGATTGGATCATACAGCACATCATATCGGTTTTGCAAAGGCTAATACATTTTTGGTGCTAAACAGATAACTACTAAAAGTGTGCATGCACGTACACAAAAGGTTAATTTCTTGCTTTTTCCTTTTAGGAAAGAAGAACCACACCTTTGTAAGTCAAAGCCACCAATTCCAAGGACATAGTCCATATCAACAACGCCAAACTTGGTATACTTAACACGAGCCAGCCCATTGATCCGCTGCAAGTATAGAAATATTATGTAAAAGCCATGATTCAAGTAAAAGAATGCAAAGAGATACTATCAAAAAGAACAGCAAGTCAATAACAAAGAAAACTGGATTCTACAACTATGTTGTCAAAAGCAAATATATTCTTTATAATTTGTAAATTGTGAATCAATCATGAATCCAACCAATGAACATAATATTATTTTAACTGCTACTAATCTACATGTGTGTGTAGATTCTAGAAGCCTCCTCTTCCTGAACTTCTTTGTTCAAGAAAAAAATGAAATCCACTGACTGAGAGTCCTAAGGATGTGTTAGTTAATTACTAAGTAAGCTAACTTTCTCTGATGAAAGTTCCATAGATGTAAAAATCGCTGACTTATCGGCGATAAGTTTTGCCCGGCGATAAATTGCAACACTTCATCGCCACAACTTATCACCAATAAGCTAGCAAAAAATCTGTGATTTTTTGCCTTCTTATAGCCGATAAATCGGCAATAAGTGGATTAAATATTGTGCGCAACTGCATCATAAGATCTGATGTCAAAACAAAAACCCATTTTGTATTTTGTGAGTTATATTTTGTTGTTTGGGCAAAAAAAAAATCTTCCAAGGTTTTAAAGGTGATTTGCAAGGATTTAGATCAATTTTTAGTGGATTTGAAGAGGTTTTTGAAGCAAAATCGGATTCACAAGTTTTCAAATTTCTTTTTCTATTTTTTTAAATCATTTTATCTTCTCCTTGTTGCCTCTAGGTTTATAGAAACTCTATAATAGCATTTCCTAAGTCCCTACATTGTCAGAGTGTAATGAACAAGATTTAACACCAATTTTTAAATATTTTTTCATTGTTTTCTCAAAAATCTCATCTTTTCCTAAAAATTTCAAACCCTAACACTTTTTTCTTGTTTTTTATTCAAATTTCAACTATGTTTGAAATTATTTAAACTAATTTAGTTTGTTTGCTAATTTTTTTATTAAAATGTAATATATTAATTTGTGGTTTCAATTTGTAACTATAGGTTGAAATTTGATTGAAATGGCAAATAGAGATTCTTCCACAACTAGGTCAACTTCAGGGTCTGCAAGTGCCTCAGTAGACACATGCCCATCTGATACGTAGGCATGTTGGAAATATATGTTTGGTTGTCTGTTGTCATTGATGTCAAACATTGTGTTCCGGAGCTATTTGTGGTTGCTCAAATATTGTGGTCCAGGAGTCTGTTATTCTTCTATTCTTGGAGGAGTAAACTTGTATACTAAACCTTTCGAATAGTGGAAGACAGGTATGTATTCAGTGCTCAGTACAGTACGTGCTATAATGTAGTGGAAGACAATCAGAACAGAGGAAGACAATTATGTATCAAACAGTGGAACACAGTTATGTATTATGTGATCTTGTGAAGATAATGTTTTACAATGCTTTAGTGTTTTTCTCTCATTTATGGAAGCGTATGTGGTCATGATATCTGTGGTTCAATTGACAGAGAAAATACAAATCCAGTGGCAGTGCTTCATTTTGTGCTTTCCGGAAAGTTTCTGCTCTAGAAATCAGGCCTCAAGGTGTGTTGAAACTTGTACAAATATATTCAAAATTTGGTCTTGGTTATCATGTTATCTAGTGTTCCAGAAATTGCATTATTCATTTGTTCCTGGTATTCTGGAAACTGCATTATTCAATGTTGCAGTTTTGTTCAATTGTTCTTCTGGTCTAGAGATATGTTGTGAAGACTTCTGATGTGGATTGTTGGTGTGTGTCTATAACGTGGCGTATGGATCTCATCATGGCATGTGGAGGTATGGATTTTGTTGGCAAGTCAGGTGGTTCTTTGGCCAGCGTGTTTCTACACGTTTGAGATGACTTTAGTTACTCCGATGATTGTGGATCTAGCATTGGGCTATGTGCACCGTGTTCATGGTCCCTCTCTCTCCTGGAGTGGATCATGTTTCTTGATTTAGGTCTAGAGTATTGCATTTGATGATAATCTCTTATCTGAATGTGTTTGTGCTTTGTGTGACCTATGTATTTAATGTTTTTCTCCTCTCTGTTTGGGTCCACTCTATATTTTGGCCTGGATACTTCTGGGATAAGACTCGCATTTTTCTATTGCCTTGGCCGACTTGTAATTTAAATTGTAATATCCTTTGCCATGGCCGGCTTTTTTGTAATTTCCAATGAGCTATCTTGTATTTCCAATGAACTATCTTGTATATAAGTACAATTTATGCTTTGGCAAAATGTAAGGTGCGAAGCAAGTAAATAGTGTGCGAACCAGTGAAGATCTACAATTAGCAGAGCGGAGTTCAGTGACAGTGGCAGTGAAGAAAAGGCACTATCAGTGTGCTACTAACTTTGATAGTGCTGTGTAGTTCCGCTGCATTCTCAAGAGAATCTTTCCTTATTCCTATAAAGAGTTGTATGTTCCTAAGACAGTAAGTCTTGGGTGCATTAGTTTGTTGTTGTATCTTGCTACTTTGGTAGTGAGTCTCTGTTTGCAAGTCCGAAGAAGTCAGCTCCTATTTGTATTCATTGGTGTAATCGTAGTGAGCCTCTGATTGCAAGTCTGAAGCAGTGAACTCCTACCATATTTTGTAATCAGATCTATACATCAGTCAATTATTCCTTGTGGGCAAGTGCCAACCGTGGTTTTTCCCAACTTTGGGTTTTCCTAATATAAAATCTAAGCGTTCATGTGTTGTTGGTTATGCTCTTTACTTGCTTATTGTTTTATGTGGTGATTATTGAAGATAGTTAGTGAGTTTTGGTTTATGCATATTCACCCCCCCCCTCTCTCATCATCCAAAGTGTGTTCAACAATTGGTATCAAAGCTTGGTTCCTCTAGAAGAAGCTTAACCGCTTGAGGCAGATCCGAGATGGCACAAAACTTACATTTTCAGGCTCTCGTATTTGATGGCATTAATTTTCCTTACTAGAAAGACAAGATGGAAACATATCTAGAAACCTTGCAGAATGGTATTTGAGGCAATTCAAACTGCTTTTATCCTCTTTTTGGAAGACCTTTGAATAGTGAAGAAGAAAGACAAAAGGAAGCTAATGTGAAAGTAAGAGCAATTATTTTTAGTATCCTATGTGACACAACATTTGGGAAGGTGAAAGGTTTGAAAGGTGCTAAAGAGATCTCAGATAAATTGGCCCTGGTGTATGAAGGAGATTTAAAGACAAAACAAGAAAGACCAATGAATCTCAAACAAAAGTATGAGGTTCTAAGGAAGGCAGAAGATGAGAGTGTTGAAAGCTACATTTATAGGGTTATTGATGTTGCTGATGGAATCAAAGTTGTCGGTGGACATCTAGAAGACACATATGTCATATTCAAGATCTTATTATCCCTACCAAGATCTGAGTCAGTATTCTATTGATCAGCTTATTGGGTCACTTTTTGCATTTGAGATTGCAGAAGTTGAAAGAGAAAAGAGAGAGACTAAATTTAGAGCTATTGAAGATGTTGAACCGGACACATGCAAGATGTCGGAGGATGTTGAAGCATATCTTTCAAAAAGATTCAAACGAGGTGCTAGTAGATAAAAAGGTAAGTTACATCTTGAGTGCTTTAATTGTGGAAGGATAGGACATTTTGTTAATGAATGCAAGTATAAGGAATATCTTAGTGAATCAAAAGCTGAAGATAGAAAAGGCACTCAAAAGAAAGGTGATTTTAGAAAGAAATTTAATTTCAGAGGTAAAGGTAAAAAGTGCTCATGTTCCATGGAAGAATACTTTTTTGAAGATAACGATACTAATGAAACAATTGAGGAATCTTTGTTTTTGGCAATTTCACAAAAGAGAGAAAAAATTGCATTGCATGCTAAAGTTGTTGCAAGAGCATGGATCATAGATTTTGGATGTTCAAATCATATGACAAGAGATAAGAGAAGATTTTTGTAATGTCCCCAATATGGATACAAGGGATTAATAAGGGTATAAAATGTAATTAAATAAGAGGCCAAAAAGCTATAGTCCCAGCAAATATTATTATAATTATTCATTATGGAGCCATACCTTAAGTTCCTATTTTTCAGACGTCATAGGAGGGGGGGCCCAGTTTTAAGTGGTCATCAATCTGATTTTGCAAATTAGAAGGTTTCCTGCAAAGTGGTCTTTCAATTTAGTAACATGTGAAAATCTGCTTTTTGACATGAAGCAGGTAAGACGACAAGCAGGTAAGACAATAAGAAACTAGTAGACCGGAAAAAGGTAAAGAACAAAAAGAATCTGATGGAGGCAAAGGACAAAAAGGGGATGATGAGTCAGAGATCTTCTCCTATTCATTTGAGGTACTCTTCTTTTGATGGTATCTATTTTTCTTGTGATAAAGTAGGACACAAAGTTAATGAGTGTAAAAGTCTCAAAAGGAGATATGTTTTTAATGGAAGATGTTATCATTGCAACAAGTTAGGACATAAAGCAGTTCAGTGCAAAAGTAGGATGGCTTTCAATAGGATGAATCTAAATAAAGATGTCAAAAACTTCAATGAATACTACTATAGTTGCAAAGGATATGGTCATAGAAAGGTTGAATGCAGTATAATATCAATGTCACAAATAATGAAGATGCTAAATTGGGAAAGGATGGACTAGTGTGTTATAAATGTAACATGACAGGACATATTTCAAGGTTTTGTAAAGATGGACTGGTTTGCTATAAATGTAATATGACAGGACATATTGCAAAGTTCTACAAAAATATGAAAAAACAGCATGATTGTTCGATGATTGCAGAAGATTCAAAAGAAAGGAACAAAATACTTTTGATGTGGAACACAGAAGATGGTCTTGATAATGATCCGGCATCCATCCCAGTTGTTGCTTATTCCTCCGTTAAATGATTCAAACTACAGAGTTTGAGGGGGAGTTTTTATATAAATCCGGTTTCCCACTCAAGGCTGGATGTTGATTATTCTCTCAACATGGAAATAAGGCTTAAAGTTTTTTCTTGAGGTAAAGTTTGTGTTTTGTGGACCAGAAAGATGATTGTATGGTTTTGTAAATAGTGTAATATTTGTTTGGTGGTTATTCTTTTTGAATTGCATTCAAATGTGAGTTGGAGATATGATATGTCTGTTGGTTCTCAAATTAAGGTACATTTGAATGACTTGGATAATGTTGATGTGAGTTTTATTCCACTACAACATGCAGAATCGAATACTTAGTATCCCAGGATGAAACACCAAACCTCCAACTCTCTCTTGTATAAGGATGTTCATATGCTAAACAATGTATATGAATTGTGTGATCAAATGAGACAGCGCCAACGTTCCTTCTATTCGTGGACTTTTACTCAGTTATAATGATGTGATATGTCGGTTATCACAAAGGTTCTTATGCTATTCATTCAATGGATATCAACTTGACTTTAACTTCTTCCAACTACTTCCAACTAAACAAACTACAACGGAAAGGGTTTAGAAAGCTACTCTTTTCCTAGAATGCAAGAAACTGTGGATGTCTTTGTGACTCTACTAGAGTTAGTTTAGCCATCGACATCAACCAAGCTAGTGCAATCTCCTAAGGTAAATGTAAGATGTTCAAACTATCACCATTCCATTAACACCATCCAATGATGCATATCAATGTGCAAGCAATAATTGAAGTAAAGCTCATAATTATGTCATTCGACCATGCAAGGCGTACTTACAATCCGCAAGCAGCTAATGGTTAGGTCTAAGCGAGTTCACCAAAGAAATATCCTAAATATCTTCCATTCAGCTAAACCACTTCTAATCACCGTGAAATAAAATCCTACTCTAAGTGAGGAAGTGAACAAACCATGCACTACTCCAAACATCACAAGCATTTACCATGACAACCAACAATGAAAGAAGAAATAATTTTGGTAGTATTATGGCAACAATTTCTCCAAGTCCCTCTCTTAGCTAATCTAATCTAATTTCTAATGAGTTACCAATGAGAAGGCCTTGACCTTTTATAGTTGGTCAATTACAATGAAGGGCCAAGATCAATTCAAGATCAATGGTCAAGATTATGCCAACACTGTCCTAATCTACCTAACCACACCAAGATTTAAATGCCTGCCAATTATATTAAGCATCACCTTGTGAGCCAATAAGAAATTACAATGCTTTGTGGGCCAACGAGAAGAGAGGCTAGGTAGAAGCTTGCAAGAGAAGACACCCATCAATAGGCCAATAATAAAATGCCACAGGTTTACAACAACTCTTCTTTAAGAAGATAATTTTTTTTTTACTTTTCCCCTTTTTGCAAGTTCAATGAATCTAGACATAGTATTATTGAGCTCTCCTACTGGGACATTTGGCATGGTCTAAGTGGTTCAAGAAATGGGTGCCACCTCAGCATGCTTGTCTTATAGGCTTAATAAATACCCCTTGATGATGAGAAAATATTTCAACAATCTCCCCCTTTGTCATTGATGGCAAACAACCACCAAAAATGTTTTGACAGAAATAACAATCACTAACTCTCCATTTCCTTATCTTTCTCCCCCTTTGCCATCAAGGACAAAGGCCAAGAACATTTTTTATCGCTGCACAACTCTGATAATTAAGTACAAGCATTAGTCCAAAAAAGAAACAGTTAGAAGCTCCCCCTGGACAGATGCCTAAGTTTGAGTGGCCATAAAGGGAAACAAAATAAAATGTCACTTCCCCCTTTAAAGTTGTCCAATCAAGGAGTGGAATCCACCTTCTCATGTGGCAATTGACGCAACAAGGAGTGGATTCCACCTTCTCAAGTGGCGAGGTTGCCCAATCAAGGAGTGGAATCCACCTTCTCATGTGGCATTTGATATATCAAGGAGTGGAATCAACATTCTCATGTGGCAATTGAGGTCTTTGGATCTCATCGTGGCATATGGAGGTCTGGATTCTATTGGCCAGTCAGGTGATTCTTTGGCCAATGTGTTTCTACACATTTGAGATAACTTTAGTTACTCCGTTGATTGTGGATATGGCGGGCTATGTGCAACGTGTTCATGGTCCCTCTCTCTCTCCTGGAGTGGACCATGTATCTTGATTTAGGTCCGGAATATTGCATTTGATGATTATCTCTTTTCTGAATAGGTTCTTGCTTTGTGTGACCTATGTATTTCATGTTTTTCTCCTATCCGTTTGGGTCCACTCTATGTTTTGGTCTAGATGCTTCTGGGATAAGACTTTATTGCGTTTTTCTATTGCCTTGGCCGAGTTGTAATTTAAATTGTAATATCTTTTGGCATGGCCAACTTTGTAGTAATCTCCAATGAACTATCTTGTATATAAGTAAATTTATGCTTTGGCAAATTGTAAGGTGCGAAGCAAGTAAATGGTGCAGGAGCAACTTAGGTTGAGAATTGGATGCTTTGTCATTTTTGGTTTCCTTGTAATGGTTTTATGTAATAAGGTCATTTAAGACCATGTCATGTGGGTTTGACTTCATATTAGGTCACTAGGGGGGTTGGAGTGTCAAGTTGCATAAGTTGTCAATTTTGCAAAATGTTGTCAATGTTGTAATAAAGCAAAAACATGGAATATGAAGTCATCAGTTGTAAATGAGGAAGTTGGACAGTTGGAATTCAAAATGGTAGTTGGGAATCGTTCGGACATGCTAAAATAAGCCTTGGAAGGTCGAAGCCAAGGGGGGAGAGTTGGCGGTTGTGTAATTGGTCCTTGGAAGTAGAGCCAATAAAAACATTTCATTCTCTGCATTTCCTAAATGTTTTTGTCTATAACAATCCTTTGTACGGCTTGTACTTGCAACACCAATGCCTGAAACAGTTAGGAATAGAGATCTTTATTACAGAAAATTCAATATTCTTTATTGTGTTGTTCACAAGATATTATCTTGAGTAAATATATGTATTTATATTTACTGAATTATAATTGCAGAGATATGTATTTTGTATGTTGTTGTGGTAATTGCTACAAGTGGAGTGAATGAGGCTCCCACAAGAGTAGAGCCCAGCTTGTATGGTTTCTGTCAAGGTTCCTGGTCTTTATCTTGTTCTCTGAATTGTTTCTAGGCCTGGTTTGAACCCTTCATGTCTTGAAAACCCTAAGGAAGGCTCTTAAACCCTAGTTCTTTGGTGGCCCATTCTAATTTTAAGTTACTTTTTCATGCCACTTAAGTTCTAATTTGTCATGTGCGCTTTAACCTCTTATGTCTATCTCTTAATCTCGCAATCGGGAGGGAATATTCTTATTCATTCAGCGACTTGGCGCGGCCTTTATCTCCTAATCTCGAAAAGGAAAAGAATATGCTCTTATGATTTGGAGATCAAGCGCAGACCGTGGATGCATTTTTGATTGAGCGGTTGGCGCTGGATCTCGCAATCAAAGTCAAAGTCATGAAAGATCTGGAGATTAAGCGCAGTCGTTGATGTAAATCAGATCTTGTGGATGTCGCTGAGTCTCAGAGTAAACCAAGGGTCAAGAAATTCATTTGGAGATTCAGAGAGCTTTACCTCTGAATCTCGTAATTTGACTCAGGTTAAGATAGAGTTTGCACTTTGCCTTTATCGTTGAATCTTCGAATAGACTTGAGGTTGAGAATCTCATTCAGAGACTTGGCAAGGATCGTCGATCTCAGCTAAGATGTGCGGTTGGCGCTAGATCTCCAAATGAACTCAGGGTTAGATCAAATATTCAAAGATCTAGAGATTGCCTTGGTCGCTGAATCTCCATATTGAATCATGGTCAAGGCAGTTAAGACAGGTTCAGTTCAGAGTTTGCAAGGATGAAGTATGGACCGTTGATCAAGAAAAGGATCTACGATTGGCACTGAGTCGCTAGATAAAGTCAAAGTCAGCCAAAGGATTTGGAGATTACGCACAGGTCGTTGATCAAGTCATAATCCTATGGTTGTCGCGTGATCTCGTGATCTGACCAGAGTTAAAGCCAGTATTCAGTGACTTGGAGATACAAAGGATTCAGTACCCGGAGATAGAGATGAGTTAAGACAAGGGTCAGAGGAATCAATCGAACGGTCGTCGCAAAGCCTTTATCACCAGATCAAACACAGATTTTCTTCAAGGCATTGCATCGTCGTGCCACGTGAACAGTGGGATCACCTTTCTTCGAGGTCTAAGGGAAGTTAAACTATGATCAAGTTTCAATGTATCATGCGGTCAGCACTTTCCCTCGATGGCCAAGATGAAGGTTTTTAGTCTTTGAGCCATTGCGACACAATGACACGTGTCGTTCCCGGTCAAGTGGGGCCTGCAGTTTCGATGACAAGGGTTGATTTAACGTCCGGTTTAGTTTATCTTCATCCTACGGTGGGCGCTTTGCCTTTAAGCAGAGATGATAAAAAATTAGTCTTTGAGCCATTGCGTCGTGTCGACGCATGGCAGGTTGTCAGAACCTGAGCCCGTCTGCGGCTAGTTAATCTTCGAGCAAGTCATATTTGATCATGTGGATGGCGCTTTGCCTTAGGATTAAGATGATAGACAAATAACGTTTGAGGCATTGCGCCAAGGTGACATCTGGCACTACTGACGTCATGGCTCCCAGGTTTAAAAGCAGTAAAGACGTCATAAGTTTGCAAAGATCTGACGATGAGCGTGAAGGCGTAAAGCAAAGATGACAGTTAGATAACCATTGAGTCATTGCGACAGCTTGCCACATCGCAAAGTCAGAGTTGAAGTAAGCGCCAAAGGAAAGATAAAGGTAACGCAAGTCATAATCGATCTAACGGTGGGCATTATGCCTCAAAGGCCAAGATGAAGGAAGTTAATGTTCAAGGCATCGCACCTACTTGCCACGTGGCAGAACTGATCCTGAGCTCGCGGGTAACTTAAGGGAGATCGACGGTTATGTTTTAAAGTTGATAAAGATTCAAACCTGAGCCATTGATTGGGTTTTTCCGCGCCACCTGTGACCGTTTGCGTTTAAATTCAAATATTCAAATCTTATCTCAGGGTTTCATGGTGGCTACATGTTCCAAATTGCAAAGAAGGTAGATGGATCGAGTTGATCTGTCTGCTCGAATTTATGGCGATGAGAGATATCTTCATGACTATATCTGATCTTCTGAGATATTTTCCAAGTGCATTCATGGACAAACTTGACTGATTTAGGGTTTCTATTTTGTTTAAGTGAATATCTATTGTAACCCTAATTCTGTCCAGTCTTATCAGATGGATTGACTCCCAAGCCTGTGTGCTGGGGGAGCTTGTATACAACTTTTTTTTTATCTTTTGTAAGAGGGTTCGGAATATGTAAGAGTTTTCTGTGACATTTTCTCTATCCTCAAGCTTTTCATGTGTCTGTAATTCTCAGTTTTCCAAGGCTTATGCAAGACTTTCTGTGGCATTTTTCCTGCCCTCAGGTTTTCATATGTTTTGGGATTCTTTCTGAAGCATAATATATTGACTGAGTATTGAAGAAGTTTGTGGGTTATTCTAAGTCTTCTTTCTTTTCTGCATCTTTGTGTGCTATTGTGGATGATTGATGAGCATAATCTTGTGACTTTTGTTCATTCCTTGTTATCTCGTCTCATTCCTGTGCCTATTTGCTGGAGTGGATGTTTGTTTGCAGGTCATGGTCTGTGTCTATCTTCTTGAAGCTATTTCTGTGAAATCTTTTCTCTCCTTGTATAGTTTCATCTCAGGCCTCTCTATGAAACACTTTTTGCAAGCCTATCTAGGAAGTTGTACTTGTCCTAATTTAGAAATTTCATGCTAATGCTTAGTCATTATGTTGTGATTCATGTCTCTTTCGGTGTATCACCTTTTAGATTAAGTTTTGCTTTCAGTCTTTCAATTCTCCTTCTATCCCTTTTCCTCCCAAGTTTACTTTTCAAGTTTAAAGAGCAAAATAGGTGATTATCCAAGAGGAACCGGCCTAGAATCCGGAGGTTTCACTTCAGTTAGCAAAGGTCCCACAACTTGGAAGTGATTCCCATGTTATACCAGATCATTAGATTTACGAGTTTAATAGGGTGCAAATTTGGTGTATAACAGTAATGACATGCACACTGTTATTGATATTTTACCACAGCACATACGATTATGTTTATATACATAATATAAGAGTCATGTCTATCCAGAGACATGACCGTATGTGGCTTAAGCCACATAGGGTCATGTCTTACATATTCATGCCCTTTCGTAACTATTGTTTACATATTATAAACCGTGTTATATATTATAAACGTAACAGTATTGTGTTACGTATAACTATCATACGATAGTTATCGTAACACATATAATATATATAATGTGTTACTTATAACTATCATATGATAGTTATCGTAATACATTCACCACTTATGAAACGGTATCGACTATGTTGATTTCACTTGTAATAGTTACGTATAACTATCAATGATTGTTATCATAACATATGGTATTAATCATATTAAAAGTCGATCCAATACATGTTAAATATATATTGAATGCAATCGACTAAAGTCGATTCATTCTATCATATCGAATCTGATCAATATAATTCATTCGAATATATATATATATATATACATTAATAAAATGTTTGTATATTGATGAGTCAATCAAATCGAAGCTATAATTTAACACTCCCTCTTAGCAAGAGAGGATTGATCAGAATCATGATATCATGATGTGAGTGTTATCGAAATCCCTGACTCAATTCGGAACTGGATTTTTGTAATAACACTTAATCACTTCATATCAGGGTAACTGGCATGGTCCAGAACACAAGTTTAATGTACTCAAACCTGATAGAAGAATTTATCACAATCCCTGACTCAATTTGGAACTGGATTTAGTGATAAGTATTGGTGTCAAGATATCCAGCGCATTCTGGATCAAAACTTGAGGCACACATTATCATAATCCCCAACTTAATTTGGAACTGGATTAAATGATAATTTAATTGGGTCAAACTATTGTAGGTCGTCACCTTACAATAGTGACCTCACACACATGAAAGATCGTCACCTTTCAAAACACACAATATTGCAATATATTATTTAGTTTATTCATGAATACATCAATTTACATAATAGTAAGATTTAATCTCAGAAATTTAATCACAACTTAATCATACCAAGTTTCTTTCTGAAGTACTCGATTTTCAACTTTGCAAGAGGCTTAGTAAAGATGTCAGCATTTTGTTCTTCAGTACTAATGTAGACCAATTTGATAATATCTCTATCTACCATGTCTCTTATGTAGTAGTAAGGAATTTCGTGCTTGGAACGATTGTGAAAAACTGGATTTACTGAAAGTTTAATGCAGCTTTGATTGTCACAATGAATTACTGTAGGTTTTAGGGGCTTACCAAACAACCCAAATAGTAACTTCCTTAACCATACTGCTGCTCAAGCTCCCATTGAAGCAACCATATATTCTGCTTCAGTAGAACTTTGAGCGACCGCCGATTGTTTCCTATTGAACCAAGAAATCATTGTTGATCCAAGACTAAAGCAACATCTTGTAGTGCTTTTACGGTCGATTGAATTTCCAGCCCAGTCAAAGTCAGAGAACCCTTGAAGTTGTATCTCAACATTCTCGTATTTTAGGTCCATTCCAATTGTACCACATAAGTATCTTAGAACATGTTTAGTAGTTGTTAGATGGATCTTCTTTGGTTCGCACATGAAATGACTTAATACATTTGTAGCATAGTAGATATCAGGACGAGTGTTTACCAAGTACATGAGTGGTCCAATTAGCTGTCTATAATATGTAGGATTTGTAGGTTCTGAATCTGTGGCTTCATCTTTGAGCTAATGAAGATTTGTTTCCATTGGAGTGGTTAATGGTTTACAATCCATCATGCCAAATCTGGTTAAAATGTACATGGTGTATTTTCCTTGATTTAGGAAAATTTAGTTATCTTTCTGTAATACTTCTAAGCCTAAGAAGTAGTGTAATAGACCTAGATCCTTCATATCGAATTTGTTTGTGAGATCTTGTTTGCATTTAGCAATAAGATGATCTTCTCCTGTTATTAATAAATCATCAACATAAAGAACTAGAATTACCATTTCACCTTTGGATATTTTGAAGTATATATTAGGATCAACTTCATTTTTGGAGTACCCTAACTTGGAGAGATAACTGTCTATGCGTTCATACCGAGCCCTGGGAGCTTGCTTAAGGCCGTAGAGGGCTTTCTTCAATTTACAAACATAACTATTTCTGTCATGAGTGGTGAAGCCTTCTGGTTGTTCTATGTATACTTCTTCAATAACACCCTTTAGAAATGTTGTCTTTACATCCATTTGATGTATTGTCCACCCTTTGGATGTTGCAATGGAGATAACAGTTCTCACAGAAGTATATCGAGCAACCGGAGCAAAGGTTTCTTCGTAGTCAATACAGCCTTTTGAGAAAAACCCCTGGCGACAAATCTGGCTTTATGTTTTTCAATACTACCATTTGAAGCATATTTGATTTTGAATAACCATCTTGAAGAGACAACTGATTTCTCTTTAGGTCTTGGTACTACTTCCCAAAGATCATTTTTTACAATAGATTGATATTCCTCGATCATCGCATCTTTCCAGGCTCGACATGTTAAAGCTTCTTTAACATTAGATGGTTCGAATTTTGTAAGTTCAGCCATAAGTGCAAGATAGCATCTCTGATTTCTTGTTCTCTTACTTTCTTTAAATATTTCATTTGATTCAACCTTATTTTCTTCAATCATTTTTCTTGCCTATAGTGGCCTTTTCTTATTGTTAGGAATTTCAACATCTTCAAGGTTAGATGAAGGGAGTTCATCATTTTCTATTATGTTCTCTCTTTGGTTCTCAGTAATGTAGTTCCCATCATCTTGAAAGGCATTCTCCCTCTGATTCTCAATTTTGTGATTTTCATCATTTTCTATAATATTCTCCCTCCGATTCTCATTTGATCCCTTTTCTGTAAGTGTAGCGAGTTTAAGAGCAATGTCTTCTTCAAATTTGATATCTCTACTAATGTCAATAGATTTATGTCCTCGGATGTAGACCCTGTATCCTTTAGTAGTTTCACTGTAACCAACAAATATTCCTTTCTTTCCAGAGGGTTCTAGTTTGGTTCTTTTCTCTTTAGGAATGTGAACATATACAGGACATCCGAAGATTCTTAGATCACTTAGATCTGGTTTCTTCCCTGTAAAGGCTTCTTCAGGTGTAATGTTTTCTAGGATTGAGTAAGGACACCTGTTTTGAATGTATACGGCAGTATTAGATGCTTCGGCCCAAAATGAGGTATGAAGATTTTGATCATGCAATATAGCCTTGGCAGCTTCAATAATAGTTCTATTTTTCCTTTCTGCTACTCCATTTTGTTGAGGGTTATAAGGTACTGTATACTCCCTCTTAATCCCAACATAAATGCAAAATTCTTTAAAGTTTTCAGAGATATATTCACCTCCATTGTCTGATCTTAGAGTTTTTATTTTCTTCCCAGTTTGGTTTTCCACTAATACTTCAAATTCTTTGAATTTTAGCAATACTTCATTTGATTCTTTGAGTTTAAGAAAATAGATCCAAGTTTTTCTAGAGTAATCGTCAATGAAAATCACATAATACGAAAATCCTCCTAGTGAGAGAGTTGACATAGGTCCACACAAATCCGTGTGAATGAGTTCTAATACAACTTTGGTTTTACGTTCACTGGAAGGGAAGGATCTTTTGATATTTTTTCCTAGAGCACACCCTTTACAAGTACTAATATGACTTGATTTTAGATTAGGTATACTTGTAGTGATTTTCTTTATGGAAGGAAGAGTGCTAAATCCAAGATGTCCTAATCTTCTGTGCCAGAGTTCATTAGAGTTTGATACTTCATGACATAGAGCTAATTTGTGACTATTACATAATTTGTATAGGCTTCCATCCCTACACCCTATAGAAATAACATTTTTAATGTTAGTGTTTTTAGGCCATATTAGCACTTTTCTTCTTGGAATGTGACTCAATAGCCTTGATTGGCTAGGTCTAAAATAGAGACCAAGTTCTTTTTTATGTCTGGTACAAAGAGAACATCTTTCAATTGTAGGGTTACCCCTGTTTCCAATTTGATTGAGCAGGTCCCAATTCCTTTCGCTGGATAAGTGGAGTTGTCTCCAATTGTAACCTCTTCAGAGGAATGTTCTTCTAGGGTTTCAAATTGATCTCTGAATCCAGTTATATGTCGTGATGCTCTGCTATCGATTATCCAATTGTTTTTGTTTGAGTTTACTTCACTTGATAAGGCCAAGAAGAATAGGGATACTTCTGCTTCTTTGACCTCGGCTATTGTTGCTTTAATTTTCTTTCTTTCTGAACAGAACCTGTGCGTATGTCCAAGTTTATCACATTTATAGCATTGTACTTTGGAGAAATCTCTGGTTTTTGTGTTTTTTGCTATAGTTTCCCTTCCTATGTTTCAACCTCCTTTTGTTGCCTTGGAAATTTAAATGAGTATGTAGAGCTTGGATCTCTCCTCCTTTGTTTGGCCCGATCCCTCTGGATATTAATCGGGATTCCTCTTGAGTGCAATCATTGTTTAGTTGATCGAACTTAGGTAGAGAAGGGCGTCCAGTTATACATTGAATAAAGGATTCCCATGAGATAGGTAATCCTCTAAGAGCTATTAATGTTAACTCCATGTCATCAACATTGTTTCCAATAGTAGATAGTTGATCCTTTAATTTGGAAATTCTTAGGAAGTAAGATGTGATGGTTTCCCCTTTGTTCATCTTTAAATTCAGGAGTTGTTGTTTGAGAGTAAGTAATCTACTTGTATTATTAATCTCATGTCTCTTGAATGGTTTTGAATACTTCATAAGCGGTTTTTAGCCATGCTATGGAGGGAAGAATATGGTCTTTAACGGCATCGATTATTATTTTCGTCGCTTTGTTGTTATGCCTTTTTCCAAGCTGATTTATCAGGTTCATCTTCTGGCATTTTTATTTCCTCCTCAACATAGGAATCTAACTCGAGTTCTTGAAACAATGTTAGGATTCGTATCTTCCATGAGAAGAAGTTTGTAGCGCCTTCAAGTCTGTCCTCCACTTTAATGTTGTTGGCCATTATTATTTTCCTCTTATATTCTAATAACCAATCTGATATAATTCAGGATTTTACTTATATTGATTCTTCTCTAGAGAGGCTTTGATGCCATGTTAGGAATAGAGATCTTTATTAGAGAGAATTCAATATTCTTTATTGTGTTGTTCACAAGATATTATCTTGAGTAAATATATATGTATTTATATTTACTGAATTATAATTGCAAAGATATGTATTTCGTATGTTGTTGTGGTAATGACATGCACACTGTTATTGATATTTTACCACAGCACATACGATTATGTTTATATACATAATATAAGAGTCATGTCTATGTAGAGACATGACCGTATGTGGCTTAAGCCACGTAGGGTCATGTCTTACATATTTGTGCCCTTTTGTAACTGTTGTTTACATATTATAAACCATAACAATATTGTGTTACGTATAACTATCGTATGATAGTTATCGTAATACATTCACCACTTATGAAACGGTATCGACTATGTCGATTTCACTTGTAATAGTTACGTATAACTATCAATGATAGTTATCGTAACATATGGTATTAACCATATTAAAAGCTGATCCAATACATGTTAAATATATATTGAATGCAATCGACTAAAGTCAATTCATTCTATCATATCAAATCTGATCAATATAATTCATTCGAATATATATATATACACACACACATTAATTATATGTATGTATATTGATGAGTCAATCAAATCGAAGCTATAATTTAAAAGAAACAAATTGGGATTGATGGAGGGATGAATCACCTTTCATTTGCTTTTGGTTTCACAGATTTCCACTAAGTTTTAAGGGAGTTATACAATTTTTAGTGAAGGCAAGTCCGATTTTATGAGTTTTCTTTTGAAATTGTTTTATTCTTTCATTTGATACGAATTGTACGGACCACATATACACCTGAAACCAATTGTAGTGTGTTGGCACATGAATCTACTTTCATTTTATTTTTGTTTCATCAATTTTCAAGGAGTATTAAGAAAGTTATGGCATTTTCTTTAGACAGGATTGCACATGTTTTAATTCACTGGTAAGTCTAATGTAGTGATGTATCAGTCATAGGAAACCCAAGAAGACTGATGTTTCATTCTTGAAATTGATTGGAGGAAGGGCTTAGGATTGGAAACAGTGCATTGAGACCTTAATTGATGTGTTCCATGTTTTGGAACACTAATTTGAACCTTTGGGAGAATTTGGAGCCAAGCCCTAGCATCAAGCCTAGGCAAAATTGTTAATTAGGCCTAGTGTAAGGAGAGCACAGTCAATTTTTGAGCCCTTGACTCCAAAGAAACCCCTACCTATTTCAAAATATGTTATAAAATGGCGAAATGGGTATCTAAAACTACCTTCATTTTTTGTATTGTAAGTCTGCCCTGAATGTTATGCCCTAACAGACCTAATTGGAGGGCTACTAGGAAAGAGGCCTAATTGTGAAGTACTCTTGATCCATGTCCAAGGTGAAAGGTGAGTGTTTGTTTGTGTTTGTAAAGATATTCTAAGCCCCTGCTCTGCATCAATAAACAATGTGTGAACCAATGAAGATCTACAGTTAGCATGCAGAGTTCACAGACAGTGGCAGTGAAGAAAAGGCAGTATCAGTGTGCTACTAAGTTTGATAGTGTTGTGCAAATCAACTGCATTGTCAGGAGAATCTTTCCTTATTCCTATAAAGAGTTGATGTTCCTAAGATAGTGATTCTTGGATGCACAAGTTTGTTGTTGTATCTTACTACTTTGGCAGTGAACCTCTGTTTGCAAGTCCGAAGCAGTGAGCTCCTATTTGTATTCATTGTTCTATTGGCAGTGAGCCTCTGGTTGCAAGTCTGAAGCAGTAAGCTCCTACCATATTTTGTAAACAAATCTATACATAAGTTAATTGTTCCTTGTGGGCAAGTGCTCACCGTGGTTTTTCCCAGTTTGGGTTTTCCACATATAAAATCTGAGTATTCATGTGTTGTTGGTTCTGCTCTTTACTTGCATATTGTTTTATGTGGTGATTATTGAAGATAGTGAGTTTTGATTTATGCTAATTCACCCCCCCCCCCAGTATCCAAAGTGTGTTCAACCAGGCACACGTCCTAAAGGGGCTAGAGATATAGGTTGGAAAAATGTCTTTAAGTAACCCGAACCTAATTTTGTAATTTGCATAAAATGTGAAAAATTAATTAGTGGAGGCATATACGCTTGAAATACTACCTTGTAGGCATCACAAAGCATGATACGAGGGTTTGTGACAAGACCACAAAGGAAATAAAAAGAGAAATGAATGCCTTGCTTGCTACCCAAGAAGAGAAAAAATTGCAAAGAGAAAAAGCAAAACTAGCTATGAAGGCAGCCATTGTTGAATCTCAAGGTGTTTCACTCAACACTAACGAAGAAGAAGCAACACTTAAGAGCATAGTGGGCTCTCATCATGGCAAATCCCAGCATCCCCTCCACCACCACTTTTGCTACTTCTAGTAGAGCACCACCATCAATACCGCAGTCATCTTCTACAAATAATTTTTTTGTGCACAAAAACACACCTAGAGCACAACCATCATTGGAGGGAACTGAGTGGAATAGGGATGTGCATTAGCAAGTAGACATTGCTAGTGTCGATTTCCAGTACTTCAACAACATCCCTTTCAATGTTGCAGAAAACCCATATTGGCCAAAATTGGTTACCGCAATGACTGTGGCGGGAAAAGGCTACAAAGTGCCTTCTCGTACAGACTGGGAGGTTAGTTCACTCGTTTTAGATTTTAAATGTTTTAAGTTAGCTTTGAATCTTGATAGATTATGTTGAATTTTGATTTTTAGAGTGTAAATTAAATTTATGTTCTTTTTCTATATATGGTAATTACTTATTTGTGTTGAATGTAAGTTATATTTTTAATCAAAATTGTGTACTTAAAGTTAACGTTAATTTTATTTCGTACTTGTAGGTTGCTCACAGATGCAGTTTCTAAGGCAAAAGAAGTGGTGGAAGAACAAAAACTATAATGGAAACAATGTGGTTGAACCATTCTTTTGGACGGATGGCAAAAACCACACCATCATTAATTTTTTGGTTTCTTGCAAGGATGATGTGGTGTTTTTGAAATCCGTGGATGCCTCCAATAAGGTGATGACTGCTGAAACTTTGGCTCTAATGTTAGAACAAGTTGTAATGGAGGTGGGAATTGATAATGTGGTGCAAATCATTACCAATAATGCAGCGGCATATGTGGCAACGAGTAAGATCTTCAAAGACAAATA
This sequence comes from Thuja plicata, assembly GCA_018584345.1. Taxonomy (NCBI): domain Eukaryota; kingdom Viridiplantae; phylum Streptophyta; class Pinopsida; order Cupressales; family Cupressaceae; genus Thuja; species Thuja plicata. The sequence continues at coordinate 2,014,179 of MU223785.1, read as the reverse complement.
TAATACACTTCTTTAGACTTCTTGTGCAACACATGTCCTTGACCTTCTTTTGGAGAACATAGGAAAACTAGATTGGGTGAGAGCGGTTGTAGAGGATGCAAGAAAGATCACAAAATACATCTACAATCACCCTTGGGTTCTTCGCTTGATGAGAGGGCACTGTTAATGTTTGTAGCTTCAGTCGTATGATCATTAGAATAAATATAATATATGTTAATTAATTATATATGTTATATTATTATTAATCATATGAAATTTAAAATTCAATATTAAATTATTATATTATTCTTAATTAATAATTGATTGATGAAACATTATAAGATTGATTAAATTAAAATTAATGGGAAGAGGCATGTCCTTTCTTATAAATAATAATGAATAGACATGTCCCTTCATAAATGAAAGAAAGATTGTTGTATTTGGAAATCACATACAACATAGAGTGCTATTATATTTGCAGCAATCCTAAAACATAACATGGTATCAAAGCCAGATTGCAAATGTAAGAGAGTAGTTTGTTGATGGTGAATGTGTTACTGTCTCAGAAAATACAGTCTCAGTACAGGGACCATATCTCACAAATCCACCGTTGGATTTTGCTGAATTTTGGATATGTTGGTGAAAATCAAATTTTGAAGAATCTCACCCGAGCGATTGGAAAGAAAGTGTGGGGTTCAAAAGTTATGAAAGAATGTGTACGAGTGTATGTGAAATTCCTGAAAGCAACTTTCATTAAAGAGATATATTAATTTGTTATGATCGTGGTCAAGCATTAACAAAGAAGCATGCATTCAAGGAAGGGTGTCTCTTTCTAGAAAGAAAGCATCAATTATAGAGTGTCACCTCTCTTGGAGAAATCAAGTCATTTCATAAGAAGACATGAGAATTGTTCAACAATATAAGAGTGGGAATTGTACATTGTGGGGGGAGAAAAATAACCAATTTTACATTTCCAATTGAACCATTCTTAGTGGGGAGATAATTCAAAGGGGAGATGTCTCTCAAATAATCTGAGAAGGTGTTTTTATGATTTGATGTATATGGACCTTCATTGAAGCAACTTGTGTCAAGGATGTTGATGTGCAGATAAGTATTTATTATCCTTGAATATTACACTTATTTACTCAGTGTAGTATCTCTCTTATTTGTATTTCTATACGTACTATAAAAGCTATTTGCCTTGATCATGTTTGAGGATGCTCTTGCAGGAAAAGGAGAATTGACGTCAAATTCAAATGGAGTCTGATGCTCCATCAGAAGCATCATTGACGAGGAGATCAGATGATTGATATTCAGAGGGAGTTTGAAAGTCCATGTGTGACTATATGATTTTAATGGGCCTGCTTCCTATGTACATCATAAGGAAGTGACGACTTCCAAATGATTATCACTTGTATTTGCAGAAGTTATTGGAAGGTGACGACCTTACAATAAATTAAATCATGATATACACTATTTATAATGTTGAAACAGATCATGATGAATTAAAGCAACAACTAAGTGTTAGTTGTCATTAAATTGACGGTCTATGAGTTGTTTGCATAGATATATCTTGTAAAGCAACAACTAAGTGTTAGATGTCATTAAATTGATGGTCTATAAGTTGTTTGTATAGATACATCTTGTAAAGCAACAACTAAGTGTTAGATGCCATTAAATTGACAGTCTATACGTTGTTTGCATAGATATATCTTGTAAATCAACAACTAAGTGTTGGATGTCATTGACAGTCTATGAGTTGTTTGTATAGATATATGATAGGTATTTGGTGAATATCATGTGTTGATGTTTAGCAGGCCAATACCTTATTGAGTACTTGGTGAATATCATATGTTGATGTTCTGATAGGCCAATACTCAGAGTATTTGGTGAATGTCATTTGTTGACATTTTGATAGGCCAATACTCAAGATATCAAATGGCGGAAATCTTCTATTGTGATAGACATCTTATGATGGCTGAAACAGATCATAATAGATAGAACTTGTGGATAGAATCGTTGATTGAGGCAATCCACATTAAATCTTGAGGAGCTAGTGGATAGAATCGTCGATGGAGGCAATCCACATCTTGAGACTATGTTTCTATTGATTACATCATGAGGATGATGCTTTTATTGCTTACATCATATGATTGATGTTGTCAAGTGTCATATAAGTGTTGATATTGGATTGATTTATCCTCCCTAGCTAAGAGGGAGTGTTGATGTTTTGTATAGCTATGGTGAGGGTCATAAGTGTTGACACAGGTGACCACTACACATTATGTTTAATCATCCTCCCTAGCTAAGAGGGGGTGTTAATGTTTGTAGCTCCAGTCGTATGATCATTAGAATACATATAATATATATTGATTAATAATAATATATTATATATGTTATATTATTATTAATCATATGAAATTTAATATTCAATATTAAATTATTATATTATTATCAAATAATAATTGATTGATGAAACATTATAAGATTGATTAAATTATAATTAATGGGAAGAGGCATGTCCTTTCTTATAAATAATAATCAATAGACATGTCCCACGAAGGAACATGTCTCTCCTAGCCTCATTCCCAATATAAATGAAAGAGAGATTGTTGCATTTGGAAATCACATACAACATAGAGTGCTATTACATTTGCATCAATCCTAAAACTTAACAGACGCACCCAAGGGAAGGAGTTGGTAAGAGCGATTCACAAGGTTTGCAACGATTTTCTTAACATTGCAAAGTATTCTTACTTATTTGACTTCTTTAAAGCAAATGTTTGTGAGTCAAGCATGGCTAGACTCCAATTATTTGAAGAAGACTGATGGAGAAAGTGTTGCATCTATGGTCTTCAACAACCAATTTGCACAAAGAGCTAAAGAGGTTGTGAAGGTAACTTGGAAACTTCAAAACTTGAATATTTACTTTTTTTTTATTGAAGTCTTTCATTATTAATTTGTAACTTTAATCATTAATCTTTTTGTACTTTTCAATTGTCGGTGTTGGAGCCCTTGGTTAGAGTTCTCCGCTTGGTTGATGGGGATCAAACCCAATCGGATATCTCTATGAGGTCATGGATAGGACCAAGGAGGCTATCAAAATTTTCTAAAAGGGGGACGACCTCAAAATTGACTGCATATGGGAAATTATTGATAGGAGGTGGAACGATCAGCTCCACCAACCCATTCATGCTGCATGGTACTTCCTCAACCCTTGTTTTCACTTCTTGCCAGCCTACTCGGATCCCAATGGAGAGGTCATGGAGAACCTCACTAAATACATGCAAAGGATGAAACTCGAGGTTGAGGTAAGAGACCTCATTTATTCTGAGTTGGACATGTACGACAATTCAAGGGGAAAGCTATTCTCGTCAAACATGGCGAAGAGAGGAAGAAACACTCAAACCCCAAGTATAATATTTCACATGCATGATAAGTAGATAAAAAATAAGATATGTTTTCACCTTGTTTTCTCACCCTTCAATATTTTATTTTGCAGAAGCTTGGTGGCAAAATTGGGGTGGAAATTGTCCCAAATTTGCAAAACGTGCCCTCTGAATCTTATGCCAGCGTTGTAGTTCATCTAGTTGTGAGCGCAATTGGAGCTTGTTTGAGGCCATCCACACAAAGAAGAGGAACAAGTTAGCGTAGAAACACCTCAATGACCTTGTCTTCGTGCAATATCACTTTCGGTTATAGAAAAGGAAAGTAGAGCAAACACCAGCTGGTCCACCTAATTTGGATGACATTGATCCTTACTGTGATTGGATATGACAGGAGCAACCTCCATTGTTTACAAAGGATGAGATCTAAAATTTGGGGAGGTAAGCTATGGAGGAGGGTGTATTCGCAGTGGGATTGGATGACATTGACGAGGATGAGGAGGTTGAGGATGATGAGGAGTCATCGCCAGAGCCAGCACCATCTACACCCAGGATGGAGGTCAAGTCACAACCAGTTGTGCAGAGGGATAAGGTCCAGCCACAACGGATCTCTAGGACTAGACCCCCTACCCCTCTCTTAGTTTTTACTAGAGTTGTTGGGAAGGGGAAGAGGAAGATGTAAACTATTTTGATGTTGTACTTGTATTTACTTATAGTTTTACAAAGACAATTTGTTATTTTAATTTTGCTTCAGACTATCAGACTACTAGCCATCAGCATTCCACATGGGGATGTCATTTTGTACCCCATTTCCATTTAAATATATCTAAACTCGGCTTGTTTCTTTTGTTTACTCATTTACTAATGCATTAGATGCATCTCCTCACTGAATTTTGCAAAAAAAATGCATTTCTAATTAAATTTAAGCAATTTTTTAAGTTGCTGATTTTTTGTCCATAAGTTGCCAAGTAATCACTGATTTTTCACCCTTTTTATTGGCCCTTGACAATAAGTTGCCAATTATGAATTTTTCAACTATGGATGAAACCACTTACCGATATGTAACTTGTGGCCCATCTGCTATATTGTGTTCTTATAAGTTCAAAGGTATGAATATATTAGAGCAACTACTTTGGTTTGCCTCAGAAACTTTCACAAGAATACATTTTAAGAAAGCTTGTCGATAGTCATTAATTAACATTGTAAACACTATTTGTACACATTTTATTTATTAGGGAATTTGGCTCAAAAAACAGAGTTTCTGATCAAAACACAAGTTAAGTTATGAGACCTTGATTATCACCACATCAGCTTGAAACCACTTTTGTTTACTACAATAAAGAATGTCCACCAACAAGTTCAAACCAAACAGAAATAGGGTTGCTTTCCTCATGTTACCTCATTGAACACTATTTACTAAGTAGACTTAATATCAAGCCTCCTATAAAGTGGTTCTTGCCAATTGAACCATTTTTATCGAAACATTGATAGTGCAAGCCATCGCAAAAATTGAAACCAGTGTTCCTGAACTCATCGTGGGTTGTGCGAGTTTTGACAACCCGCGGGCCAAGTCGAGCTTGCTGGTTTTTCATGACTCGGCAGCATGCCCCGACGGGTCATGGGTCATGACCCGCATGACTCGCGAGTTGTGCGGGTTATGCCATCACCCGCCAGGTCTGTGGGCTATGACTCGGCCACAGCAGTCACAGACTGCACATAAAAAACAAAAAAAATAAAGACTTTCCTATATTTTTTATGCAAATATTTTAGTTCAGGGCGGGCATTTAAGTATAAGTCTGATTTATTTAATTTCTTATACTTTAAGTTATATTTGTATAAATACTTTCAGGATGTTTGAGATAGGTTCCAGCTTCATAGGAGTTAAGATGCAGATTCTAGATTTTTGGGGTTTTTGAAAAAATTCCAGACTTAGCCAAATTTCAAGATTGAGCAGGCCTTCAGCAGGGTTACCTCCCACAATCTGTCCCGGCTTTCTAAGGTCAAACTGAAGCTGGAACAAGGATTCTCAAAGGGTTTTAACTCATTCCATCACAAATCACTTGGTTTCAACTCCATCCCCATGGCAGACTTAGCTTAGCTCTCGCCCATATCCCAAATAGACATGACTTCCCAGCAAGTCAAAATCACTCAAACCTCACTTGCCAGACCTAGGGACCTGAAAACTGCCACCAACAAAGACTACCTAACGCCACTACTACTATAACCAAAGAAAAAAAGGGGGTCCCCAGTTGCAATGGAGCGATGGTATGAAAACCTCACAACAAGGACCATGAGTGGGTTGACTAGGCAGACAGTGAGGCTGAGGCTGTGGCTATGGCAGAGGAGGATAGGGCACGATCAGTTGCCTGTGCAGCTGATGTTCATCAGAGTGGCACCTCACAGGCAGAGACTATGGCTTGTCAGACATCTAGGACTTACCTCTGACGCATTTGTAGGAGGCAGACAAACTACTCTGAGGCTGAGGCTGAGGCTGAGGCTGAGCTAGAGCCTGAGCCATAGACTTGTTTTTGTTTACACATATGTTTGGGAACATTTGATGTCATGGATTTTATATACATTTGACAATATTTATAATTTTGCATATCCATGTTTTCTATTTCCTTCAGCTACAATTTACGTTTGTACTTATGTGATGGATGTATGTTTATGTATGTGATCAAATTAGCTTCTATTTGATGATGTTATAGTGTATTTAAGCGTTATTCAATAATGGGTGCACGAAACAAGTTTTAAATCGTAGAAAATCTCTATTTTTTTCATTTTGCCAAGTCATAGCCGAGTCGTTGCCGAGTCATCGGCGAGTCACAAGTCGAGTCGACCTTGTCGAGTCTTAGGCAAGTCCGAGTCATGGAGCTATGATTGTAACATTGTAAGCAGTGTTATTTTTAATGAAGTAGGATTTGCATCAAAAAATGTAGCAAAAACATATCTTGCTCCGAGCATCTTGCTAACCACTAAATTGTGCAGCTTATGTTTTCCTGCTCAATGAAAGTAGTTGGAACTTTATCATGCCTTCCAAATGCATGTGAGACCTTACCTTCATCAACAAACAAATCATATGATGAATCTTCTAGGATAAGAGTTTATTCTCCTCCATATAAATTTAATAGGTAGGACTTGGGAAGTAAAAAGGAAATTTAGATCATTCTCATAATTTGTCAATGATGGAATGAATGTAGGTTCTTTGAAACAAGACGCCAATGATGACTTCTTCCATGAAGGATCTTCATGTAATCTTCTCTCTTCAAATCCTTGTTCTTTCACTTCTTGATTCCATGAACTTGTAGAATGTTTTCACTATTTTGACACAAACTATTCCATCTCGATTATACCCTATTCTAGGGTCATCAAGCCTAAATACCTTTCATTATCTAACCTAGGAGCTACCAAGAGCTGCAACATACAATGAATCTCCAAACAATGTTGAGCATCATGATCCCTTGTTTTTTGTAGAAAAGAGCAAACATTGTTTGTGTTATCATCAAGAGGTGCCCTCCAAAGCAATCTTTTTAGGTGGAGGTTGTTTAAGCTAATAATACTATTTAGTCGGACTATGTTGTTTGCATCTTCATGTTTCTCATATCATTCACCACTCCTTGCAACAAAGGATCAATAGAACTTGGATCTATTGGCCTGATGGAGTCTTTTCTCGTTTCACTGTTAGTGATCTTGTCATACTAATGCCTAGGCTCCTCCTAGTTCAACAATTTCACCAGTTTTGATCAAAAAGGTGATCTTTGATGGAATAGTCGATAAAGCAACTTAAAAGGATTTGTAGAGAATACCTTAAATTTGACTCTATTCTTCTAGTGGGGTGGTTGAATTGTGCACCATATTCCCACATTAGTTTATTGGTTTTTTCTTCCCACATTAGGGCATGGCCTTCATTTTTTTTGGGTCGTTGACTACCATGATGTGCGGAAAATTTAATGAGTCTCTACCAAACAATTGCCTCTTGTTCCAGAATCCAATGAGCGAAGAACTTTGCTAGTGCAACTATTTATGGTCAATGAAGGTTAAAATTTATGAAATTGAAGGTCAGAATTTATGTAACAAGAGCATCTATAACTTAGAAGTGAAACTTTAATGTTGGTGTTGTATAAATCTCTCAGACGCGAGGAAATTTCACAAACAACTTTCTGACATGAGCAGGATTTCATGCAATGTGGACACAAGGATTTCACCGACAATCTTAACACAAGGATTTCAGATTTCATGCAAGGATAGATCGACGATCTAACACGAGGATTTCACCAAAATTCACAAGCAAAGCAGAATTCACGACTAGAGCAAGATTCACGACGAGCTCAGAATTCATGACCAAAGCAGACTTCACGACCAGAGTAGAATTCACGACGAAAGATCGCGACGAGAGAATCGAAAGAATTGAATTGTAAGATCAGGATGACGAAAGATTATCACGAAAGATCATGTCTGTGACTTGTTATTTGTTCGTTGTCTGCGATCTAATATCTTTTGGTTGAGTTTGTTTGTCTGTGATCTGCAATCCTCTGACGTTATTCGTCTTCACTTCTTTTTTTTTGGTTATGAGTTGGCGAAAAGATCAAAGGTGAAAATCTTAACTAGATATGAGTTGGTGCGGCTTCGATTTCTGCTAAATCTGTTTATGAGAACATTTTTCAGAGGAGAACATTTGTCTAAGAACATGTTCTAAAGAAAACATGATATGTCTGAGGAATAAACAATCTGAGGAGAATATGATATGACGTGATCACGATCTGTGTACGTAACAGGGTCTCTCTAAGTGATTTTACCACATAGTCAGAACAACGCGATCTGTGCTCCACGATAATGATTGTTTATCATCTGTATCGATCTTCATTCTTCCTTCCTTTCCTGAACTTTATCTTTCAAGATCTGTCTGTGTAGAGAACACGATCTGTCTGAATTGAGTGCACATTATGTATGAGAACACATTCTAAGTCTGAGTCTGAGGTGAACATGATCTAAGGAGTTCACGTTCTGAGTCTGTGTTTGAGGTGTACACGCTCTAAGTTGTTCACGTTATGACGAGAACATGAATTGTGGCACGATCTATCTACGTTGAGAACAGAGAACATTGTTGTTGTGCAGACTCTCTTATGTCTTCTCTAATTAAGCAGACCATTATTGTTGCAAAAACTTTTAACCAAGTCTCAGACAATTCAGACTTTTCAAAGGAAACTTAATAATTTTACCAGCAATCAACGTATGCTTTGGGTGGTGGTCAGTCTTTAGTCTTCTGAGTGACTATTGCAGACAGGCATGGACATATCGGAGGTTCATCCCCCGTCTCTCAATCCTATGCAGACTTATCAAAGGAAATCTAATTATTTAACACTGGCACACTTGTTAGATCGGGTTTGTAAGCTAGAGGCTGATAATAAACTTTTGAAGGTCTCCGTCTTCGACATATCCAGCAAAGTCACGTCTATCACAGCAGACAACAAGGAGATCCATCGTCTTCTTATGGAATAGGGGGTTGTTAACCCAGTCATTATTGAATTGCAAGTAAGGCAGACTGAACTTGACAACAAGCAGGACTCTTAAGTCTGAGATTGAGAGACGATTGAAATCATGGGCATTCGTTTGCAACAGTGGTGATACTCCTCTTGTTGGTATGGAAGCACTGGTTCACTCTAAATTTGCAGAGGAACGAGTTAGAAGAGCAAGAGAACTTAACCTGAAGGTTTGTGGTCTCCCATCCATCACTAGCGATACTTTAAATGTTGCTTACAAATTTCTTCGTGATCAGCTTAATCTTCCGGATATTTCTCTTGAGAGGGCCTGGGTTGGTTATGACTCTTCCCTCTGCCTTAGAAGATTTTCCTTCATGAGGACCTTACTAAATCCCATATCACAAAACTTAAACAGGCTAGAGCCCTTGTTGTTGCACGACGAGATGGCAACTGGGTCGTGATCAGGAATCATAAGGCAATTATTAGGGACAGCTTTCCTCCTGGTTGGGAGAATAGACCTGCAATGATTGCTACTAAATGACGCTCTAGGGGCCGGGATGCGAGGTGGGTTCAGGAGATACAGGAGAGTGTAGGTTCATTGTTGAATTGCAATGGTTCAGTTTGGTCCTCGCCTAGTCTCCTTCAGGATGCTTTGGATTCCTCAGACTTGCTCTTTCTCACAGATACACGCAAGAGCTCGGAACGCCCCCTTCCCAGTATTGTGGATTTTCACTGGATGTCAACCTTCAAGAATGAGACTAGGAGCTCTGGTGGGGTACCTTGCCTTGTGAGTGACCGTCTTCGCGGTTTGGTTTCAATTATCTTGTCAGATGCCTACACTAGATTCATGTGGGTCTGGTTATGTCGCACTCTCCCCCGCGCCAGAGACATCTACTTTGGGGTTTGCTACTTTCCACCGGCATCCTCCCCCTACGCTATTCACAGTGGACCTAATGGGGACCCCTTATCGGATTTATATGACAGCATCACCCAGTTCTCTACTATTGAGGAAGTCCTCTTCCTAGGGGACTTCAATGCCAAGACCTAGATTGTACAGTCCCCCTTCCATGACTGGGCAGAAGACTCTTTGTGTATTGAGGACCTGGATCCAGCTTCTACAAGGCTTCACAGGTTATCGGAAGATGCGAGTGGTCCCTTGACCAAGTATGGCAGACATCTTTTACAGCTCAATGAGTCTCTGGGTTTGGTGGTCCTTAACAGGTTATCCTATTTCCTTGGATCTATCTTCTTCACATGCAAGCCTCATGGTGGTGGTGTTAGCGTGGTGGATTACGCTCTTTCCAAACATTCCTTCATCCCTTGCATTAGCCACTTCTCTATTACCTCCCTCCCCCTTGCTGACCATGCTTTGCTTCACCTCTCTATCCCC
>MU223785.1:1977905-2003921 GCA_018584345.1 Thuja plicata | reverse complement strand
CCCCCCTGCCCCTTCCTCCCTGCACCGCTATTCGCTTTGACGAGGGAGATCCTGACATCTTCACCCACCATCTTAGACAGCTTCTTCCCCCGGATCCCCTCTTTCCACTTTGGGGTGCGTCGCCACCAAGTTCTCTCATTTGTCCACGAACATCTGGGAGGCCACCTTGTCTTCCTTCACTCATTCCCCCACCCCCCAAATCCCCCCACCCAAATCCAAGAACACATGCCCTATGAACAAATTGTACGATGAAGACTGTAAGGCCTCTCATCAGACCCTACAGTCGGCTTTCATGCTTCGCCACCCTTCTTACACCTCCCTGGAGGCCTCCTACCGCCATCTCCTCTGCCATAAGAAACATCTTTTCATTTCCCAGCACAGGAGTATCCTTAGGGCCTCCCTCCACAACTCCCCCAAGTCCTTTTGGCATACCCTTTTCCTCCGTCACACCCACCTTCCCTCCGAGCTCGACAACAACTTAATAATCTCCCATACCACTGCACTCTATGATATCCCGGGTCAACACCCCATCCATGTCACTCCCCCCACTTATTATCACCTCTCCACATAATCCACAATTAGAGAGGTTGTAAGAACCATGAGTTCTAGAAGGGCGGCGAATGAAGAGGGCTTCCAAGCCGAAATTGTCAAACTCGGCTTCACAGTTCTTGGGTCCTACTTGGCTAATCTCTTCAACCATGTTGTTCACACGAGTTTCCCTCCCTCTTGGTCGCATCACATTATCCATCTGATTCACAAGGCGGGTCCTGCCTCAAACCCCAATAATTACAGGACCATCATGGTTGGGCACACCTTGAAGCTATATGTCACGGTTCTCCATATTCTTCTCTCGAGAGAATTGGAACATCGTCACATCCAGGCCAAGGGCAAGTCGGTTTAAGACCTGACTATCAGACTATGGATCATATACTGACTCTTTGGGGCATTATCGAGGAGGCGCGCCTTCTCTCCTCAAAGGTCTACTGTTACTTTGTGGACTTTTGCAAAGCCTTTGATTCGGTCCCTAGGACTATCCTTTTTCAGAGGCTTCGGGATATTGGTATCTCAAAGACTCGTCTTGCAGCTATCATGAGACTATGAGATGGTTTCGGGTCCTCTCAAGACCCCCTTGGGGTTCTCAAACTTCATCAGAAGCACTATTAGGGTTAAGCAACGCTGCCCCTATCGCCTCTCTCTTCGGTATCTACATTGACGAGCTTGAGAGGTTTCTTCAGGATCATACTCTTCCGAGGGACAGTTGCCTTCTTCACCAAGTTCTGATCTCTATTTTACTCTTTTCAAATGATGTTTTTCTTTTGGCCTCCTCCCTAGAGGGTTTGCAAAGACAACTGGATGGTCTTGCGTCTTTTTGCAATTTACGGCACTTGACTGTTAATTTGGGGAAGACTGAGGTAATGGTCTTCAATTCTCTTAAGACTTCTCACCTCCATTTCTTCTTCAAAGACCTAGAGGTGGAGATTTCTTATGCATACACATATCTGGGGGTCAAGTTCTCCAGCACTCGCTATACTATGAGACCCGATCTTCAGCCACATATTAATAAGGAGTACGGTTCGTTAGCCCTTCTCGAGCGTTAGTGTTTTAGGCACCATTTCCAGGACACTTTGTCCAAGTTGATACTTATGGATACACTTATCAAACCTACTGTTCACTATGGTTCAGTGGTGTGGGGTCCTTCATTGTTGGATTCTGATTGAGCTTCTATCGAGCGGGTTCAGATTCTCCTCCTTCGACGCATCATCCGTTGCAAGTAATCCATCCCGCACAACATTATTCTTGCAAAGTTTGGGGCTTGTCCCTTCAGGCTTGAGGTCATCTTCGATCTGGTCTAGTACCTTCACCGCCTTCAGGGCTTTGCCGATTCAAGTGATGGGCGTCATAGATATCCCTAACTTGCCTACTGTTCCTCAGAGTCCATCGCTACTTCTGTTGTATCTTCTGGTCGAGCTCATGGTTGGTTTGTTGAGGCTTTGACCCTTCTTTGGTCCATTGGGATTGAGATAGATTGCCTCCCTCCCTTCCAGTATTCTCTTGATGCCCCTCCCCATCTTCTTCCTCCTCGGCAAGAGCTGAATAGGCACATCAGAGATGACATATACAGGCAATTTATTCACACCATTTGGGTCAACCCCCACGGGGGGCCTTCACCCTAAGATGGCCTTTTACGCGGAAAATTTTATGGAGTTGAAGGACGGACTCATTTTCCACCCTTCCTACTTATCCCACCACCGGTCACATTCCCTACAGATCCCTCTTGGTTCATTCAGAGTTGGTTCACATTGGCTCCGATGTGAGACTGACCACCATATTGACAGACCGCTCAGGGTTTGGCAACTTTGTAGCATCGGGGAGATGGAGTCAAAGGAGCACTTCATATTTCATTGCCCTATATACTACGAGACCAGAGGGAGGTTCTACTGCCTCTTCAGGAAGGCGAGGTTGTTCCCCACCTTCTTAAGATTTACAGACCAGAGGTGTCTTGCACTTTATCTCCAGGCCACTAGGCTTAGGAACCACACACTCAAGATCCAGCATCCTGAGATGCCCCTACCTTGTAAGCTCATCACTTCCTTCTTCGCAAGGCCTCACATAGCATGCGGCACCAAGCATCAGCTTGGCTCCGTCCCTTGTTCCAAATCGAAGAAGCCCAGGACAAGCTCCTAACAACAGCAACCTTCCTCTTCCAGCATCATTCCGAAACAGGCCAAGGTTTCGACTAGTCCTATTACTTAACCTTTTGTCTTGAGGTTCTTCACGGTTGTTCAGAACCCTTAGTGGTGCTCTGAAGGGGATTTTCCTTTCCTTTCAGACCCCTCTAGCTGTTTTGGTTTTTGTTTCAGTTGGTCTTGCTTCTTTCTTTGGGCATCGTTTGGTGTCACTTTTGCGGGCTGGATTTTCTTGTTGTTGTTGGCAGTCCCTTTGACCCTTTGTGGTTTCCAGTTGGACATTAATAAATTTATCTTATCTTCAGTGATCTCACTTAATTAGATAAATTTTGTTCAATCAGATTGGTTTCTTTTAGAGTTCTTTTTTTTGTCTTGGTACACATCTATAGTTGTACATGTTGGTTGATGATTACGTATATTCCCAAAGTGGAATATTGTCTATTGCAATTCAATGTTCTCAAAGCAAAATCAAACACATACAACAAGAAAAACTTTCGTGTTTACAAACAGTTTGAGATCATTTCTAAACACTAAAACTTTAGGTAATGTCCCCTCGGGCAATTCGGTTACCAATGGAGGTTGGCCTATTATACGGTTCCCATAGGCCAGCAGAGTGCATAGGGGACCCACGCAAGGCCTTTGAGAGCCATCTTGGACAGTTAGGGATAGTCTCCTAGATTTTAGGAGGGGATCCCTATATTTTGGGATTGATTGGGAGTTGACTGGAACGCATCAAGGGACCTCCAGGGTCAAACTAGAGAATTTGGGTACAGTTCCTATTTTTTAGAGAGGATCCCTAAATTTTAGGGATAGACTATCAGTTAGCTTGCAGTAGTCAAACATCATTCGGGACTGGTGCTATTAGACAAAGTCCAGTTCAAAGTCCAGATGAGTAAGTTTGAATAATTTGGAAATAATTATATTATTTCCTAAATTAGATTTTAATAAAAGAATAATAAAGTGATTTATTATAATCACTTTATAATTTAATAGTAAATTAGAATAAAGTGACCATGGCTCAATTCCCTAGGAGGTGATAGTTGCAAGTTATAACTTAAAATGTAGCCACTTTATAATAATAAATAAGACCTCCATATGGATTGATTGCCTAGGTGGGGGAATAAATTAGAAATGAAACACTATTTATTGTTTAAAATAAAATGGATCGAAACCCTAATTGGATCGATCCCTATAGGGAAAGCAAAATTGAAATAAAATAAGACTTTGGGGGCATTTTGGGACACATTTAGGGTTATTATTTTCACATCAACTATTGTAGTTTGACCTCCATGAGGGTTTGAACAGCAATTGGGCTTCTAGGAACGAAATTTGTTGGAAGAATTTGGAGATTGACAAAATCTAGCATAGATCAGCATTGTTATTCATCTGGCATCACGAATTGGATAAGTTTTCACAAATCAATTTATTGGAAGGGGAAATTACACATCAGAATTACAGATTGGTGATTGGAAGGGGGAATTTATTCATATTTTAGACTCCTAGCAACAGCCGTACAGTCCAGATTTCACCATAATTCTATTAGCTTGGACTTTGAGTTAGGAGATAGCAGATCAGTAGAAAGAAATCTCTCAGTTTGGGACGGCTACAGGGAATTGCGTTGCAGATCAGAAGTTTGGGAAATAAATGATAACAAAATATTCCTCTATGCCCTAGCCGTACAGCCAAGGCAGCCCCCACACCCAGCTCCAATTTGGCGTTGGCTTCCAGCAGTAGAAGATACAGCAAAATCCATAGATCTGTGGCATCTAGCAGCAGATCAGGAAGCAGGGAAATATCAGATCAGATTTCTAGTCAAAACACATTGAATTTGCTGCTACGGTTATATACCAAGCCATACACCTAGTACGGGTATGTAGAATTGGTTTTGTGGAATGAAATCAGGAAACAGAAATTAAGTTTTCTGAATTTGGTCTCTTGGTTGCATGGTGTATTAGCTGGTAGTTTATTTCAGTGTTTGGATTAGTTTCATTTTTCGCATCCATCATTTTCTATAAACAGCAAAAACCTCAAAAAAAGCAAAAAATCTCAAAAACCACAAAAAAATAAAAAATAAAAACAAACAAAACACAAGAAAAAATTAAAATTTTGGAAAAAATCAAATTTGGTAAAAATCCACATCCATGGTGTCTATTACAGTGATATTAGAGAACAAATATTCCTGCCATCCTGTGAAGAGCATATAAACCATTGATTAGTGATTAGCATTATCAGACCTACACCAGGAGAGGGAATCACACTCAGTAGCAGCCACAATTGATTCCTGAAGGTGAAACAGTATCTAGCATTCTTGGTATTAGTGACAGGGATAGAGGTACAGACACCATAGCTGAGAAGGAGAAAGCTAGGTCCGTTAGCCCTAATATCATGATAGAGAAGAAATTTGACACTATGATGGAAATGATGTCTCAGTTGATAGGACAAATGGTTGAACAAAACCAATCACGAGAGAGACAGCCTCAGCATACTTATACAAGAGAGACTAGCAAGCCACAGGGTGAGCATACTTCAACTTCAAGTTCAATTTTGAGGCCACTATAACCAATTTTCACTCCACAAGAGTCACCTAACCCACAAGGACGAAAGCCTGAGCTACAGATCTCAGCGGCAGAGGAGATCCAACGTCATTATACAGAGCATATGACCTTAACACCTGAGGTGATGATTGACCCTTGATCAATTCATTGAACAGAAGAGACATAAGGCAAGTTCAGCAGGCAGAGCAAATGACAGGGCTACACAAGGTATCAGAGATTTCCAGCAGGTTGTGGACAAGTTAACCTTGCCACATTTTGGAGGAGATCAACGTTCAGCTCATGCATGGGTGAAGAAGTTAGATAATTATATTTCCTTGAGGCCCATGTCAGAGGAGGCAATTAAGTTCACTACTTTACACCTAGATAGCATAGCACATGAGAGGTGGCACCACGAGTTGTTCACTTTGGGACACCACTATATCACTTCCTATGATGAGTTCACTACAGACTCATCGAGTGCTTTGGTCGAAAGGAATCGGAGATGTATTTCAGGGAACTTGCACAACTCAAGCAGTATGGATCTTTGGAGAATAACATTTCCGAGTTTCAGAGGTTTTCGGTGATGGTGACAGATCTCTCAGAGAGGAGATTGACAGTTCTATTTATATAGGGCCTCACAGATCCTTTACATTGTTGGGTTAGAGCATTTGATCCACCCACATTACAGTCTGCCATGAAGAAGGCTAGAAATATGGAGCATGTTGATTCAAGGAGTAAAACTTCTTCCAAACCCTTCCCAAGCAATAAGGAAAGCAAACCATTTCATAAAACTTCAAAACAACAAACGTAGTCATCCCAAAAACCTAATGATAAGTCCATAAATGATTTAAGACGCAGGAATTTGTGTTTCAAATGCAAGGAACCATGGGATCCCAAGCGTAAGTGCTCTTCTAAGCGGAAAGCAAACAAGATGGAGTACCTTGGAGAGATGATACTAATTCTGAAATTTCAGACCAGCATACTGAGACTTGTGACTATGAGGGAGAGAGTGCATCCGAGGGGTCTGTAAAAGAGCAAGAGGATGAGAAACCCATGGCACGCCTTTCTAGCATCCAGAAAGAAGGGTCATTCGGAATGAGAGGAGTCTTAGTAGGGAAGCGAGTGATCACTTTACTTGATACAAATGCTACACATAATTTCATTGATGAGGGGCTCGTGAGTAGGTGTGGACTTTAGACAAAGGAGTTTGAGGGAATTAGAGTGAGAGTGGCGAATGGATTTATTCTCACATGTACCAGGAGGACTCTCAACCTCCCCTTGAGGCTGAATGACTATGAGTTTCAAGCAAATTACTATGTTGCTGGTTTGGGCGAGATTGATGTCATCCCAGGGATGAAGTGGTTTCATATGATTGAGGATTTTTACCTCAATGTGCATACTATGGAGATGAGGTTTGAGGTAAATGGAAGGAAGCACGTATTGAGAGGTTTGAGAAATGGGAGCATCCGTACAACTACAGTGTCCTTGAGGAGGATGGAGAGGTTGATTAGACATGAGCAGGTAGAGTGGGCAGCAGAGGGTGTTTTGATGCCTACTGCAGTTGAGCAGTAGAAGCGTGATTGCCCTCCTAAGGTTCAGGAGATCTTAACTAAAAATAGTAAGGTGTTTAGTGACATACCACCAGGTAGGCCACCAAAGAGAGGCATTAAGCACATCATTGATGTAGAGGAGCGTGCAAAACCTCTCATCATTACCCCATACAAACACCCCAAGCGGCTCAAGGACGAGATAGAGAAGAAAATTAAAGAGTTGCTTGATATGGTGCATATCCGACCTAGTAAGAGCCCATTTGCATCCGCAGTTGTATTCGTTAAGAAGAAAGATGGGACTCTTCGCATGTTCATTGACTACCGTGCTTTGAATAAGAAGACAATTAAAAACAGGTATCCCATACCCCTGCATAGATGAGTTGATTGATGACTTACACAGGGCTTGTTACTTCTCCAAGATCGACTTGAGATCTGGTTACCATCAAATATGGATGAGAGAGGATGTGGAGAAGACATCATTCAGATGTCATTGTGGGCGTTTTGAGATCTCGATTATGCCATTCGGCCTAACCAATGCACCAGCTACATTTCCGTCCTGTATGAACAGGGTGTTTCAGCATCAGTTGCGGAGGTTTATTTTGATCTTCTTCAATGACATTTTGGTCTTTCGTCAGACTTGGGGAGAGCACTTGACACACCTAGTGGAGGTCCTAGACATTTTAGAGAGGGGGTACTTGTATGCCAAGGAGTCAAAGTGAGAGTTCGGAATGATAGAGTTACTCTACCTAGGGCATATTATCAGTGCAGAGGAAGTCAGAGTGGATCCAAAGAAAATTTGAGCTATTATTGATTGGCTCCCACCCAAGAATCTCACCCAGCTTAAGGGATTTTTTGGGTTGTGTGGTTTTACAGACATTTTGTGAAGGAATTGTCACAGCAAGAAGCACCTCTCACAGATTTGACAAAGAAAGGGGCTTTCATTTGGATCAAGGAGGCACAACAATGTTTTGATCAATTTAAGCAGTTGATGAGCTCATGCCCAGTTCTTGCATTACTTGATTTCACTAGGCCTTTTGAGTTATAGTTCAATGCCTTAGGAGAGGGACTTGATGCGGTGTTGATGTAGGACAAGCACCCCATAGCATTCGAGAGTCAAAAATTGAGGGGGTTAGAGAGCAGTTACAACATTTACGATAAACAAATGTTAGCCATCATGCATGCGTTGGCTAAGTTCAAGTAGCACCTTGTGGGCAGCAGATTTGTAGTGATAATAGATCATAATAGCCTAAAATATTTCTTCACTCAACAGGATCTCGACAATCATCAATAGAAATGGATCAATAAGCTCCAAACGTACGATTTTGATATTGCTTATATAAAGGGTAAGAAGAATATTGTTGTTGATGCCTTATCGAGGAGACCCCACTTGTGTTCTATTGGAGAGATTGTAGACGATTGGCGAGGTTTGATTTCTACCCAATATGCTGACACATGGGCTACTGGTATTATTGATGGGACAGTGCATGATGATAGATATATAGTTGTAACTGATCTCATCATTTATAAGGGGCGGATCCTTTTAGTACCGGGATCGGAGATGAAGAGACAAATGCGGTGTTCTTTTCATGATGCACCTGTGGTCGGACATCCAAGGTACTTGAGGACATACTGACAGATAAGAGAGAGATTCACTTGGAAGGAGCTCAAGTCAAAAGTCCTTAGATATGTAGATGAGTGCCCTACCTGTCAGCAGAATAAACAGGAGCACACCTTCCCTGCAGGATTTTTGCAGCCCCTCCCCATTCCGAGTAGAAAGTGGGAGTGTATCTCGATGGACTTTATCACGAACTTGCCCAAAGCCAAAGGCAGAGATTGCATCTATGTTATGGTGGATAGACTTAATAAATTTGCACATTTTTTCCCAATCACCACTACATATACAACGGTATAGGTGGAATATTTGTTCTTCAGGGAGGAATTCAGACTTCATGAGTTGCCGAGGAGCATAGTCAGTGATAGGGACAGCTGGTTCATGAATCATTTTTGGCAAAAGTTATTTAGGCTTAGTGACATTGAGCTCACCTCAAGCACTAGTTATCAACCCTAGACAGAGATAGTGAATAAATGGATGGAGGGATACATTCGGAACTACATATCGGGGCAAAAAAAGGCATGGGTTGGCAGGTTATATCTATGCGAGTATTACTACAACATAACCTACCACATGTCCATCTAGATGACACCTTTCAAGGCATTGTAAGGTTATGATGTGCCTAGCTTTCTGGATTTTCTTTTTAGCGATAGTAGAGTGCCTAGTGCCAAGGATTTCTTATAGGACAGCCAAGACATCATGAGGGTCTTGAAGGAGAATATCTAGAAAGTTCAGAATCAACAAAAACAATATGTCGATCAGCGCAAAGTTGAGCATTCATTTGAGGTGTGATATGGTATATCTTATGTTGCAGCCCTATAAATAGTCCACTCTCAAAAGAGTGGAGCTAAGAAACTTAAGCCACGTTATTATGGACCATTCAAGGTCATCAGGCATATTGGTGAGGTGGCTAACAAGTTGGAGTTACCAGGTGATAGTCGGGTACATATTGTCTTCCATGTGTCTCGCCTGAAGAATCCAACTGGTATAATGTGACACCTTCTACAGTGTTGCCACCCCTTGATAAGGGAAAATTGGTTTTAGTCCCTAAGGCTATTGTTGACACCCGTGATAGGAGACTAAAGAGGAGAGTTACTAGGGAATATTTGGTGAATTGGAAGGATTTGCCGATAGAGGATGCTACATAGGAGAGTGAGCACATTTTGCAGCACTCGGGGTTGAGGTTGCTTGAGGACAAGCAATTAGGGAGGGTGGACTGTAATGTCCCCTCCTTAGGCAGTTTGGTTACTAGTGGAAGTTCCCGTAGGCCAGCAGAGTGCATAGGGGACCCACATAGGGACTTTGTAAACCATCTTGGACAGTTTCGGACAATCTCCTAGATTTTAGGAGGGAATCCCTATTTTTTAGGGATTGACTGGGAGTTGAATGAAACGCACCAGTGGACCTCCGGGATTAGCTTGGAGACTTTGGGTGCAATTCCTAATTTTTAGGGAGGATCCCTAAATTTTAGGGGGAGACTGTCAGTTAGCTTGCAGTGGTCAGACATCATCCAAGACTAGTGCCATCAGACAAAATTCAGTTTTGAGGCTAGATGAGCAGGTTATGAATAATTTGGAAATAATTATATTATTTCCTAAGTTAGATTTTAACAAAATAATAATAAAGTGATTTATTATAGTCACTTTATAATATAATAGTAAATTAAATAAAGTGACCATGGCACAATTTCCTAGGTGATAGTTGCAAGTTATAACTTAAAATGGGGACACTTTATAATGATACATAAGGCCTCCATATGGATCGATTCCCTAGGTGGGGGAATAAATTAGAAATAAAACATTATTTACTGTTTAAAATAAAATGGATCAAAACCCTAATTGGGTCGATCGCTAGAGGGAAAGCAAAATTGAAATAAAAGAAGACTTTGGGGGCATTTTGGGACACATCCAGGTTTATTATTTTCACATCAGCTATTGTGGTTGAGCTCCATGAGGGTTTGAACAGCAATTGGGCTTCCAAGAATGAAATATGTTGGAAGAATTTGGAGATTGACAAAATCTAGCATAGATCAGCATTGTTATTCATCTGGCATCAGGAATTGGATAAGTTTTCACAGATCAGATTGTTGGAAGGGTAAAGTAAACATCAAAATTGCAGATCAGTGATTGCAAGGGGGAATTCATTCATATTCTAGACTCCCAGCAGCAGTTGTACAGTCCACATTTCACCATCATTCTATCAGCTTGGACTTTGAGTTAGGAGACAGCAGATCAGTGGAAAGAATTCTCAGTTTGGGATGGCTACAGGGAATTGTGTTGCAGAGCAGAAGTTTGAGAAATAAATGATGATAAAATATTCCTTTATGCCCTAGCCGTACAGCCAAGGCAGCCCCCAAACCCAGCTCCAAGTTGGCGTTAGCTCCCAGCAGTAGAAGACAGCAAAATCCATAGATCTGTGGCGTCTAACAATAGATCAGGCAGCAGGGAACCATTAGATCAGATTTCTAGTCAAAAACACATTGAGTTTGCTGCTAGAGTTATATACCAGGCCGTACACCTAGTACGGGTATGTAGATTTGGTTGTGTGGACTGAAATTAGGAAATAGAAATTACATTTTCTGAATTTGGTCTCTTGGTTGCGTGATGTATTAGCTGGTAGTTTATTTCAGTATTTGGATTAGTTTCATTTTTGGCATCCATCATTTTCAATAAACAGCAAAAAAC
Source organism: Thuja plicata (assembly GCA_018584345.1). Classification (NCBI taxonomy): domain Eukaryota; kingdom Viridiplantae; phylum Streptophyta; class Pinopsida; order Cupressales; family Cupressaceae; genus Thuja; species Thuja plicata. The sequence continues at coordinate 1,992,854 of MU223785.1, read as the reverse complement.
CACAAAAAAATCAAAAAAATCAAAAAAACAAACAAAACATAAAAAATATCAGAATTCTGGAAAAAAATCAGATTTAACAAAAATCCACATCTGGGGTGTCTATTACACTTTACATGTGAAAGAAGAGAAAAAAAATTATAGCAAACAGGGGTGGTTATAACCATAGAAGCTGAAATCGGATTTGAATTGCAGATTGCGGATGTGCCCGATTTTTTCCCCAAATAATCGGCAAAAATTGTTGACTGATGGTCAATAATTTTTTCCCATTTTTTTGTTAAAAGTCATGATTAATTGCTGGTAAAAAATGCAATTATTCCAGACAAAAAAATTTGTCACGAAAAACCCTAAACAACGCTGAAAAAATGCACACCTTTCTATTTAATGGTTGTGTGACCCCGTAGTTTGTATCGGGTCGTTAGTGAGCAGAGTCCACTAGGGTTAGAGGAGTCGTATGAGCATAGTCATTGACCAAAGGAGTCATCTAAGCAGGTTTACAAGAGTCGTCTGAGCTTTAGAGAAGTCGTCTGAGCAGTGTGTTAAGCCGTATGAGGTTTAGAGAAGCCGTCTGAGCAGTGTGTTAAGTCGTCTGAGGTTTAGAGATTGCCAGGTATTTATAATTCCATTTCACCAAAGTAATTTAACTCAGCCTCAAAATAAAATTTCTCACGCTCCTCCAATCCTTGCAAGCCTCAATTTAGCTATCAATCAAAGTAAAAGTGGCCATATTTGTTATGATCAGGCAGGGCGCTGGTGATTTTTTCTGAGTGGGATATTTCGCCTGCGACTTGGTTACATGCTAGTAGGAATTGTTAGCTGAATTCTAAGACATAGTTTGTGAAGTATTTGTAATGCTTTGTAGTTTGGATTTTTCACTTGTAGTAAAACATGCTAGGCATTAATTTTTGTTAAGTTGAGGTTTTTAAACTATGGTTACAAATATGCTGAATTTTCAATAATCAGGATTCAAAACGTTTAATGTCTGCAATGAGATTGAAATAGTTTTTAATTTGCATATCATTCTTTATGTCACACATATAACCTTTTTGTAATACCAACATACTAGGTAACCCATGAAATATATGTCAAATAAGTCTAAGAATGAAAGAACATTTCCCAACGCTTGCTTGTAATTACAGTTCAATAAAGAACAATTATAGAAAATTGTTCATATTAGTCTGTATCATATGCATCTTTGTAGTCAATTAGTAAATGAAGAAAAATTTGAGCACCTGGAAATCTAAGCATAAGTACACCATGAATATCTAAAACCTAAGTTGCCAGTTCGGGTTCAAAGAACCGGTTTGCCGGTACGGCAAAATTTTGAAATGGGGTTTGGGTTTGTTAGTACAAAAACATGTAAAAATTATATATATATATATATATGTATGCAGCCTAGAAGCATGAATTAAGATTAAAATATCACTTAGTATCATAAAAAACAACAAAAACACCATAAACTTGTAATAATAGTATCATATCAACATCAAAATATTAAAATAATAATATTGAGTTCAAGTATCATTGTTTTGACTCTCAACAATTGGAACTTTATACTAAGTTTCAACCATCTAATGGATTATCTAAATCTTCTTCTTCTTCATCAAAGGCAGTAGTTGATTCAGAAACAGTGCCAATGCCAATAGGATCAGCTGCACCAATAACATTCTCGCTTTCCAAGTCCTCAAATGCTTATTACTTTTTCACTATACAGAGAGCTTGTTTGTTTTTAATTAACATCCTACTTGGAAAATGTTAAAAAAGTAACTTGCAACTCCCTTCACCTATTGAAGATATTGTTTAATGTTTAAAATATGATTTATCACTATAGAGAGCTTCCAATTAATCGGACAGGGGTCATTATCAGCAATTGGATATAAAAATTTCACTAGAAGTCTTGAGGACTTGTTTAATTTGATGTAATAAATATCTAAACTTCAGCAAATTTTGTTTTGTAATGTTAAAGATCTTATTCAAATTTTGTAATAATTGTTTTCCGCACTAAGTTATAGAATGTTTCTCAGTGGAAATGTACCTAGTTCACACTTGGTCTACCTAGGTCTGCCCTAGTTCGACCTGGGTTCGGCCCGGACGAACCAACCTGCTTGGGTTCGAACCCTGGCCGAACCCATAGGCGAACTGGACCAAAACCAAGAACTGGTTCAAACCCAGCCCTGGTCCAGCCCTAAAACAGCCAAACCCGGTAACATAGTCTAAAACCATACAAAGCCAAAACCATACAAGTTACATTGTTAGAGGCTTAGATTTGAAGAAATTTAGTCTAATATTAAGATATGTTGCTCAAGAGAGGTAAACATGGATTGAAGCTATTATCAAGTACAAAGTTCTTTTTAACCAAAACGACACTCCTGGTTTGCTATATAGGAACAATAGAAGATTAGATAATATACATTTGGAACAATTGAGGCTGCACATTTATATAAGTAATTCATACAAAATATAGAAAGTTAAAACCATTCTCATGCACTATTTCATTATGCACTTTAGTGTATATGCAGATGTATAGTTTCAAGTTTAAACTCTGCTATTTAGCGCTCCATGTAATGAAATCGAATGAAGACAAGCTAAGCAATAAATTCTGTTTGTAGCCTCTGTTGCAGACCTTTTTAAAATAATGGGTCTGGTATAAATCAAAAAAGATACATAAGATATGCGTTTTGGTTCAAATATTTATGCGTTCTAAGAGAGAGTAAATAAAGGGATGTATCTAAATTGATAAGATAGTTACTTGTATTCTGTTCAAACGAAAAAAATCACATCTTGCACAGAGGAGGTTTTAGGCAATCCATTTGAGTTATACATGGAATGCCTTTGGGAAATATTCTAGGCATTTTGCTCAAAAAAAGGCCTTATACAATCTGTTTTTTTGGAGAAACAAAAAAGAGAATGAACAAATTTGGCACAAAGGAATTCTGTACATTCTGATCTTAAAGTTTATGGTACACCTACAGTTCAAGAAATGACAATTTAGAATGACTATACCATAAACTTTATAGAATGACTGCAAAATATAGAATGACTGCCAGAAAATTTATGGTACACCTACTGTTCGGGCAGGCAGAATCATTCTGCGCAGAAAATGACTCAAAAAAAAATCTTTTCAAAATAAGTGTACACCTACTGTTCGCAGTTATATGCTGGTAATTGAGTAAAGGACTAGGTGTAAGTGTGAGTAAAGAACAGTGTACATATATCCTAATTACAATTAGCAAATTTGTGCAAAATAGACTCTATGATTATGTAATTAGATGGTTGTTTTGTTCTTCTAGTTCTCTGATTAGAATATTATAAATTTAATTTATTGATCAGTGATTATGTATTTTAATGTTTTAGATTGTAATACATAAATTGTGATGGAGTTGCAAAGGATGAGTAACTAACCCACTTGAACATAAAAATGCTAAAGGCTGAATTAAAATGCTTCTGCAGATTTGATTCTCAATCACAATGTTGTGTACAAAAGACTTTGCGTGGACACATTGCACACCGATTGTCGATAGTATAACAAAGGTTAAATGCAATTGGTGTTTGAATGATGTAAGTGGTGGAATTTACCACTTCAAATTGCATTTGTCAAAAGACGCGGGAAATAACACTACAATATGTGCTAAATGCCCAGTAGATGTTGCATACCAAACTAAAAGAGCTCTTGATGTAATTGCTAAGAACAAGGCAAAATGGCAAGAACTGGGATTGAAATAGGTTCCAGTTCTACAGGCGTTAGGAGGAATCAATTGGATAAGGAAGATGATAGGTGGGAGGGTTTTACGGAATCTGCTACCAGTGGGAGAACACCTACTATGGCACATGGCCCAAATAGGGGTGGAGAGAACGTTAATGAATTTTTCGCACCTCGTACTACGCCAAGATCACAAACCACTTTGGAGAGTACAGGGTGGAGGAAAACTGTCCATGAATAGGCAATGAAGGGGATTTCAAATTTCTTTTTCTCCTCTACCTTGGCATCATTCCATGCTTGCAGATCTCCATATTGGCAAGCTATGATGGATGGCATTGCAGCTGCAGGGCCTAGGTTTAAGGTCTCATCTTATGATACAATGAGGGTTGGTATGCTCAATGATGCAGTAAAAGATGTTCAACATGTTGTTGAAGAGCATCAGTTAGAGTGGGATAGTAGTGGGTGCACCATTATGTCAGATGGATGGACAAATATAAGGAACCGAACCCTCATCAACTTCCTCATCTCTTGTGATAGAGGCACTATATTTTTAAAATTTGTGGATGCATCAAGTACGATGAAAACTACAACTGCATTGATTGAGATGTATGACTCAGTAGTCATGGATGTGGGGCCACAAAATGTGGTTCAATTTATTACAGATAATGTTGTCGCTTGTGTTGCTGTTGGGAAACTCCTGACAGACAAATACCCCTCTATATTTTTTACCCCATGTGCAGCACATTGCCTTGATCTAACCCTAGACGACATTGGAAAAATCCCACAGGTTAAGGAGGCATTGCAGAAGGCTCACATGGTTACCAAATTTATCTACAATCACACAAGGGTTTTGAGTATGATGAGCAATTTTATGGGGGGCCAGGAGCTAGTTCGACCAGGGGTGACAAGGTTTGCAACACACGTCCTTGCACTACAGACTCTAGTTCAACAAAAAATGAGCTTGAGACACATGTTTGTTTCGGCCGAGTGGATGGACTCAAGTTTCTCAAATCAAACAAATGGCATAAGAGTGGCAGAGTACATGTATTCTACCATTTTTTGGGAAGCAATTGAACAAGTGGTACAATTTTCAAAGCCTATAGTAAAAGTCTTGAGACTAGTGGATGGGGATAAATCCCCAATGGGATATTTGTATGAGGCCATGGATAGAGCCAACGAGGTGATGAAGGGTAGGTTGGAAAATGACAGGATGAGGTATGAGCCGTTATGGGACATAATTGATAGAAGATGGGATGGACAAATGCACTCACCTCTCCATGTTGTGGGGTACTTTCTCAATCCATCATAGTTCTACAACACGGAATTCAGAGAGATTGGTGCTAAGATCACACAAGGCTTGTTCAAGTGCATGGAAAAAATGTATAAGCAAGCAAGGGGTTTTCTCTCATCTAGGTCTATTGAGGAAGGAAAAATGACTTCACAACTAGGTAGACTCTATAAGTATAAACTTTTGATAGTCCATTTATTTTCTTAATGTGATCAATAAATTTCTTTAGATCTGAAGATATTCTTACATGGTATCATCTCCTTGTAATGTGTTTTTCAGCTCAATGGTGGGATTTTTTTGGTCATGAATGCAAAAATCTTAGGTGGATGGCAATACGCATTTTGACCCAACCATGCAGCTCATCCGCTTGTGAGCGTAATTGGAGTGTTTTTTAATACATACATTCCAAGAAGCGCAATCGCTTAACACAAAAAAGGATGAATGACTTGGTGTTTGTTTACCACAACCCTCGCATGAAGCTAAAGAAAGCTCAAGGTAGGAGTTTCAATAACTTGCACTCAATTGAAGTTGTCTTCATTGTGTTTTTCACTTGTAGGCAAACAATAATTTCTACATGCAAAAAAACAGGTACTATTGAGGATGACTTCTTAATTGACCTTGACGAGATTGATTCAATCTCTAAGTGGATTGTTGTGCCTCAAGATGATGATGTTGATGATTATGTTCTTAACCCTGAGGATTTGGAAGTCGTGCAAATGGCCAACTTGTCGAGTAGCGTTCATGAAGGACCTAGGTCAGGGACTTTCCAAGGAGAAGCATCATCAGGGCCTCCTGCCCCCTAGCATGTCATTGGCTACATTTGATTTTTTGGAACTTTGTACATAGTTTATAGGTTGACTTTGTACAAAGTCACAAACTATATTGTAATCGATATTTTGACATTTGTCTCCATCTAGTTATTTTTTATGCTATTGTGATATGTTTTGTACAACACTGCAACGTAATCAGCAATATGAATATAAACGATGAAAATATATTTTCTACAATTAATGGTTGAACTCTATATTTTATGTGCTCTCAATATATCTATGTTGTGGAAATGCCCTTTCATTTAAAAATAATAATTTCTGATTGTTTTTCTTCAATTTTTTACATTTTTTTTTTAAATTCTTCTTTTTCCCATTTTTTTCAAAAAATCCTACTCTTCTGGTTTGCCGATTTTTTCCCAAAACGATTTATGCTTCTATGGTTATAACATCCATGCATGCTTCATTCAAGAAAAGTTCTCAATCGTGAAATCACTCTCCTGTTTTATCAAACTAATGATTAGGTGACATATATTTAGAAAAAATTTGTGCCTTGTCAAATTCTTTATATTTAGGAGTAGAACAATATTGGGCCACAAGGAAATACCATTGAGGAGAAGCATGCATAATAATGATCCCTTGTATGTAAAACCTGAGAGCACCTGCAGAACCTAAGGGATCAAATAAGACATAAGAGCACATGTAGAGCCTAAAGGCCTAATGTGGTATCTGTGACCTACACGCATTGTATGTGAAACCTATGAGCATTTTGTATCTCTTCCTCTGAATTTCTCCTTCTGTTTGTAAAACCATTGTATATAAGACTATGGACATCGCTTAGCATCATCCTACGAAAACTATTATTTCAATTAAGGTGAGGCTTATCAAGTAGTATGGAATATATGACCTTTATCTTGGCATATATTTTCTTCCCATGGTATGCTTGCCAAAAAAACTCCTACATTACTCTTAATTTTATCTTCTTCAAAAAGGAATTGATAGAATGCAACCCCTATAAACATTCATAAGTGTTTGAGAATGTCTAATAAGAGTCCACACTCTAATAGACAGGCCTAAATAATAAAATATGCTTAAGCCATATTACTAGATATATTTAATTAGTTAATTAATAATTTATCTTTGTGTTGATTTATTTATTTATTGAAAAATACTGTCTTCGGATGAAAGCTTACGTCAACTTCCTTAACAGATTTAACTTATCTTTCTCCCTGTATTGTAGGGAAGCCCTATTTAAGAAAATAAAAAATTGAGAGAATTAATTTGGTGAATACATTATTATTCACAGCGAGTGCAATAAAGAAGTTTTGTGTTGTGAGGTCACTGCTTGGAAGAATAAAGAGGAAGAGATTGCAGGAAACCCAGGTTCTTATGTGTATTTGTTTCAGAATTTATTTTTCTCATAAAAATGATGCTTGTGGAGTTATTGTTGCCTTCATGGTTTTCCACCATAATTCTGTGTTCAAGTGTTATTTGTGTTCTTTATATTTCTTCAACAAATTTACTTCTTGTATATTTTAATTCCTATAAAAGTTGATTATCACACCTGTCTAGATATTGGTTTCCTAAGAAGGCTCTTTAGTTAACCCCTTTAGTTCAAACCGGAAATTAATAGCTTCTTTGTTTTTCTTCTTGGAGTGTTGTGGTTCAGACTCTACAAGATTGAGTTGGAACTGTCAGTTTTCAGTTCTTGCCAAGCACTTATGATCACTGGGCAAAGTGTTCAAGCATTAAACAACTTGTCCTGACCTGCCTTCCCACTCCGCTCTCTCACACAACATTAAATGGCTTATGAAAATTCATTGATCCTGAGGAATAAAGTAACCTATTTTAAAACTAGCCAATCAAGTCAATCAGAAGCATGATGCAAATGTTGATCACATTGCTTAACTGGAAGATCTGTCATTTTTCTAATTTCAAGACGAAATTAAGCCAAACCCAAATATGGTTCCTTTCCAATTAGATAATAAAATGTGATGTATAATCCATTAGAATGAGCAAAACAATTAATTCCAGACCTTTATCCTTTCCATCAGAGCTCTTGTCTCTGCCTCACCAACCAAGTCAGTCTGCAATAAGCAAGAAAAGATCACATACATGATTCACATGTCCAGTCTCAAATAAGAGCTTAATTCTGCATTTTGAGTGCAACTGAAAGATGAGGACATCAAGATATTTCAATGAAGGTAATAAAAAGCCATAAGTATCAGACCTTGTTAAGTATAATACGGTCAGCGTATGCAATTTGCTCTACAGCCTCATTTACTACTCCTTTTGGCTTAACTTCCTTCAAATGTCTTGTTGCATTTTTTGCATCAACCAAAGTAACCACACCATCAAGTTTCACATTTTCCGATATCTTATCTTCCGCATAGAATGTTTCAATTATAGGTGCAGGATTTGCAAGACCTGTGAATTGAAATAAATGAGTGGAAGAATTAATCCCTTGAAAATTCAAAACAAATTAACATCTCTATTGGAACAAATTAGTTTTGACAGTTTTATTACCTTTTTTGAAACAAAACTATTGCTAGATTACTTTATCAAAAAAAGAAAAAAGAATCCACTCCTGATGTCAATCAGCAACTTTCTACGATGTTCTTGTTAATGTTTGTATCTTCAGTCGTATGATCATTAGAATACATATAATATATGTTGATTAATAATAATATAATATGTATGTTATATTATTATTAATCATATGTAATTTAATATTTAATATTAAATTATTATATTATTATTCTTAATTAATAATTGATTGATGAAACATTATAAGATTGATTAAATTATAATTAGTTGGAAGAGGTATGTCCTTTCTTATAAATAATAATGAATAGACATGTCTCATGAAGGGACATGTCTCTCCTATCCTCATTCCCAATATAAATGAAAGAGAGATTGTTCCATTTGGAAAATACATACAACATAGAGTGTTATTACATTTTCAGCTATCCTAAAAACTTAACAGTTCTCATCTCTATTATCTAAATAATATTTATAGTTGTAAATGTATTAATATATGAGTACATTTGTATTTTTTTTAAATTGCAAAGGAGTGATCATTCTATAAACAAATCAAGCTCCACACATTGTACAATCTGAGGATTTCCAGTGGCCGTGATACACTCACTAGAAAAGGTCTAGCAATGGTAGTGCTTAATTGAGGAAAAGAATCTCAACTTCCCTTGCAAAACAAACGGTCATGGTAACTACTAGCTACATAATCTCCTATTGTAATGTAAGCCATTCTATGTTCTAACATTTATATAAGGCTATCCTCATTTCTACCTTAAATTCTATGAAACTGCTGGCATTTCTCTTTTCTGATACATACAGTCTTATAAATTGATAAAATTGGCAAACCTCTTTACTTTGGCAATTTGTCAACAACATCAAATGCCCATTGAGATAAGGAACATATTAAAACCATTGAGAAGAACTCTGCAAACAGCATAACAAGACTACATTTGAACACCTTTGTATGATCATCATATAATCCCAAGTCTAACATCCATTTAATCCAAAACACTATATGTTACAACCAGATGCACAATAGGAAAACTTTAAATCTAGTGAAATAAGATTGTGTGAAAGGCCAACAAAATCATTATCATCCACAATAAATGATTTCCCAGTATCTAGGGGAGACCCGAACTTTCATAAATCACATGCCACCTTATTCACTTCTCTTCAAGATGCCCAAACTGAACTTGAAAAACAGTGGTAATATATGTCAACCGTATGTCAATGCTTTGAAATTTTTGTTTTTTAAAGGTTTGAAGGTAACTACAAACATCATTGGATGTGGACAGGTTGCAATAGCAATAACCACAATTCTGAATGTGCTACTACGTATATGCATGTCCTCCAAATCATATGCTACTTGGTTACAGGGTGGTGATTTCAAATTTGGTTCACTCTCTAAACAAATGCACCTTTTCACCATTACTTTGCATCCCTTTGCACAAAATAATTTCTATATTTAGGGGAGAAAAAATATAGTACATTATAAAGATAAATTACATATGATATGAAATGGCAGACAACTCTAAACCCATCAAGAAGCTACAATTAATGGTCTGCTCTAATCATTAAAAAATCATATCAACACAGCTATCTCAAAATATAACACAGCTATCCACGACAGATTAATTGACTAAGCTCTAATATTAAAGAACACTTTACATAAACAGTTGAGTATTTTGAAGCTAAACTTGTCAAAACATGAACTGAATGATAACACCTCATAAAATCACAAGAGAATTCGCTAAAATATCCAAAGTGCAAGTTGGCATTAGACTGCAACAATGTAATGTCCCCTTTTTCGTGAGTGTCATCTTTCAGAGGATTAGCCTATTTCTTGACCCTCATAGGCTAATGGAGTTGTTCAAAGGGTCCAGTTGGCAGAGCCAGAGGCCAATTCCCACTCCAGTCGTCACGGATGTTCAAGATTGCTCTTTGTTTGAGTCAGATCGGCACACTTACTATATATAGTAAGTGTCTATTTTAGGAAAACTCTGGGTTTCTCTCTTTAGCAGGGCGCTTGAACAACAATGTTGAGATTGGGTATCGTTGACTGGAGCAGTTATTCCAAGACTTACTATTTATAGTACGTCAAATTATGGTCAGAGCTATTTCTGGCAAGGGTACCCGGACTGATGGTATGCACGGTGATGAACTCATTTGTTAGTTGGCTCAATTTTAGGGACTTACTAATTATAGTACGCCAATGGATGTTAGAGAGGGACCCTTACTATTTTTAGTAAGGTAGTTGGATACACAATGGTTAACTCCTGGGTTCAGTCGGAATTGAGAAATAATGATTAATGGAGTTATAATGTTATAATTATTATTAAAGTTATACTTTAATAATAATTGATTATTAAGTGCATATCATTTATAAATTAAGTACACTTAATTAAAAGGGAGATATAAGTGTTAATAAAGTATACTTTATATTGTGCACCAAAAGGAAGGGTTATAATTGAATATTATAATTGAAATGCAACAAAAGCAAATGATATCAAAAGCTAAGTAATTTTTAAGTTATGAAAAGAGTACTTGTGAAGTTATCTCTTGGAGAATTATAAAAAGGCCAAGGCAAGGGAAAATGGATTTATTCATGACTTTTGCATTTGCATTTGCTTTTGTTGATTTGGGTGAAGTGAAGAAACAAGGGTTTGAAGAATTTCAGCGTGGTGGAATTGTGAATTCTACATAGGCTTCAACACTTTGAATTGGTGAAACACCCAACTAATTGTGCAATCCAGCGATGGCTTTATACAGAAGCCATATTTGAGATTAATTGGTGAAGTTTTGAAGATTTTGGACGAGGGTTTGAGCATGTGTTTGAAGGTTTATCAGCTGTAAATCCTAAATATATTATTGTTGCAATTATAAATCAGATTACAATCATTTGTTTGTTGAAGAAATTATCTGATGCTGTTATTCATCCTTTCAGAGGGTTTTCAAGCATGTATTACCTGTGAGTTCATTAATTGTAACTCCTAGATTTTCTCGGTATTGTTGTTTAAGATAATAAGAGTTGTTTAATGAGCTGGGTTGTCAATATATTGTGAAAATTCCGAGTAGTCAAGCTGGTATAAAAATCAGGAATTTTTAGTTGTGTATTTTCAATGCAATTTCAGTTTTGAGTGGGAAAAATTATTATTGCAATATCTTTTATTTGCTGCATTATATTGTCATATCAAACATTGCAAATATACCACATTCATTCATCAAAACAAACACAAACAAGGCAGAAAAATTGTATTTACAAGAATCCTCTTGGAGAGGGTTCTTACAAACTATTCAATGAGACTTACTCCAATGTTCACTCAAAGGGTAATGTGAGTCTAATACTTCATTTCTATCTCATGTTTAAATATCTTGAATGCTTCTCACTGCTTCTGTGTATAACTCCAGTTTCTTACCTTGTGAGGCTCACTATGAAGATAACTGTTTTCCCATGGGAAGGTTCTCAGACTTGGACCTCTTGCTTGTATTTTGTTTCATTTGCAAAAGGCTAAGAAAGGTTAGGTCAAGTTCGTGCATCTCCCTGTTTCATTTGCAAAAGGCGAAGAAAGGTTAGATCAAGATCGTGCATCTCCTTGTTTCATTTGCAAAAGGCGAAGAAAGGTTAGAACTGGAATTTTCAGCTTTGTATTTTCAATGCAATTTCAGTTTTGAGTGGGAAAAATTATTATTGCAATATCTTTTATTTGATGCATTATATTGTCATATCAAACTTTGCAAATATACCACATTCATTCATCAAAACAATCACAAACAAGGCAGAAAATTTGTATTTTCAAGAATCCTCTTGGAGAGAGTTCTTACAGTTGTATCAGAGCGGTTTCTTGCCACCCTGTTGGGGGTGGAAATCATTGAGCTCACACGTTTGATTTTGAGTGACTAGCACTCTTGCAGTTGTTTCAATTATGGCAAAATCCAGGAAATCAATTAAACAGGGAAACCAGTTGAATTGCATGACTATTTGCAGGAAATAGTCAAATGTCATAATGAAAAACTTGGAGAAGATTAAGCAAAATCAAAAAAGGATAGATGAATTGCTTTCAAACCCAGCAACCATAGACAATTTAGCATGGTATATGACATCCATTTTTAAGGTGTCTACATCATGAAACAAAAAGGAAGAGAAACAAGAGGTCTCTACAAGTGGGACATCTAGAAATCTTTACAATGAACTTTCAGTAGTTAGTGACCAGCATGCAGCTAAACACTTTATGATGACTTCCAGATTGGGGAGGAGCTAGTGATGTTCAAAGATAAACCAGTTGCATTCAAACAGCTACATGAAGATAAGGTTTCTTGTGATGTTATTCATACTTATGAAACTCTAATGGAGGCCCAAGATCAAAAGGTGGATATGGAAGTTGATCCTTTACGTAGTGGAGCAGCCACTAGCGTTTTGACTACGCATGATGAAGGAGATTTTCTATAGAGTCATGTTGTCATTATTGATTTGTTTGAAGACAATCACATGAAGTCCCATCATTCTCATGCGATAGGAGTTTGTGATCATGAGGAAGCCAAGGATATGACATCAACCATTGATGGCAGCAATAGTGATACTTTGCATCAACATGGGATAGCAGTGATGACACATGTGTGGGATGGTACCAGTGAGTTCCCACATGATAGTACTCAAGAATTGGGTACTAATGATGTTTTCTATGATGTGGATTCATGCCATGATGAGTCTGAATTTTCAAATCAGACCTTGGTAGATAAATCAGAAATTTCATTTGTTGGTAATAGGTCCTAGGATCATTTTCAGATGGACTTGCAGTTACATTGGAAGTGGGAGTGTGAGGAGACTATCATAACAACAGCTTCTACTTTACCTGATGAGTCATCTGTTGAGGTGCTTAGCAGCAGTACCTCGGTTGTTTATGTGTGCGTTGAGGTGAGAGCTAATTTTCATGAGGTGAGCGATGTAGATACGACTTCATATCACAGCTCAAATTGTGTGTTAGAGAGCTTGCATGAGTACCATGAACTTCAAAAACATCAGTTGGTTGGGCAACTAAAGGTGAATGACAGTCAGATTGCCACAACCATTGAGCATTTCGATGTTGCTCGTCAGATGTTAGCTACCTATGGCTGGGGTAATCCTGTGACGAATGAGCATTATGATGGTAGTCTTTCCCTTATAGAGTTTCATACACTTCGAGAAGACATCAGGATAATGAAACAAAATTATTTGCAATTATTCGCTGACAGAGACTACCTTCTCGAGTGGGGTTGCACTAGCAATGATGCGCTGAGGGGAAAGGAAGATGAGATGGATGAGCTCGCCCATGAGTTGGGAGTGTCCAGGGATTCATTGGAGAGAGCACAGTTAGCCTCTCATGAGTCTCGGTCACAAATAGAGGAGCTTACCGTGGAGTTGAGTTGGGCATAGTGTTCACCGACTACAGGCATAGTGCAGCTCTCTACAGTGACAGTTGGTGATGATCTTATACCCACGGGTTATAGTTGTGAGCCGGTTGAGGATGTATCTATTGTTATCATAGTTACAGGTGCAATTGATATAATTGGGATGGGTGCATCTATTGAGAGCAACAGCGAACCACATGTTGCATCAAGTTCTCTTGTTGTTACATTCACTGCGGGAGTTGTTGGTGATGAGTCAGATGACAGAGCTTTTACTCAGGACTATGACAGTCAGCGCTTGACCGAGGTGGGAGCTTGTTATCGTGACTGCATAGGGAGTACTCATAACGACTTCTCAGATCCACACACAGAGGATTTGACGATGCATTAGTGTGGATTGGTTCCGAGGTTATACCATCCTTTGTGGGATGGGTATTTGCCATCTGTTACAGATGGGATTGGTGATTGCAAGTTGGATTACTTGCAGAGTCAGCACATCCATAGGAGCCTCGTAGAGGATGGAGATAGTGGTAGTGTTATAGACACCTTTGGATGTTCTTATCTCTACAGAAGGAATGGATGTGAATTCAGTGTGCTTTGGGACCCGAGTGATAACAGGGTTAGCACTGCAGTTCGAGAAGGTCTCATTGATTGGCTTCACCACTTTGGGCACGGTGAAGTTGAGTTCAGTGTTGAGCAGTAGAAGTCTGAAGATGTTCTTCTTGGCAGGCTTTTGTTCAGAGTTTCGGATACTTCTAATGCATCGCGATTTCAAACAGAGCTTACTGAGGAGTTTACACAGTGAGGAGTGCTTACACCTTTCCTTTTGATCCTCCTATGCATGACCCCTTTCTGATGCACAGTTTAGTTGCGCGTGTGTTGGACAGTGTGTTTTGTTGGCTAAATATTTTGCAAGTCACTATGACTACAACTTGCGAAATGTGTGTTTTAGGCAGCAGTTAAGTGAGATTACTCTCTCCTCTCAGCAATAGGGGAGGCTCCCTTCTTACCATAGGTGGCTTCAAGTAGAACTGAACTGTAACACATACAGTTCACCTTGCAACAGTAATACCGGTGACTCGATGATTAACGTAAGAACAATCAAACAAGGCAGCGGCTGATTTATCTAAAGACGAGGTGATACAATGAGTTGAAAGTCTCCTGTCCTCACCTCGAATCAGTAATCTAATCTATTATCCAATACTGAAGCTCAAAGTCTTCAGTCCTTGGGGTGTGTTAGCCACTAATCTCTATAGTAATCCCGATTTACTGAAGCACAA
>MU223785.1:1952931-1968180 GCA_018584345.1 Thuja plicata | reverse complement strand
TATATATATATATAATTTGTGAATGTTGTCATTAATATCTACAGAGACAGAGGTAGTATTATAGGAGGAATCATCTGAAACATAGAGGGAATATAAGGAAACAAATAATTGAATCTGAATACCATCAAACAGAAGAAAGGACAAGGAGAGAAGTATCCATGCAAGCTGGCAAAGATCCTTAGCATCGAATAGAAAGAAGACAGAGATATGTGTGATTTCTATTAAAAATCGAAAGGTTTGATATTTGATGGAAAGATAGTTTAAAAGGTAGCAATAATCATATTTCAAAATCAGCGATAAGTTATAACACATCATTACGACAACAGCAATTAAAGAATGGAGGAGCGCAATTTAATTAATAAAATGATTTATGATGTGTTGAACTAATGAGGATATCCATAATTCCAATCGAGCAAGCAATAAGACAAAGGTTACTAATCAAGAGCATTCATATTGAGGAGATATATTTAAGTCAAATCAGTTACGAATGGGTGTGATTCCCTGAAGAGAATAGACATGTCTTATGATATCTAAAAGCTGCAACCGTCAATGATAAAGGATATATAAAAGGGGAATAGGAAGAAACAGATTTGGGCTATAACAACCATTATTATCAGTAACCTCTCGTCTGAATATGCGTACATGGCATGTGGAATAAGAGAAGTGATAATATAAATACTAATGATCGAATCATCTAGGACAGATATAAATAAAAGAAGGAAATCTGAGATTAGTAGAGAAGCACGAAATAAGCAAGGCAAGACAGAATAACACAGATGTCTTATAACAATCTATTTAGCAGAGATAACGTCAGTAGCAGAAATATATATAAAACCAATAGCAACAATCACCATTGATTGGAAGGTCATACAGAGATCCAAACTAACACTGGGCAAGGGCAAAGTAATTCAATCAAGCACAAATCATACAAGCCATTAATATATCAATCAATCAATTCATTCAATTACATCCAATAATCAGCAATCAGACAAACAACACTCAAGAAACCAGCAATCAAATTCCACCAAGCAAGAAATAGATACAATTGAGCAAATACATTCCTTGACTGCAATTCAGTCATCAATCAAAGAAAAGGCAAAGTCATTGATTCAGATCGACACAGCAAATTTCTTCATTTGATAAAGGAATTAAACACCGTTATTGATTGCAGATTGGCTTAAGAGGAAGTAAACCAATTTCATAAAAGAGCAATAATTGATTGAGAGGGTGTCCATATATCAGACCAGATCAATCATAACCTAATCAGCTAAGTAGAGGTATCTTATGTTGATTGTTTATGTTTACTTATTGTAAACACAATCCAAGCTATGCTTGGTGGAGGGCATTCTTGGTGAATGTCGAGATTGATCCAAGCCATGCATGGTGAAGGGCATTCTTATGAATGTTGAGATCGATCCAAGCCATGCCTGGTGGAGGGCATTCTTAGTGAATGCCATGATTCCAAAATGGAATCCAGAGAGAGATTCTGAAAATCTCTTAGAGACCGTATATACAGGCAGTGGGAAAATACATATGCATATTCATAAGGCTTGGGAAGAGAAGGAATCTCTTCCTCAGACTTATAACAATGGATATACCAATGTTGGTTATCCTAGAGGCCTTAGTGGAGATGGATCAAAATGAGATGGTGAATAGCTGAGGACTGTTCTAGATTGGCCATACAGCAACTAGAGCCCCTGGAGGTCCTCACCAAAGAGCTAGGAACTTGATTTTGAACTCCCTAAGGATTAAGTGGGAACTAGCTGGGGACTAAGATATAGTTCTTTTCATTTATGTACATACATTATATATATATGCAATCTACTAACACTTGTTGCAGGTTTATTCATCAAGGAATCAAGCAATAATCAACCTAGGAGGTGGGGACATTACACGCAGGTTCAATCTGCTCACAGAATTGTGTTGTTCCATGCCAGGCCATACCCTGCATGGTTTACAGTTTATTTTTTGATGAATATTTTTCTGAATTAAAGAGTAGGGGGAACAAAGTAGAAATAAACAATAAAAAAATAAAGTGATAATGCTTGCTCTAAACAGCTTTTTCTATTTGGCTTTGAATTAGATTTCATTACTGATATTTTCATCAGCAGTAATCATTCACATATTTTGAAATTCACTAGTGATGTGTTAAACTATTATTTTGTTACTGTTATAGTGAGATCCCAGTCCCAGATTGTGCAAATTCATATCTTTTGATTGTCAAATACAGTGTTCAAATTGAGAGCAAAGAGTTCATATCTTTCATGATAGATTTCATCGTTCATTTGCAGATCATTTTACTTATTTTACTTGTCCTCCTATGGCTTCCTGTTCTTAGAGGACTCTGATGATACACATTTACATAAAAACTTTTGCATGCATCCTATTCCATATAAATATCTGTTTCTTGTGATCTTACTGTAGTAATATATTTATCGCTGAGCTAGTAGTGGTAGTTGCTTCTCTTTACCTAATGAAGCTAATGAATTCTAGTTCTTGATGTATGTAATTTGGTGATACCTTAGTTAATAGATATAAACAGTAATTCAGTCTTACGATTCCATGCATCCCCCCGTACTTTGAGATTATGCTTAATGTTGTAAATGATACAATATAAGTAAGTTTATGTTGCTTCAGCTATGTTACTATGTTGTACTAATGATTGTGACCGAGTGTCCAGAGAATTTCAACATGTCCTTCCTGTCTTTCGTAGAATAATCCTTGATCTTCGAAAGGTAATTTCGAGAGTTCCTGAGAGGAAGAATTGGAGAGTTCTGATATATTTGACACTTTTGGGGGTTTCCTTGAGAATGTGAGTGTAATTCAAGCTTAGACTGGAAGACATTGAGAGTGGAGACAAGCTTGTACAAATGATGAAAGTACTCTTCTTACTTTGTCTTGTTTTATTATTGCAAAAGAATATGTACTAAGACTAGGAATTAAGTAACATTTTCATTTACTCATAATCTATTATAGTATGTTAGTATTGTTCTTCTAGTACCATAGAGTCAAGCAAACCTGTAGAAATTGTACTAAATAACATAGGCTCTCGTGTATTGCCAGGAATATGTTTTTATCATGATATCAACACTTTTTGTTGACTACTAGGTGTGTTAGCTTAACATCATCTGTGAAGATGGTAACAATATCCATCCTCCAGAAGGTAGCAACGGATATCAAAGTTCTCACAAAGAATTATGAAGTCAGGATAAAGAAACTGGAGGATTCTATCCGCAGTGTTCACCAGAATTTGGAGAGTGGTCAAGGTCAGCAATCTTCTACCTTTAATACTGCTGAAGGTCTCAAGGTTTTGAATGACAAGGTCAAGAACCTCAAGATTCCTTCTCATGGAGGCTCTTCTAAATTTCTAATGGACAAGATGGTGCTACTGTAGGTAAGGGTCAGAGGGTTAATGTGAATTCTCGGGATGTTGTTCAGGAAGGGAGTATTGCAACTTCTCCGGAGGCAGGAACTTTCCACAAGGACCCGTAGCCATTCCAAGCTGTTGGAAGATCAATCTAAGGTTATAAGGGAGGTGGTTGATCTTCACAACCACCTGATCAACAAGGATTTGAAGGCTGCTCGTCTTTTAAAGGAACTTCAATAGTGTCCTTGTCTCTGTTCTGTTTCCAATGTTTTAGCTTTTGGTTTGCTGACAGTTCGCTGATGGTTTTTTATTGGTTTGCTCCTGGGTCTCTGATGACTTCTGTTTAGGCAGATTTTTGTTGTAAAGGGTTTTAGGTCCCCTTCAAAACCTGTTTTACCTGTAATTAAAAACAATATCATTGGCTTGCTTAAGTTAGTTAGGGCTATGGAAAAGTAGTAGAAAAGAAACAAAACAAAATAAATTAAAAAATTAAATCAAAAATTAGCTTAGTCTACAACAATGACCTATCTAGTAGACAAAAGTGTTATTACTTATTCAAGACTTCTTGTAGCATACACACACACACACACATATCAAGAATAAAAAAATAAGGATGTGAAATTGCTATAAGGCCAGAATTTGAACAAACATACTTTATCTAGCATTAGAAATAAAGGAGATAAAAGAGCATCCTAGAGGACTCATTAGGCCCAATACAAGTCATTTCTTATGCAATATTTTGGTAAATAAAAGAGCTAAACAAGTTAGAGATAAGAAGTTTTGCATTAAGCCTAAACCTCTTTAATTATCCCCAAAAGTTGATTTATTTAAATATTTCATTATTTCGGGCACTTTAATCATGTAATTAAGCGTCCAAGACTCCAACATTTAAAACTTTCCATTCGCATTTCATTTAGCTATTATACTGAGGTGACCATTATATTATTTCAATTAAAATGGCAACCATAGTAAAATTAATTAAAATATAGTTCACTATTACACCTGAGTTACGAAAACATCTGAAATGCATTGGAATCAAAAACTAACTGCAGTTACTGCACACAAGTGACATTAATGACAAATGATGATAATTGGACCCAACAGGGTGACTTATTTTAAATAGATGCTCTCTCCAAGAATCTTGGAGAACACACCAAAAGCCGGAAATGACATCGAAGAGCGTCATCTGAATCCTCAGGACAATCTGACTAAACCGGTAGCATCAAATAACCACTCAAATAAGGCTGGCACACACCTAGAAGGACAGAGCCAACTGCAAAGTAAGAAAACCCCAAAATGGGGACATTAGTCAGTACAGATAGCATAATCATTTGACAGTTTTGTCTTGTAACGACTATGCTCACGAGTCATAAATAATGACAGCAACGTTTCCTGTTATCAAAGGCAACAATCATGTTCCTTATTCACAAGGTTTTCAAACCAATTATACCAGGTGTCTTCAAAATTGTATAACCCTGCTCGTTTTTTAAATCACAACAGCAATTGTTGCTCTTGTCCCTTGGCAACAGATCTAACTGCTATTCTATAATGGCAGCTGGAAACCTTAACAGCTACTTACACCATTCAAGGTGCATAACCTATTTGTAAAAATTCTGGACTAGAATGACCCAAAAATTACAGGTGTGATGCTTTTTTTGAAAAAAAATTGATCTACTGTGGCACTGACATCACCAATAATTTTGTGATATCTTGGAGAAAACTTTGGTCAAAGATATTTTGAAAAAGTCACAATATTTTCAATAAAATGTCAGCAACCTTGCTAAGAAAAGATATATTGAACTACAACATGATATTTTAAAGATATCTGCTTCTATACAGTCTCAATATGAATATTATGATGCAAGGTTAAGACACTTTTCCTTAAAAAAATTAGGCTAGGGCAGAGAGGGTCAACCCATGTATATGGAACAGCATTGATTGTTCCAACAACAAAATAGTAGGGATTCATATGTAAACCAAAAAGTCTGAGAATCACTTACAAATTTAGTTAAAGATAAAAACAAAGTGAATTTCTAACCTTTGACTATGGAACAAAAGCAAATACTCGTGATGAAACTCATGCTTTCAGTGGCATCATTTAAGTTTTAATCTGCCCCACTATGTTCTAGACACAACTAGGATGTGCCCTGCGCACTAAGGGTGCCCCCTAGGTATATCTCAGACATACATAGGTCATACCTGCAATGCCCAGGATGCACCCTAGTCTACCTAGGGCTAGGATCCATAATGGCAACTATTTGAGATTGCTAAGGTGGTATAGGCATACCCTACATAATAAGATCAAACAAAATGTTAACAAAGTTTAGCTGCCAATCTTTTTCCCTAGATCCAATTTAAGAAAAGCATTGCCAAGACAGAATTCCAAATTGGGCTAAGAAAACAATCCTAGTGCTTAAGTGATTATTGAAGCAATTTTTTATTCAATGTGTATGCTACTTATTCTTCATAGCATTTCTTAATTTTTATATAGCGAGTGAATCTGCCTTCCTTAGTTCTTTGGGATTAACATTTTGATGCTAAGAGTGACAAAATAATTAACTATGATTCCAATTCCACAAATTTACCACTATGCTCTCTGAGATAAAGAAAGTGACCGCATTTGCACATGTGCTATTTGGCTGTGAATCCGATTTTTGTTGTTTGAAATGACTTTCTTGGTTTACTCTGCACTATTCTGCTAATAAGATAGATACAAGAGAAAACATATCCCAATGGATTTAGTCCAAAATTAATCAAAATCGATTTTGGGACATGATCAAAATAGCTATCAAAAGCAAATTCCAAACATTGACCTTCTCATGTAGCCCTTTTGTTATAGAGACCACATCATAATTTTACGAGTACAAAATTCTTGATTTTCTCCTACGTGATGCCGCCTCTGTGAGCAACTCCCACGGTTAGGGCATCCTCCACTAGTCTGTTTCACTTTCCGCAAGGAGGAATTGATTTGGATACTGCACAAGAGCGAAAGGATCAGGCGATTAGATTGAGATTTTTCTTTGATGGGCTACTGATTGGATTTCACCCTGTGCGGGCTGTTGATCCTCCTACGAATCCAATTAGGGTTTGTGATGCGGACAATGGGCGACATCTTCAATTTACAACTGTGAGGCCTCCCTCTAATACTATTAAAATTTGGGGGTCTCCTAAAGGAAAAAATGGACCAAAAACATGGAACGTTCAGGGGAGGAACGATGGCATGCCTCTTACTGTTTCACGGTCTGCTACTAAGAATGTCCAAAAGATTGCCTAGGGGGAGGATGTTTTACAAGAGGTAAATGAAAATGTGGATTTATTTTTTCAAACATGGGTTGATAGAGTTATGGCTGAGTCTCACAAATTTATATCAATGGATTGCAAAAACTCAACGACCCATTTTGACTGGTGATATTCAGATTTATCCTTGTGCTTGGAGTTTCTCTGTTGCAGTTTTTGATAAGGTCAAAGATCGCCGGACTGTTTTGATGAAGTACCAACAGGGTTATGATGAACACTTGCTAATAGTGAAGCCTTAGCACCCTTCATTTGTTCCAACCACTAAATCCTTCTCTGCGATCCCAAATTGGGTAAGATTGCCAAATCTCTCTTTCGAGTTTTGGTTTGATTCTTGTTTCGAATCCATTGGTAATTCACTTGGGAAGTTTTTGGCGGTTGATGAGGGCTATTTTGAATATTTACACACCACATACGCATGTGTATTGGTTGAGAACTTGAGATAGACATATCGAGGGATCTCTGCGCTAAGATCTCTCTTAGCACCAAGCATCGATGTTGGAATCGGTCTGTTGACTATGATGGCATTCCATTATGGTGTCGTAGATGCTACAATACTGGCCATATAGAAGCCCAATGTGTCAGGCAAAGGATGGATGTAAGGCTACTTGGTGGAAGGATGCCTCTCCCAACCATTAGTCAGTAGAAATGGAGGAGCCAAGTGCGGATGGGAGTTTTCGCGTTAAAGCCTCTGAGAAGTTGTCTAGCAAAGAAACACAAATGCCTTCATCAAGCAAACAGCAAACTACACCAAAAAATCAAGTTTTCATCCCTCCTAAAGGGAGATCTCATGATATGGCTGCTTGGCCACCAAGTAAGGGAGCGGATGGGAAAGAGAAAAGCTTTATAATGTCATCTTTGGAAGGTGAAGGAAAAACCAAAGGGAATTCGGAAGGGGCTCGGGAAGATGGTGCAGGAGGAATTTGGCCAGTAGTGTAAATAAAAATGAAGCTGTTTTTTACATGCATTTTTGCTCCCACGATAATTGTGGAGCAAAATCCTAAAGGGTCTGTTATTAATTTTTTGCCCATTATTGGGATGGTTGGATCTCTATGATCCTTGATGTATTATTGATAAAGTTGTAGCACTGGGCTCAGTCCTGGTTCTCGGATAGGCACACAAAAGGTTGTATATGCTGCCATAGATGTATAGATTTTTCACAGACATTAATAGAAAGGGTGCCTGACCCATAGCAGCTATTAACTTACCAAAAAAAAAAATTACAAGTGCAGAATTTCAGTGGATCTGGTTGACTATTACAACTGACAAGATTCTTTGCCTGCTCTAATGTCCTCTCCATTTACATTGTGTATACCTCAACCAAATGTCGAATTTTGTGAGCATCTGGTACTATGTATTTATATAATTTTACTTTCAAAATTTAAAATAGTGAACCATTTAAGGTCATCTTGTATTCAGAAGTTTCTCATCAATAATCCAATTGTCATCCTCACGGGGTACTGAAATTGATGACAGCGTCTTGTCTTAAGCAATCAAAGTTTTACAGAAAAACACAGAAAGTTTCATCAATAAACTCAATTGCCATAAGAGACAAATTCAGCAAGAAAATTTTCCAGTACCTGTTGTTTCTATGACTATGTGATCAAATTTGCCCTTCTGTTTTGTCACTAATTCTGACATCATTCGCACTAAATCACCTCTTACTGTACAGCATAAGCAACCATTGTTCAGCATAACAATGTCCTCACTTCCTGCCAACTGTGAGGCGACTAATGATCCATCAATATCAACTTCACCATACTGCAAGAACAATAGAAAAAATTCAGTTCTTTTATCTGATGTTAGACATCAATCTGAGTTAAAAAACCATCATAGAAAATCATCTGCTTAGGTGCCCATATGAAAAAACATTATTATGCATTTCCAACACAGAAAAACAATCCACATACCAGAGTTCCTTTATAATTTAAAAGGAATAAATCTAGACTTTGTTTTCATACCAACATCTTGGCAAAAGAGAAAGCAAAAATGAGAATGGATAACAGATTGCAGCAAGGTTCCTGAGGGAAAAGGTGCAAGGATGTTTTTTTATCTTTGCACAAGATAGGAAGGGAGTGCACTGGAGCAAGAGGGGACTAACTCTCTGGAAACTGGACAAACAGGGAGTCAATAAAAAGTTTTGCAGAAACAGCCAGAAAAAACACTCAATCGTTACCATCTCGGTCGCTGAGGGAAACACAATTGCAAGGATTAACAAAAAACACTCAAAAATACAGATAATGTATTTGCAGAAACTCCTCCAATAAGAAAACCAGACAAGCTTTTGTAACCCGCAGAAAACCCAGAATGTGGAACTGCAGGAATCAGAACAGCAGAAGCATAACAAAATTCAGTATCCATCGTAGTGATATTTCCTAGCTAAGTTCCAATTAACTTTACTCTCACCATCAGACCCCACAGGCATCAATTTAGATACCCCAAGCAAGAAAGTAACCCTGTGGCAGTTTGAACGGGATAGTTTCCATTAGAATACAGGAAACAGATACCATGTCAACCATCAGAACAAGTGTGGGAGAATCAATGGAAGTAGACAGCAACCTGGAGTAACAGATGGAAAGCCTACACCAGGACCAAAGTTATATAAATCTGTCAAATCTAATCCCAAAATTGGTCTCTATTTCATCATCTTAAGGTTCTCTTTCGCAAGACCTTCATTGAATGAATATTCAAATGTTGTGCATGCCATAAGAATGGACATTTGGCTTCAGAATATACACTAACCTCCATGCAAAACCAAGACGATCAAACAAGCTGGCTTCAGAATGGGGAAAAAGAAATGTCTCAAAGAAAGAAATCAACTATGGTTCTCTTCATCAGAAAATACCCCATGAAATGGAAAAAGTGGAACAAATATCAGGAACATAAAGCACTGATATCTACCACAGAGGAAGGAATCCCTAACCCTCCACCCATCCCTCAGGTAATAACATATAGTTTGGATGCAGAATCTCTTTCTCATATTTGTAAGGTGGGACCAGAAGTTGACATCTCAAGTCAAAGCTCCACAGAATTAGAGACAAGAATGGAGCAGGAGAACACACAGTGGATCCAAAAGAAAAAACTAGGGGAAAACCAGGAATTAAGTCTGATCAGGCTAAATTATTATTGAAAGATGTTTAAATAGAAGCAGAAAGAGAAACCCAATATCATCTATGACAATCAAGCATCTCACATTTTTCAAGTTTGGTAAACAAAAAGTGAAGAGGAAGAATGACAGATCAAAAACTGCGAGAAGAAGTACAAGAGGCTATTGGTGCAGGTACACAAAGAATAGAAGAAATGTTGTCAAGGTGGAGGAGCATGCCCCTCTACAAATGTAAAAGAAAGTCCATCGAATGTTAAAGGCCTGACTGTCCCTAACCACAAGTGCCTGGTAAGGTGCTAGTCTCAGTTGTATGAACTGACATCAAACTAAAATCCAAATTATTAGAGTCGGAGGTTGCAGATCTAGCTTCTCTTCTCTGCATAGCTTCGGTTGATTTGGCTATAGCCATTGTATGTGTTTCTACGAGGCTAGACATTCTCTAGAATCCTTATACAATCAAATGCATCCTGGCTATGTAATGTCCAGAGCCAAAACAATAATGCAAATCCAACTTTTAACCTTGCACAAACACTTATTATTTGGATAACAACCAGTGTAACACGAGTACTGGGGGACGTCGGGACGGGGGAAAAAAGGGCTTCAATTTGGGGACGGCGGCGGGAGGAGTGGGGGGGGAGGGGGGGGGGGGGGGGGTAANGGGGGCTGTAATATACTATTCATATAGTACTTGAAATGCTAGTTACAAAATGACGTATAACAGTATAAGAACTAATTATACCAAATACTTGAACATAGCAAACTTGCAACAGACCTTGAACATTGAACATTGAATATCGAATTACCAATTACTATTAAAAATTCAAATTATCGGCAAATAGAAGATTCTGGTTTATATTAGATCAAAAATATCGTAAAGATGATTTCAATAACTTGCATGATATTCAGATATCAAAACAAGTACAAAATAATGTCAAAATGTAGTGAAGGGAGGCCTCTAATCATCCCCCAAGGCAAACTCTTCATCATTGGAGACGTCCTCGGGACGGTCGAGGGACGCCTAGGCATCCCTCGTACGTCCCGGGGACTTCTGGCCATCACGGCGGTGCCTTGGTAGTGGGGAGGTGGTGGTGGGGGGGCGTGGAGACGCCAAGTCTCCGGGACGGGGACAAGGGGGTTTTTATCTTTGGGGGGGGGGACAAGTCCCAGTGTTAAACTGAATTAACAACACTAGCAAATCTTAGTATTCAATCAGATCTTAGACAACTCAGATTAAAAGTACCATTTATGCATCAATAATAATAAATATCATTACATTTTGAACAGAAAATAGTAAATAACAGTCGTAAATTCTGATCTATTTGTTATTAAAATAATTATTTTATTACATTCAAATGGTTCTGCAATACCAGTAACTACAATAGCAATTAATACCAACAGCAATAGAAAATCCGATCAATACTATGTGTCTGGAGTCTATCCAATGAAGCTCAAATACAAACTCTGTATGTGATTGCCCTTCAAATCACTAGGGTTTTCATCCTAGCTTCCCACACTTGAACACAAGTGCTCAAAACAGATTCTGAAAGGAATTTGCTTAAGTGTAGATCATGATCCCAAATGAAAAAATTCTCTTATAAATCCCCTACAAACAAAACAAGTTGGTCACCAAGCACACCCACAACTTCAAATTTGAACAATGATAATGGATGAGAAACATTTCACTTTGAAAGTTGTGGTGCCAAAAATAAACAACTAGAAACAATACAACACTTGCTGGGATGCTAGGAGAGCAATGGAAACACGGGCAAAAATATAGTGATCGGAGGTCGGCCATTTCACAAAGATATACCAAAAGTCAAGGGAATTGGGGTCAAGCAATGGGCATGCCAATAAGGGCAAGTCTAAAAGTCCAATAAAGACAACAGTGGGGAAGGGGACATGAAGGCACAAACTACCCCCATAATCTTTTCCTTCATCCTTGATTCCAGCACCAAGTAGACTCTTCTCTTGTAGATAATGAGTTCATTGCAAATTGTGTATCTACTGTCCAACAACTTCTCTCAAACACGTTTTTGGTATACTTTGCTATGATTTCATTCTTCTAATCTGCAGAGATATGAGACATGGAACACAGATTCAACCTTCTAGACAATGCATCAGCAACAACATTCTTATTCCCTTTAACATACTCAATATCAAAGTCATAGGATTGGAGTTTGCTCACCCACTTTTGTTGCTTCTCATTTAGATCCTTTTGATTGAGGAAATACCTCAAGTTGTTGTGATCAGTTTTAACCACAAATTAACCACCCACCAAGTATTGCTGAATTGACCAATGTGTGCATGATAGCCAGCATTTCTTTATCATATGAGTTTATGACTCGAAAACAATTGAGTGCTTGTTTAGCATGAGCATAGCTCCAACACTTCTCCTAATGCATCGCATTCCAATGTTAAAGGAAGGGTGAAATCTAGAATTTCTAACACAAGACATGAGTTCATTACCTTGTTTAGTTTGTCGAATGCACATTGTGCACCCTTAGTCCACAAAAAATCTCCTTTCTTTGTTAGGTCAGTAAAGGATGCAACTAGTTGGGACAGACCCTTGACAAAATGCCTATAATAGCTGCAAAGGCTAAAGAATCATTGCAATTCTGTCAAGGTTCTCAAGGAAGGCCAATCCCAAATTGCTTTGTTCTTCTCCATGTTCACCTGCATTCCCTTTGCACTAATGGTCTGATCAAGATACAAGATTTCTATCATAGAAAACCCACACTTTTGATTGCTTGGCAAACAATATTTGCATTTCCAAAATTCCCAACACTTCACAATGTTTTTGTTAGTTCTTTTATCCAACTGATTCCATGAAAACTCCTAAAGGTTAGCCATGTCTCATAATTGAAGGCTTTAGGACTGTGGCCAATGAACATGATACAATTATGAAATTGTTCACCTCTGCACTTCAGGTTCTACAAGACATAGGGGGGTAGCCCTATGACAACATCAGTTGATTTTACCAACCACTAACTACAATATTGTATAGCAGGGACATTCTCATGATATGCACCAAGAACAGACCAATTGATTATGTTGGCTAATACTTAATAAAATCCAACAAAAAAAAAATTGAGTTGTTTCCTTGGTCAAAAAGTATCACTCACACAAATATTATAACCAGTGTAACGTGCCTACTTATCAAATCACCTTAGAAGGATGGTATCAAAGTTTTGATGGTAGAATACTCCCACTAAAAGTCCATAAACAGTAGCTTCCTCAAGGACCTATTCCCCTTAGATTTATATTATATCCTAAAAAGGGACCAGCCCAGGGATAGCATCAAAATGTCTCCACCCCAACCACCTCACCCACAAGGTCCCCTGCCTTTCTTTTATTTTTTCAACATTTCGGAATAAAACCTCAGATCCATTCTTAGAAACCCATCCAATTTTTACTATGTTGTCTTGCTATTCATGTTTGAAATTTGGTTATTCATGTTTAAAATCCATTCAATTGTTGTCTGTGATGTTCTTTTCTTGCATAAAAAAATCGTTCAAGTATGAGTTGTAAGCTATGTCTGTTTTTGCATTGGATTGTGTTTCATTTTGGGGGCATCTATGAAACAAAATCTCCAAGTTCAAACTTTCATATTTGTCATTTAAAACCTTCTGAAATCTCAATATTTGTATTGATACACCAACTTTGCCGTGGCTATAATTTATAATTTGATCATTTTTTATATTAATATTTAAAGAACTATGCTCTCTTGAAAGCAAGATAAAGTTTTAATATATATGCACTCAGTTATATTTAACTTTCATCATTTACATTAAGATGTCAAAAAATTAATTTAGTAACTTGTCCTCCCACTACCCCCTTGTCTTGTCCAAAATTTTCTATCCTCAAAAACCATCCCCATGACCGCCTATCAAAGAAATATAGAGAAACACTGACAAAAAGTAGGCTTCAGTATCTGCTTTACTAAGTTTTAAATATCAAGTTTTGGTAAATTTTAGAATAAAACACTATATGTGTGTGTATACATATACATGAATGTGTGTGTAAATAGATACATACATATGTATGTATGTACGTATAGCCATCTCTCCTCTCATCCTGAAAAAATTGGAAAAAAATTTGTCGTCCCCAGAAACTTGTCCCTGAATTCCAACATCCCAGAAACAATAACTAATAAAAAGCATGCTGTATCTGCTTTCCCCTCCGTAGGCATCAAACTCAAGATCGTGATCATCAACCTATGGATCCAAGTGAATGCCAAAGTTCATTTATTTTAGCATGGCTTAGACATGGAATAATGATTTGAATATCCACCCAATCCTTTTCTCTTGTTCATTTTTATAGTTTTATAACAACACACTAAACTTGGAAAACTGATAAGAAAATTACAATAAGTAAGCACTTGTTACAATTCTTCATATAATGTGTCACAAAAGACCCTTTTCCCTTAACCATAAGATATGGTAGGACAACCACAATATTTTCACATTTTGTACAAAATGATAAAACGATGTCACGACCCTCAATGGGACAACCTTTACAATTCTCATATATTAAAAAGAAAATTATTATTTGACAAGTTTGCTAATGTGTGGCCTTTCTAACATTATACATTAATCTAATTTAGTTTGATGTTTTATTTCCTTAGACGATGTTATTGAACTATTTTGAGTCGAAAATTTTCATATTTTAAAATTACCTAGAATTTTCAATATTAAGTCAATCTTGAGTGATTCATTAAAACATTACAAATAATTAATTATAAAATAGACCTTTAAATAATAATGATTAAATGTAATATTTAATCAATAGACATTATAAATAACTAATAAACTTTAAAAAAATATCTAAGTTACCGGGTTCGACCCCTGACCCCTCCGGACCCTGGGAAATTCGAATCGGTTCGAAATTCGGGTCCGGTTCGCCTGTCGGTTCGAATGTTTTGGGCAGGGTCCGATTTTTAAATGCCAAATTCGAACCCGGGTTGAGCTGGTTCGAACCCGAGCGAATTTCGCCAAAAAAAATGAATTTGGTGCGAATTTGTGACGAAGTTCGCCCGGGATTTCACTTAAAACGTTATTTTATGACATATTTGTGACGAATTTCGCCCGGTGAAAAATAACTCTCCATGCACTACCCCTAGACCCCGCAAAGGGCGCTGCCCCTTGACCCCGTCTTGGGGACTTTGCCCCCAAACCCCCATTTAATAATTTGGGATGGAAACTGCACCAATAAAAGGGGAAAAATTAACCTTCGAGTCTTATTAGGCTCCATATAGAAGATGATGATGAAGAAGAAGAAGAATATCAATAAATTATTAATCCATTAGTTGAACTTCAAACAATGATACTTGAACTGATGTTCTGATTTAATTTTAACGTTTTGAATCTTTGATGTTGAACTTGAACTTGAAGTATATGATGGTATGATCATGGATTCATGATTCATGATACTATGATTACAAATTTACAAGTGTTTTTATTGTTTAAATGTTTACTTTTTATGA
>MU223785.1:1905926-1933923 GCA_018584345.1 Thuja plicata | reverse complement strand
ACGAAGAGTCATGCCTCCATGTGAACAAAGTTCGCGTGGAGTCATGCCTCTTCATAGAGGTATGCTCCTCTTCGTAACCAATAGTTAACAACCACACCAATATACTACTCATCGGTAATCATATATACTACTCATCGGTAATCATACCAAACCTGATATAACCAATGCATGATGCTCCGCCTCCTCAGCAGTCACTATGCGGAACATTTTCCATTTAACACTGCTTACTGCAATGCACGAGTATGAATTCATCAAACTCGACGGTACCATTCCCCTAGTCATTCTCGGTGATGACAATCATGGGTTAAGCATAGTTAATAATAAGTGAATCGATTCTCCAAATCGATTCATTTGATTTATATAAAACCGATACTCAGTTTCCTTTGTTAATGTTTAAGGCAATACTAGTAATTGGTCTTCTACGGAATAACCCGATACTAGTAATCGGTCATTCAGCTGTATAGACCAATACTAGTGATCGGTACTTTATATCGATGATATATATATATATATATATAATGATTTATAATTTTATTTATATGTCTATATATAAAATGCATAGATATATATAATAATATACACTATTATTATATATATTTATGCATATATATAGATATAGATATATACATCGTGATAATTATAAAAATCATTATATATAGATTAATCTTTCATCAATGAAGTTTTCACCGTGTTAAAGTTTGGAATCGCTGCAAATGTAATAGCACTCTATATTTTTTGTGTGTTCTAAATGCAGCGATCTCTCTTGCATTTATATTGGGGATGAGGCAAGGAGAGACATGTCCCTTCATGGGACATGTCTATTCATTATTATGTGATTAATATAATGACAATTGATTATGTAACTACATATATATACACATAATATCTTTGAATCATTATTATATTAATTTCTCCTAATAGTATTTTAGATATATATCTATATATATCATATCTCACGTAATAAAATATATATATATATATATATTTATTTATTTATTTATTTATTTTTTCAATAGTCTCATAGGATTTATCCGACAAAAGCTACAAAACATCAACACTCCCTCTTAGCTAGGGAGGATAAACACAGAATATGATATTACCTCAGCATAATATCAAGAATGGCATGTTTAAGAATATCTTTGATCAGAAGATATTCACCATTAGATATCATCTCGTGATATCAGGAGTAATGACCTCAGAATATCAAGTCGCATGATATTCATCAAGTACTCAAAAATGTCCATAAGGCATGTGCACACATATCCTCAATGATACTTACCATAGGAACATTATATTCATGGTTTGTTTAAGGAAATTAATCCACCATGCAAGATATAATCTATCATGATCTGCTTAGACATCAACCATATGATCTCCATCATGATAGAAGGTTAGACTATTGTAAGATCGTCACCTTACTATAGTAACCACAAAGTTATGTAGTAACTCACATGACATCCACCATGCCTCAGCGCAGAGTTTGGAAACAAGGGATTTCACCTAGAACTTCTCACTTAGAAGAACTCATTGAGCAGATATCAATCTGTTGATCTTTTCATCCAAGATTGCTTATGATGAATTGTCAGACTCCCTCGGAATCTAATATCAATCTTTTGAGCTCCTCGTCCAAAGTTAGCTCTGAAGAGTCGGACTCCCTCTGAATCTGATATCAATCTTCTTTTTCCTACAAGAACATCCCCGAAAAAGATCAAGGCAAATAGCTCTTATAGTACGTTTAGAAATACAAATAAGAGAGAGACTACAATGAGTGGATAAAGTAATACTCAAGGATAATAAATACTTATCTGCGCATCAACATCCTTGATACAAGTTTCTCCAATGAGGGTCCATATGCAACAAATCAGAAAACGTCTACATATAAGCATTTGTCAGCAATATTAGTCCAATCAAACTTATCTGGTAACCATAATACAACAGCCTATGTATTCCACAATGACTTTGTATCTTATAGTGAACTCTGTCAGTTCCCTCTTATTGATTTCTATTCACATTTGTCTTTACTTCTTGTATGTAGATGATTGTTGGTTGTCCTCTCTATCCAAATCGACTCTGCACTCCAACAATTTATAACAAAAAAAAAGACATTGCAAATATAAAATGCATGAACGTTAAAAGATTCAAAACCTTTTTTCCATGCAGTCTCAACATCTGGCACTCTGGAGGCTAACTGTGGGCGCACAGGTTTCACCACCTCAATGTCCCGATTGAGCTTAAGGGATCCAATGAAGTGGATTTATAGCAGGCCCATCAATGATAGGAGCCTCTCCAATACTCTTCTTCATAGCAACTGGGACTTGCACAGCATCATCAATATGCAACGTAGCGGTAACTTAGCATTTGCAACAACATAGGTTATATCTGGCATGTTGAGATTTTAAGATCGCACCACCATGGATTGTTCACAGGACCTCCACTATGGGTAATTACAGTCGTATGATAACAAATGTCATCCCAAAAGGGCCAGACTCTATCGTTAAATAATGCTCAACTTTGTAGCATTTGGCCCCCAGAAATATTAACGTCGACTACTAAAGTGCCAAGATATATACTTGGAGACATGAATATTTCTTACACCATTCATCACTCTCTACCATGACAAAAGAAGGTCACGAATATTATATATTTCCTTTGCTTGATTTCAATAAGGCTCCTTATACTCTCAGAGCAAATTCGTAACCGTATAATAGCAAGTCTCCCAAACAAATACTTACGGCAAATGCATAAATTTTCAAAAGTATCGAGCCAAATTCACATCGATATATTTAACTCGTTCAAGACTTTTGAAACTATATCATATCGCCTTCTGATTGGATCGGCCCATATAAATATTAATCGCTAGACTTGAGAAAAATATTTTCAGACATGGAACGGGACCCACAATACCACTCAGAAATAATACTTTAATTCTGAAACAGATTTCAAATCTAACAAATTCGGTACACAAGTGTGACCTCCGTTGCGAGTCCACTCCCAAGAAGAAGAACAAGGGTTTCGACCAGCCTTTCTGAAAAATCTGCTGAAGATTTGCATCCTCAGAGATTTAGCCAATGCAGAGCATCAGAATTTTCATCAGTTTCAAAAAACACCTGAACATTTGCAGCCTGGCTCTGATACCATGTTGAAGTTTGGAATCGCTGCAAATGTAATAGCACTCTATATTTTCTGTGTTCCAAATGCAGCGATCTCTCTGGCATTTATATTGAGGATGAGGCAAGGAGAGACTGGGACATGTCTATTCATTATTATGTGATTAATATAATGACAATTGATTATGTAACTACATATATATATATACACATAATATCTTTGAATCATTATTATATTAATTTCTCCTAATAGTATTTTAGATATATATCTATATATATTATATCATACATAATAAAATATATATATATATATATATATATATATATATATATTCAATAGTCTCATAGGATTTATCCGACAGAAGCAACAAAACATCAACACACCGACTGAAGCTATAATACATTAACACTATGGACACTTCTATAATGCCAGATCAACTCAAAAATAATAAATATATGATAAATACAATAGCAACAAAAGAAGAATATAGCTTTGCATACCTCATTTTCTATGACTGCAATCCGCTTTCCATGGTGAGAGGTTAGAATATGATTGAGAAGAGTTGTCTGCAATAAATTCACAACAGACCACACAATGGTGTCAAACAAGATATTATGGGATTAAATACCAAAACAAAACAAAAAACACAAACATAATGAAAGAAGAATGTTACTGCAATATACAAAATTGCAATGTCTCTGCCAGCAAAGCTAATAAAAAATATGCTATCGAGGAACTTGGAAATCCCCAAAGCAAGACAATTTTTGATACTTGCATAGTTTCATAACAGCTGAGGCAATTTTTGGTGAAAAGAAAATATAATATACTTAGATCATTATCTCAACAATGTCTACATTTTTTGATTGATGATCATAAGAATTTGCTCTAATGGATGTTTAGAACATTGAATCTACCAAGAAAAAAACTGTATCAAAAAGGGTCATATTCCAAAGTTCTTTGAGTGCAAGCCTATAATTCAAACATTACATTAATATTTTTTAAAGAACTTGTTTGGAACTCTTCTTCAAATACTTCATATCATAGGAAAATGATACACGCAACCCTGATAGACCTTGCCCCTCTAGGGAGGGTATCATGATAAACAAAACCATATTAATGATCAGAATAAAAACTTAGAATCAACATTCAGTTATTTTCCAAATAGCACCTTTCAGAATTTTAAATCTAGTTTAGTGCAATTAGTAATCTCATTATTATGAATCCTACCTTCTTTTTTCAAATTTTAATTTCTCAATTAATGAGACAATATCCCGATAATCCAACTAAAAGATCAGAATCAATGTTTCATTTCCTTCCAATGGAACCCTCCACTTGAAAGATATTTCTTTCATCTCTTCTAACTCTTGATGGTGGCTTTAGCACAACCAACTCTTGATTGATCACTTACAAGGGGCATTTGCTAGTAAATCAAACTTCGACACTGGATAATTAATTCAAGGTTTTCAGATCTAATTAAAAATAATCAATTTCAATGCGCAAAAACATAGATCTGGATATATTATCAGGTAATTAACATACATCACAGAAAATCATTTGTGTTACTTTCAGATCAAACCTATTCTAACTTGTTCATAAAAAATAGATCAAAAGGAGTTTTGGAAGGAATGAAACTAAAACTAAACAGAAAATGACAAATTTAACTCCATTTATCAGATCTGAACGATTAAATGAGATCCCAAAACTAGCATTGCAATGTTCAGTATTTCACACAACCAAGTTCAATATTAAAGCAAGCATCCAAGGAATATAATAAAAAAGATCTTTCAAGTTGCATACAAATCAGATCATCATATTTCATGAGCAGATCTGAGACAAACTCTATGAATAGCACAGTAAAAATATAAATCTCACCAGATTACTCAATTTAGATAAAATGAAAAATAACATTGATTGATTTCAAAATTGGCAAAATTACAAAATTCAATAGTCTTCACATTGAAAATGTGTAAGTTCGATGTAATGCAAAAGAAATGTAACCCCTAAAAGAATTTCAAAAAAAGATATAAATATCGACCTTAGTGCTCTAGAATTGTGGATCTGAAAAGAGTTTAGCCAAAGCCAACACTGGACAACCTGATCTAATCTAAAAGTAACTACCAGTTACAAGATGAGTGTGTGTACTCAACGCCACTTCAACAAGTATCAACATAAGAGTTGATTTATTACTTTGAAAGAATCAAATAATTGAAATAACAAAACAAAACACCTATCTACTAAACTATCACTTTGGGTCTGGAAAATATTCCAAAAAAGCATTGACGACTTCATTCAAGTCATTAACATTTGGACCATTGTAATATTTTAGCTTTATTCTTTGACAGGAAGTTGAATGTTTATCTTCTCTTATAGCTCCTCAAATTCTACCAATCCTTCCATAAATTTCTCAAGTGCTACCTTATTCTTCATCATTATGTCAATCCCTTCCTCAAATGCTGGTTAATGAAGTAAATCAGGACACTCTTTAATTATTCTGAAAGTTGGTCTTACCAAAGGAGGAGTTTCCCTAAAGGTGCAAGAGAGATCTGTTGTGCCTTGTACACATGCTGTGTCATAGACAGGGACCCCCAATTTTCTTTTTGAGTCCTTAGGTTAGTTTAGGTCTGTGCTTCGTTTATCACTCCCCATTTGGGGTGTTTTTGCTTAGATCTGCATTCCGTCTCTGCATTTGGAAGCATAGAGCATACCATGAGTTGTAGAAGATTAGGTCAAGAGTCACTCTGGATCCTGCCTAGGATTAGGATGGAAATTGTAAAGGGAATAGTAAGAATAAGAAGTCACTAGAACACTCTTGAAATCTATAGGGCAACAAAGCAATTAGGCTGAGAGCTATTCCGAGAACAATGAAGAAGTCTAGAGGATGAAGATAAGATAAAGATAAAAGATAAATTTATTAATGTCCAACACATGACTGCAGAATGGGTCAAAAGGACTGCCAAGAACAACACAGGAGACTAGCTCACAGCAGGGGTACCAAATAGTGTCGATGAAAACAAAGCAAATACAACAAGAGACCAATCAAGAAACC
Organism: Thuja plicata; assembly: GCA_018584345.1. NCBI lineage: Eukaryota > Viridiplantae > Streptophyta > Pinopsida > Cupressales > Cupressaceae > Thuja > Thuja plicata. Next base: position 1,927,769 of record MU223785.1, on the reverse strand, counting down.
AAACCAAACAAACCAAAGAAAGAGAGAGCAAGGGTGGGGTGGAGTCCCAATAGGGAAACCCCACCACCCCTAAGAGGCCGAAGCACCAGTGAAGGACCAGCAAACAAAGGGGTAAGATGAAGATCTAGGAGGGGCCCTGGGCTGCCTCTGAGAAGTCCTGGAGGAGGACTGTTGTTGTTGGGAGGTTATGGAGGAGGTAGGCCGCTGCTAAAAAGAGCCCTTGCGGGGCTTAATGGATCTGGAAAAACCTGAAGCGGGGCCAAGCTGACACTTGGTGCCCCGAGCCAAGCGGAGCTCAGTGAAGGAGGTGATGAGTTGACAAGAGTGTGACTACGCAGGAGCCTGGTGCTGAAGAGAGTGGTTCTGAAGCCTGGTGGCTTCCTAGATATAGAGAGCAAGACACCTCTGTTCCATAAATCTGAAGGTGATGAGATCCTAAGACTCCCTAAAGAGACAGTAAAACCTCCCCATGATCTCATAATAGATAGGACAATGAAATATGAAGTGCTCCTCGGTCTCGGGCTCTTTGATGTTGCAGAGCTAGCAAACCATGTTCTCCATATCCAAATGATGGTCAGTCTCAATGCGAAGCCGATGCGAGCCCACTCTAAAGGAACCAAGAGGGATCTAGAGGGAATGGGACCAATGGTGTGAAAGGTAAGAAGAGCGAATAATGATCCAGTCCCGAACCTCCAAAAAATGTGTTGCATTGAACGCCATCTTTGGGCGAAGACCCCCATGAGGGTTGACCCGAGTAGTGTGAATGAACTATTTTTATATATTGGTCCTAATACACTTGTTTAGCTCTTGTCTGGGGGGGAGGAGATGAGGGCGTACCCCAAAAGAATACTAGTAAAGGGGGAGATGATCGATCTCAATACCAATAGAACCAAGAAGGGCAAAGGCCTCAACAACCACCCACGGGCCCTCTCAAAGGAGGTAGAAGCGACAATATACTCGGAGAAGCAGTAGGCAACGTAGGGATACCTGTAGCGCCCCTCTAAGGAGTCAGCAAAACCCCGAAGACGATGTAAAAACCAAACCAAATCGGGCATGGCCTCAAACCTGAAAGGGTGGGCCCCAAACTCTGCGAGAATGATATTTTGCAGAATGGACTGCTTGCACATGATAATATGTCGAAGAAGAACCTAAACCCGTTCTGCAGATGCCCAATCAGTCTCTAAAAGGGAAGGCCCCCAAACAATAGAGTCGTAATGAATGGTAGGTCTGATAAGAGTGTCCATGAGGGTCATCTTGGACATGGTGTCTTGGAAGTGATGCTGAAAACACTATCACTCAAGAAGGGCCAAAGAAACAATCCCCTTGTTGATACGCGACAAAAGGGCAGGTCTCATGCTGAACCGAGACCCAAAGAACTTGAACCCCAATTATGTATAGGACGAAGCAATCTCCACCTCAATGCCCCTGAAGTAGAAGTGAAGGTGAGAAGTCTTGAGACCATTGAAGACCATAACCTTGGTCTTCCCCAAGTTGACGTCGGAGGTCGCAGAAAGGAGCAAGACCGTCCAACTACCTCTACAAACCCTCTGGAGAGGAGGCCAAGAGAACAACATCCTTCGCAAAGAGCGTAATTGAGATCAGAACCTGGTAGAGGGAGCAATCATCGTCCATTAAAGAGTACTCACAGAGAAAATCCTCTAGCTTATCAATGTAGATCCCGAACAAAGGGGGGATAGGGGGCAGCCCTGCTTTATCCCAATGGTGCTCCGGATGAAGTCAGAGAGCTCGCAAGGGGTCTTGAGACGGCCAAGAACCCTCTCATACAGTCTCATGACAGAAGTCAAAAGGATCTCTGAAATACCAATGGCCCTGAGTCTCTGAAAGAGAACTGACCTCAGTATATAATCAAAAGCTTTGCGGAAATCCACAAAGCAACAATACACCTTCGAGGAGCGGTGGTGAGCTTCCTCAATAATAGCCAGAAGAGTCAAAACATAGTCCATGGTCTGGTAATCTGGTCTGAAGCCAGCCTGCCCCCTGGCACAAACACCCCGCTGATCCAACTCCCTGGAGAGGAGAGTGTGAAGAACTGTAGCATACAATTTGGAGGTGTGACCGACCATAATAGTCTTGTAGTTGTGGGGATCAGAGACCAACCCCGCCTTGTGGATCGAATGGATGATGTGATGTGACCAAGAGGGGGAAACCCTATGCAAACCACATGATTAAAGAGATCTAATAAGTAAAGCCCCGGAATGGGGGAGCCAAGCTTAAAGAACTCAGCTTAGAACCCTTCCTCATCCATCGCTTTGTTGCTATTCATGATTTTGACTGCATCCCGGACATTCGTACAAGTGAAAATATGGCAATGAAGAGGGGCGGTGGTGACCTAGAGGGGGGGTTGGCCAGGGATATCATAGAGCTTAATGGTATGGGAAACCAAATGATTGTGGTCCAGCTCGCGGGGGAGGTGAGAGCGGCATGGGAAAAGAGTGCACCAAAAGGACTTGGGGGAGTGGAAGAGGGAGGCTCGTAGGGTTCTCCTACGCTGAGCGACAAAGAGGTGTTTCTTGCAACGGAGGAGATCGCAATAAGTGGTCTACAGCTAGGTGTATGAAGGGTGTTGGAGAGTGAAAGTGAAACGCAATCTCCAATGAAAGTGCTTACACCATCATCATACCATTTGTTCATAGGGCAAGTATTCCTCAATCTGTTAGGGATGGATGAAGAGATAATGTGGTGAGGAATAGACAGCAAGGCGGCTTCCCAAAGGGAGGCTGAAAGGCGGGCAAACTTGGAGGCAGCGTACACCAATGAGGAGAAGTGGGAGTCGAGGGGAGGGGGGAGAAGCCGCCTGAGGTGGAGGATGAAGAGGTATGAATCCCCACTATCGAAGTGAAACAGGGTACGGGAGGGGAGGGAAGGTGGGGGAAGTCGGGGACGGATCGGGAGGGGAGCGACGGACTTGAAGCAATTTGGGAATGCGAACAATCGCAATCAATCAAAAGTTGCATAATGTTGAGTATCAAGAGATATTGCTAGAGATGCAGTGATTGGATAGATTACTGAGACTAATTGACAGTTGACTGGCTACATGACTGGGCTGACTGAATAGATTGATTGGCTGATTAACTAATTCTCTATGACAATGAAGTGGAGTTGAAACAAAGATGAAGGTAGAAAAACTTTCATTGTTTCATCCGGTTTAGACTTAGATGGGTGCTTTCATCACTTTGCATTTAGAATAATAAGTTAGGAGTCAACAAAGGGATTGAAAATAGGTATGGAATCAGCTTTGCACACTTGGAGAGAACATTTTGATCAATGGAATCACAAAGGAGTCAAGTAAAGATGAAAAGAAACTTGCACGAAGACGAGAAAATTAGGATCTTGACTAAGGAAGAGTGTGTAAGACCATTTTTTGCACTTTGGAGAAGTCAAAGAACGAAGGCACATAGACCCACATGAAGGAGAGGAAGCCTTAATGAGAAATTCCACAAAAGTCTCCTCCACCCGTCATTCCTTGCGCCACCTATAGGTGTGCCTAAGACATAGAAAAAAGGAAGAAGACCGTAAAGGCAAAAGTAAAGGAGGCATGAAGAGCCAAGGCGGAGATAAGACATAAAATAGGAAATTCCTAAAATTCCTCCATGTTGCACCATTCCATGCGCCTCAAGCATATGCGCCTCCAAACGAGCAATTTCAAAACACAAAAGGTGCAAAGCCAAACATGGCATATGGACCTTGATGGCAAGGATAAGCAAGCAAAATGGAAATTCCTAAAAGTTGTCCTTGACCCGCCACTTCTCTCATCTCCATTATATGCGCCTGAGACAATGAAGACAAAAAAATGCAAAGAACAAAGGACAAGGCAAGGATCCATCAAACTTCATCTCAGGAACAAAGCATTTAGAAGAAATTCCTAAACACTCAACCCATGCGCCTTTCCAAGGAATCCTTCCACATGCACCTTAAGTAAGAAACACAAGGAAAGTTCCTAAAACACCACTCCAACCCGCCAATACAAAACATGACTCGTGCATCATTTCCACACTCCAAGTCCATTTTCTCTTCCAATTCCCAAATTCAACTTCCATTCCAATTCCAATTTTCATACCAAATTCTCAATCCAAGAAGTTCCAAGTTTCATTTCCAAAATCCAAGAATGCAGGTCCAAAATCTGATTTCTATTTCCAATTTCCGAATCTTTGTCAATCCAAATCCTAATCTCCAAATGTCCGGATCCAAAGTTCCAACTCCAATTTCAGATCAGATTTTCAATTTCCATTCCTAGAATCCAATGCCCAAAACAGAATTCGACTCCATTTTCCTTGAATCTGATTTCCAAGTGTAAATTTCTGAATTCCTAAATCAGATTTCAGAACTCAGAATTCTGATTTTCCAGATTTCTAATCTTATTGCCCAAATCCAAATCCATTTTCCAAATCCTGATCCAATTCATGATGAACGAGCAAATGTCAATTCAAGGATATAGTAAAGTTCCAACCTGCTTCAGTCCCAATCCAATTCCATGTTCCATCATAACATGTACAAGTTCCCCAAGGTCTGAAATGATGCTTTCAATGCCCATCCAAGTGCAGACCTGATATACACGGTCCATGACTGATGAGGAGGATATAGTGTTATAACGATGATGACTATGATGGAATTGAATTTAGATGTTCTTGATTGTGTTGATGATGTTATGAACATTTTTTTATCAATGATAGTTGTGTGATGTTTTCGTGCAGATGTTCACGTGTGGATAGATGAGACCAAAAGAGCCCAGGGAGTGAAGAGTAATTCAATGTTGCTTATTAAGTTAGGGTTGGAGCAGCAAAGTCAATTGGACCTCCCAAATGATTGATACAAAAGATCTACTATCCTACCTTAGCCTTGAATTCTTCCTTTGTAGTTTCGTCTTTTTTCATCCGCTCCAAAATGGTAGAGACAACTAACTAAAGAGATTGCTTCTCTTCCTCCCTGGTCAAAGTAGCTAAATTTTTTTGTTGAATCTAATAGTCCTCAACTGTCATGTGAGGTTTCAGCTTTGTCCACCATAGGGGTGGAACTTTGGGCTATACTATTACCTTCCTCATCCACTTTGATGGTGGAGAGTCTTCTAGGCCTCTTCTTGGTTGGCTTAGCTTTAAAAGCTTCTTCTATAATTGAAAAATTGTCCTCCTCTTCTTGAGCATATGATCTTTGCCTTTCTTGCACCACATGGTTTAACCAAGTAGGGGTACTTGAAACTGAAATGGCTCCATCGGCTATGGACTATTTGCTTGTGCTATTAGCAGAACCTTGCCGATGTTCCACGTTATGAGTGCATACAAAGCATGCTCCCTAATTATTCTATATTCTTATGAAATTGTGATTTATTTATCTTGACTGTGCACCCACGTGGCTACTTGTGTTTCTCTCTTTTCATTTACTCTTTTCATTTACTGGTCTATTTGCCCTTTCAACAGTGTGAATTTTGATGGCTATGTTGATAAAATCAATCAATCGTTCTTATGTGCGGTTTCTCTTGTGTATTTTCTTATCCCTCAATGCTAAATCTAGTCATTCCTTTCATGTTGTTTTTGAAAATATTTATCTTAGGAGTGCAGATTAGTGCAGTGTAACCATATTTTCAATTTCGTATAAATTACATCAGCACCATATGAGCATTTAGCACAGTTTTTTAATTTCGATTTTTGTTATACAAAAACTAGCGCATCTAGTTTTTAAATTTCGATTTTTGTTATACAAAAACTAGCGCATCTAGTTTTTAAATTTCGATTTTTGTTATACAAAAACTAGCGCATCTAGCACTATTCATTCTGCATCCTTGCTTTCTACAAATTGCAAATCTTAATTTCTATATCCAATCGCCAGCACAGCAAAGCACAGCTTTACCATGTTTCCACATTGTGCATTAAATTTGAAATAAGAAATTCTGCATGTAGAAATATTCTTTCTGTGCTAAACTTTAGGTATAATGTTTAATATGAAATGAAGTTATAAATCTCTATAGAGCTTAATATCAAATTAGCAAGACAAGGACAGCATAGAAGCAATTGTTCGTTGATTTGGAATACTTATACAAGTTTCAAAACCGCTCAATTTGCAAAGGATTAAGAGAGACAACAATGTATGATAGTATGCCAAGACTATGTTTACTGGTTGTTGCAATAAATCTACAGTCCAATCTCTTTCACTTCTATTTTATTTGTTTCTGATGTATGTGCCAGCAATGAACCATCTTCCGGTAGTATAAGGGCTCTTTCTCTGAAACTCTAATTCCTGCTTGGAAATAAACATGAGGAGAATTTGACCCAGATTCTAGTTTAAAATGTCAGTAATCTGGAGCAAGTCAAATAGCATTTAGAGAAGTTTTAGTATTGTTCTAAAATCAGCAAGCAAGAAAGCCACACAAACGTTTCCATTTCAGTATATTTGATGCAATCTTGAGGCTTAGCGTATAACATTGAAAAGGAGTATATTTAAAATAAGATAATTTAGAAATGCTTCAAAGTTTGTTTTCTTTTCATAGTTAAATCTTCCAAGTAGGAGAAGAGCAGATTGTTTCTATTACTCTTGGTTACTCTTTAATATATATATATATATATATATATATATATATATAGTGGGATTAATCTATTGGATTATATATAACATATCTAGTATAAAGAGCATGTGGAATACTTACTTCAAATTATTTTAATAAGTTAAAATATGTATAAATATAGATAGATAGATAATTGTACATTTCTCAAGTGTATGATCTTGAGTGTTAATTACTTTTATGAATTTGTGAGCTAAACTTGAAAGAATTAATAGTCTTCTTGGATCCAATACAGGGAAATATTGTAGAGTGATTGATAGTATCTTTTAATTAACTTTATTAAGAAGTATAAAAAGATTAAATAATAAGTTATAATTATGAATAAAATATGACAGGGAATTTTTATGAGCCTTACCATATAAAACTAGTGAGTGAATCTTTTAGATAGAAGGAATATAGTGAATATAAGGCATAGAGGAAATTAATATAATCTAGAAATTAAGCTATTGTGTATTCATTCCTTGTATAGAATTGTAGATTGTGATTGAAAAGTGGATTTGAATCATTTCGACAATCTCATAGTATGGGACTTGAGTTACCTAGTTGATCTTAACAGCTTGATATGTTTACTAAGATGATCATTGAGAATGTTCTACGAAGATCATAAGGATTTCAATGTCATCATATGTCATATCTATACTTGAGTTCGTCAACTATTTACAAACTCTATACCTATACACTTTAGGCCACTTATCTGATTATTACTATTTATGTTTATATTTTTCCCTTTTGAGAAACAAAGAACTTTACTTTCACTTGGGTGTTGTAATATGGATGAGCTCTTCTATTTCCTTGCAAAGATGGTTACATTTGTATGAGTGCCTTTGGAGACATATGGTTATACCTAAAATATTGCAAATTTGTATGTCCTTGTAGAATTTGGGTTAACTTGCATATAGGGAATATATCTTGCATGATATGAAGTAATTGATGTCGGTCTATGCTGATGTATGCATGAATGCAGTTTTGTATTTCTCCATGATTAAGATAAAATCATGTTATTTAATGTCATTGAGATGGAACCAAGATCTCGAAATGATAGTCAAGCAAGGATTGTTGCTTCCGTCTTCATATTTTTGCTATATATCATGATGTTGTTATATTAGTATTTGGATATATCATGCTGCACAAATTCCATTACTCTTGCCAGTATCACATTGTTAGTCTTCCTCGTGCTGGGCTGTGTATCTTTTGTGTCATGAAAGATTCCGAGGAAGTGTAATTAATTCATGGTAGGGTGGTAACGTGCTCCGACAATGTTCTCACCTAGGATGTGCTTGAAGGAGACAAATATTGAGAGTTCCTACCAGAATACAATGAATACATAATGTTTTGTACATTGCCTATTTATTTTATTCGACCCAGTGGTCTATTGCAAAGATATATGTTTCTTTATGTTTAGCCTTGTTGACGACTTCTATCCTAAATTTTTATGTCGAATGTGATTTAAAGTCTTCATTTGGTGCATTTAAATGTGTGGCATTAATCTATACTTAAATATGTGTATTTTGATGAATTATATAAATTTTATTTATTTTAAATTGTCGTGGTGCTTACATGAATTGACAATCAACTTCAATATGCTTGGTCCATTCATGAAACACAAGATTATGAACAAGCTTGAGAACACTCGAATTGTCACAATAGAGGGCAGTAGGCTGATTTTGAGGTACCCCCAAACCTTCTAATATACGATGTAGCCAAACTGTTTCACAGACTACTGCACTTGTTGCACAATATTCTGCTTTTGTTGAAGAAAGAGCAACTGTGGGTTGCTTCCTACTTACCCAACAAATAGGTCCTAAACCCAAGAAGAAAACATATCCAAATGTGGATTTCCTATCATCAACTGAACCTGCATAATCTGCATTTGTATACCCTATCAAGAAGAATTGATCATTCCTTTTATATTCCAAACCATGATTCACTATAACCCGGATATACCCTAGTACCCGTTTTGCTGCCTTCCAATGAGAGATTTTAGGTTCTTACATGAATCTTGATAGATAATTAACAGCAAAACTGATGTCCAGTCTAGTGTATGTCAAATAAATCAAACCTCCAATCATTTGATACAGAGTAGCATTCACCTAAGGAGAAGGATCAGAAATTGACAGCTGCAATCCTGATTCCATTGGTGTAGACATGGGTTTGGAATCCATCATCCTAAACTTCTCGAGCAATGTCTTGGCATATTTTCTTTGAGATACAAAGATATGGTGATTTGTTTGTCATACCTCTAAGCCTAGACAATAGTGTAGTAGCCCTAGATCCATCATGTCAAAAGCCTTCTTGAGATCATTTTTGGTTGTTTCAGCCATTGCTTTTGAACTCCCTGTGATAATCAAGTCGTTAACATATAGATTAATGATCACAATTCCCCCCCCCCCTTTGATCTTTGAGGTAGAGATTGGGTTCATATGGATGCCTAGTGAAACCATGTTGTAGCAGATGTTTGTCAATTTTAATATACCAAGCTCTAGGAGCCTGTTTGAGACCATATAAGGACTTGACTGGTTTGCATACCTTTTCTTCTATACCATGTGCAACATATCCCTCTGGTTGGGTCATATAGACCTCTTCCTTAAGGTCTCCATTGATAAATGCACTTTTTACATTTATTTGGTATAGATTCCAACCAAATTGAGCAACTAAAGCAAATATCATTCTAATGGTCTTAATTTTTGTTGTGGGAGCAGATGTTTCCTCATAGTCAATCCCTTCATTTTAGGCATAACCCTTGGCTACAAGTTTGGCTTTACATTTATCTATGCTACCATCTGCTTTATACTTAGTTTTGAATATCTATTTACAACAAATTGCTTTCTTAGCAACTGGTAGATCAACAAGCTCCCAAGTGTTGTTTTTCATAAGAGATTGATACTCTGAATCCATAGCCTTTTTCCAAGGCTTTGACTTTAGTGCTTCTTGAACAATAGACGGCTCAAAATTATCAACAATTGAAGTTGTCAAAGCTAAATTTACCTCATTGCGAGCCATGTTGCAAGTCCTTGGAACTGAAGTGGAAGTGTCACTTTATCTAGATTTGCATCTCGGATGGTATTAGTATACCACATTGGTAAGGGTTTTGTGACATTGGTGGGTGTTAATTGACCATCAACATTGCCATCAGTTTTCTCATCCATGTTGAATATAGAAGCACTATCTGAAACAGGTTATGATGTGGGAGAACTTACGTCATTCTTCTCATCAAAAATTACATCTCTACTAATGTAAATTTTCTTTGTGTTGGGATCCATAAGGCGATATGCCATGAATTCATTACTATATCCTAGAAGAATACATTGCTTTGACTTTTTATCTAGGTTCTTCCTTTTTTGTTTAGGAATATACATATAGGCAATGCATCCAAATACACAAAGATGAGAGATAGAAGGCTTTACCCATGTCCATGCTTCTTCTGGGGTAATGCCATCAAGGGCTTTGGTTGGTGCACAATTCAAAAGATAAACTTCAGCCCAATATGCATGTTCTAGTTGAGAATCTTTCAACATACTTCGGACCATCTCCACGATGATGTGATTTCTCCATTCAGCAATTCCATTTTGCTGAGGTGTGTATGCTACAGTCAATTGATGCCAAATTCCATTTTCATTCAGGTACGTGGAGAATTCTATGCTAGTGTATTCCCCCCTCGATCTAAGCATAGGACATGAATATGATGATTTGTATCTTTCTCCACAAGACTACGAAGCTCTTTGAAGTAGGAAAAAGCCTCATCTTTATGCTGCAAGCAATATAACCACATTTTTCAAGTGTGATCATCAACAAAAAGTTGAAAGTACCTATATCCTTTATGACTAGGTGTCAGGGTCGCACAGATCGGTATGCAACAGTTGCAAAGGTTGGCTTGCACGATGCTTACTTGGATAGAAAGGTGCTCTATGTTGTTTTCCAACAATATAGCTAGAACAAACAACACTCAACTTCTCAAGTGACAGAAGCCCTTTGACCATGCTTTGCTTGCAAAGTTTTAGCAAGTAACTAGTGTTCAAATGACCAGATCTACGATGCCAAAGCATAGAAAGATCATTCTCCTTAGTCACTAAGGCTTGATTATTATCAATTGTATCAAGCCTTAACATTTTACCATTCTCAGAGGCACATGCAACAATCTTGGAATGTTTAGACTTATCACGAATAACATGTACCTTTTTATCCTAGTTTTTATCAAACTCAATTATCAAGTTGTAATCAAGAAACTGATTAACAGATAGGAGATATTGGTAAATCCTGGCAAGTACAAAACATTAGTAAGCCTGCAGCAATGTATGCCAAACTGTAAAGAGATGTCACCAATACCTTTGATGTCATGAGTGGTATCATCTTCAAGAGTGATTGTACCAGGACAAGGTTTCAATGTGAGAAACCAATCCTTTTGTCCAATCATGTACTTTGTAGCACCTGAGTCCACATACAATATAGAAGTTCATTGTAAACCATCTCCTGATGTGTGGGTTGAACGCACGTATTCCTCATTTGGAGAATCTTCTACTTCAACAACATTGCTTTGTTGTTTATGTTTGTCCTTTTGCTCCCATTGTGGTTTGCCACTTGGAAATGGCTTCTTCTGATGTGATGTGTTGGATGATCCTTTTGAAGGAGTTATATGAACAATTTTTCACATCATGTCCAACTCTTTCACATATTGGACACTTATCCTAAGGTCTTGCCTTTATGACGTGTAGTCATGGCATGATCCTCCTCACTATGATCTTGGCTGATAGATTCTTCAATCTGGAGTAGATTCACTAGCTTCTCAAAAATGGGTGTCGTCTCTGTGATATTCAAAGTTGTCACAAACACCTTGAATTTGGACGGTAATGCCCGTAAACCAATAGGCACCAAAGCATCATCAATTGATTCATCCAAAGTTTGTAGTGAGGCTCTCAAGTCTGCAATCCTTATGATTCTAATTCTTTGCCTCATACACCATCTTGAGCTTGTCCCATGCGTCTTTGGTTGTGGACGAGTCGCGAACAAAGGGTTTGACTTCATCAGACACTAAACAAAATGAAAAATTTAGCCTTTCTGTGGGCTTGATCAAATTTTCTTTAGTTCATAAAGATCTGTCTTGTATCGTATTGTGGTACTGCTCACCACATCCCAAACTTCTTCAAACTCAAGTTGAGTTTTGAGTTTGGTCTTCCATGCAAAATAGATATTTCTACATTGCAATTGAGAGTTTGATATAAGAAATTTTGGATAATTGCTAGTCATTTTGTTGGCACAATAAAGTATTTTTATGGAGCAAGTGTTGGTACTATCAGAGGCTTAAAAAATTCATCTTTCAAATGCTTACAAAAGTCACTGACATGGACAATGAGTTGACTCCCTAAACCACAGACTTAAGAGATGAGATAACTTATTTCTACAAGATTATTGCATCTCTTACGTTATTAATAAAAATGGTGATTTCTATATTTTGTATATCTCGTAGAGACCAACTACTAAGAAGCCTCGCCATTCATTTTGTCCTAAGTTACCAAATTCCTCCCTGGCAACCCCAAAGTCTGGTCCGATTCTTGCAAAAGTCTGGTCCTTATCACACTCTTGCAAAAGTCTACCCAAATTCTGTTAGACGAACCCGGCACGATTTTTGTTGTTTTTATGGTGAATTTGGACTAAAACATTACTATATATATGGTGGTGTATTTTGCTATGTTGCTTTACTATTAGCATAGTGGTGTATGAACTTATTTGCTGCTGCATATATATACATATGCATACACACACACACACACATATATAACATATGTTTTTGTACGAAAGAACCCAAAACGAATTCGAACCCACCCAAAAAAATTTGAACAAATTTCAAACCTGAATCTCGAACCCGCATCCGAACCCAAATCCGTACCGGCAACTTAGATTTTGTCCACAAAACTTAAAAGAAAAAATTGTGAATGTCATTAAGAAAGGTCACCACTCATGGCAGTCTTCATGTCTGTGTTAATGATGATATGATGTAACCCAAACATCACTTCTTTCGCAAATCAACTGGAAACGGGAAAAAAATATATCAATGCAAATCAATCATGTGATCTCAAATCATGAAGATCCACTACCTTCTCGTGTTCCACAAGGGCCCATTGGTCAAAGATCAAACCAACTCACTGCAGACCCAATTATTCACAAAAATCGCCAATTCAAACAATGAACAAAGCCACCAAATGAAATGACCACAAACTCTCACAGTCAACTTCACCAAGCAATCTGACCTTAGCTCTGCTAATGAATGAGTGTCGTCTCAATAACAAACAATGATCGCAGGCCACCATCAACTACATGATGCACAAGAAATCTCAATCACTCCACACAAGCAATGAAATGAGTTGTCGTTATAAATGACAGCCTAAAATAAAATGAAACCCTCGAACCAAAATCACACGGTGAAAACAATCGATCAAGCTATAAACAATCGCCAAAATGAAATCAAAGTCGCACCCAAGGGAAAATAAATAAATGCCTCTGCATGAGGCAAACCGAGACCATGACCAATGTAAAGGACGTAAATCCCAAAGATGGTCGAGCTAGTGGAAACCTTCAATCACTATGTTTGTTGATGTATGATTGCCAAAATAGAAATGTTGGGTAAAAAATATGTACAAATCACTCATTCAAACAAGAGAGTTGATAAAGTAGATCAAATCACAATCATATAATCAAACCTCCCAAAATGAATAGCGCTCCGAATAATTGAAGCGGCCAAATACAATGAACAATGTGAGCAATATAAATTGATAGCCAATAGTCACAGGCAAACAAAAAATGCCTTGATCATAATATATTCACAGCCAATTCTATGGAAATTGCTCTCATGATGCTGTGAAAATCCACGGACAGTAAATGCAGCTCAATCAAATACTAATGTCATTTGCAATATGGCAACTTCTTTAGAAGTATCAATGATATTTTCTTCAAAGTTAAAGAACAAATGCAGCCTTCTCCTATGAAATCATTGGAGTTGGATAAGCAAGTAATGTCTCGTAGTGACCATCCCAGCAGCCACACCAACCTATGCCCAAGCTGTGATTCCGGCTCTGACTCCGATTGCGAGGGTAGACACTACGGCTCAGCCTTATACACCACAACTGAAAGTGTTAAATGCAATCTCCAATACAAAATCAATCCCACAATATCCTCTCGCTTTGATACCATATCGGAAAATTGAAGCCCAAATGATTAATTTCATATTGTATTATGAGGGATATTTATAAAAATATATGTTTGCAACCGTGTGCTTTATCTAGCACTTGCGGGCTCAACAAATTACTAGCAAACTAAACAAATATTCTAAGTTTACTAACCAATAATAACAAACATGAAACAAACACTAAACAAGCCATACGGGAAATGATGAAATATCCAATAGTTCCATCTTCCCACTCAAAAAGTGGATTGTCATATGTCTTCTCTACACCCACCTCAAACAATGGGTTATCATTGATCACCATGAGTTGATTCTTCCAGTCATTTTTATGTAGGTCAAGAGAACTGCTACTATGATGAATACCAAAATCAAAATTGTTATACCTTTCATCAATGACTCCAAGGCTGCTCCAAGTCTCTCATGCATCGTTATTATCATTTTCAGCAGCATGTTGCGGATCCAAAACTTCCACTCAAAGTCAGCCCCATGCAAAGATAAATCAGATTTTGTTTTAAGATCTTCATCACAATCATCAATGCTATCCTTCATACATGCATTATGCGCAAAAATCAGATTATCACAATCAAAAGACAATTCATTTCATGTAGGATTTTTGTCACACTTAGGTATCAACACACTTGGATTCCACATGTTGATAGGTTGATTGCTTTGTTCAAAGAAAAAGTATTTACCATGTTATTCATGAATGGTTGACTTCCCTGAATAAGTCACTATCTACATTACTAGTGTTGCAGTCTTCAAAAACATAATTCTTCATATGTTTGGTTTGATAATCAAACCGAAAGTCATTTGAATGCTCTTTGCAAGAGTGAAAAGAATCCATCACCCAAAGCTGAATTAAAGTCCCCAATTCCTCCATCTGAAAGTTTGTTTTACCACACTCATCCTCCACGAGAATATTAGTGTTCTCATCACAAGAAACATCATGGAAGTCATCAATTTTAATAGCATCCCAAGATAAATCTAAAATTTCCAATGCTGCTATTATGTCTTTTTCTTTTTGCACAAACTCATCAACAATAACTGCATGCGTGTCCCAAGGGTCCTTCTAAAACTTTGTCACATGGTCTTTATGTATCAAGGCACTATCTCCATTCAAATGGTCTGCTATGAACCTCTTTTCATTTGTTCGTTTCTCATTTTTTCTTGCACTAGCATAATCTTTTCATTTACTTCTACTTTCTTTTTAAAGATGGATCTTAACCACCCAAGATGCTCATGCAAGTACTTTAAATTTTCCCAACTCTCTCTATAATTTTGACAACTCTCAATTTGTCTTTGATAACTCTACTTCATTTCTATCAGATCTTCTAGTTGTTGCTCTTCAAAAGTCTTCATCTTCTTAATGGACCCTTCAGGATGGCAAGATACACTGCTCTAGAATCTTTTTTCCTTGTCACTGTCTCTCACAGGAAATGCTCAAACTCAACATGCAACCAACATCCACTATCATGCAAGGCTCAAAATGGCATGCAAACATCTGGGTAGTCTCAAAATCTAACATGCACAGAGAGGAAGCAACATGCAAGACCCTGGGTCTTCTCCAAACTAACATGCCACTGATAAACCCTACAACCTGGCAAGAAAACTAGCTCTGAACCACAACAATGACCACCCCTGATATTTTTTTTTGCTGTTGAAATAATTGAAACAAGAAATAACTAATGTTGAATGTTAGCTTCAGATTACATGCATGCACATTAAACCCAAATATGCAAATGCACTTAATAACAAACTACGTAAGTGGGGGTTTGTCACCATCACCACTAAATCAACACAATAACATAAATAAGAAAATGAGATTGCAACTATCTAAATGGGGGTTTGTTACCATTGCCACTTTAAATGAGTACAATATAACATGCAGCCAAAGAGAGTACAATACAGATATAATATGCAGCAAAATGAGAGTACAATGTAGATATAAACTGGTATCCAGATGATAAAATCTGATTACAAACATAAAATTATCATACTAATTTGCTTGTAATGCAGAATATAGAACAGCAGGACCAAAACCCAGCAATGAGGGTTTCTAAATCCTAGGCAATCTCTCTACATGTCCAAATAAACCACTCTTTATGCAATATGGCCTCCTCAAGGCAATGTGGCCAGCAAGAAAGTGACTCAACATATGCAATGAATTCACTCTTCTCAATCAGTCCTCGTGAATGATCTCAAATCTCTGCAACGCTGAAAACTGAAGAAGAAGCTGTTAAACACCTTTGAAGCTCAGCAGTGATCTCTAGGCTCTGTGAAATCACCATGATATTCTTCAGATTCTGTTTTTCAACAATGTGAAGAATGTTGCCTATAAGGGGTTTCATCCTCACAAACCAGCAAGAAGCATAACCTTCCTCAAGAACAGAAGCATAAGTGATACCAAATTTCCAACATCCCAAAATGAGAGCCCCAATCCTCCTTTTATCCCTTTTAGTTGCTTTTTGTAAAAAGCACCTTTTTGTTTTTTCCTAATTTTTTGGGAATACTTTTTCCCTATTTTTTCGGGAATGCTCTTTCGCTAATTTTTCACAAATGCTTTTTCGCTATTTTTCTGCAAATACTTTTCTGCTATTTTTCTACAAATGCTTTCATTTAATATTTATCCCATGTTACTTTTCAATTAAAGACCACTTTGTCCAAGGGGTTTAGCTTAGTTGGTTGAAGCAATGAGTTCTCATTGTGGAGACCCTGGTTCAAATCCCAAGAGGTACATCTTTGTGGAATTCTAAGTTGTGACTCTTGGTCTTCCATTGGTTGTATTTGTCTCATTGTAAAAGGTGGATTTATAAGTTGTGACTCTTGGTATTCCATTTGTTGTTTCTAGTGTGGTTGCTCGTAAGGAGCTCGTATTTGTCTTAGTTTGATGGTTGAATAAAAAGTTTGTAATGCTCGAATGAGCATAAGCTCTGTAAATGATCTATAATATATAAAAAATTAAAGATCACTTTGAAACAATAATCTTTATTTTAAATATTTGGCCTCTCCATTCTCCCCTATAAAATAAATTAAAATATCAATAAAGTTAAATATTTAGTTTAACTTTATAAATCAATAACTTACCATTATTTAATTTAATAACTCTAGGCTATATCGAATCTCAGGATAAACATCAAAACCAACTCCAATGATATTACTAAAAATAGCAACTGACTCTGACACTAACTAAAAATAGAAGTTTAGGAGAAAGTGCCCTATAAGGCTCCAAAAAAGGGTGTTACGCTCATTATACACTAGCGTCATTGAAATACTCCTTTGATCCTACTAACACCAACCCAAAAAACCAACACCGGCTACACTACAAGAGAACCAGATAATGGGGACATTACACCTGTAGACAACAGCATTTCACATCAGAGCTTACTGTCATCACTAGAGATGTGCCAAACTATTCCCTCTCTGCCCAATTTACAGCAATTCTTCCTTAGAGCCAATATTGCACTTCAAATACTGATGTCGAGACAATCTGAACACTAGATTTGGTTAGACACCAAAACACACTAAACAAATTATCTCCAAACTTTCCTGACAATGAAAAGAACCCGAGAATAATCACAGGATAAGACATGCCTTCCCAAAAAAGATAGCACGAGCTTCCATCTGTTACCACAGAATTTTGTAATCGTGTCATGAATGTCGAGCCTGAAGCCCAAATTTTGACACAAACATATGAATTTATTTAGAATTATCATCTTGGGACATGAAGCTCATCCTGCTTTGACTAAATAGATCAAAGAAAAGCACACAACCACATTCCAATGAGGATTTCTTTTTGTGAAACATGTGAATCTAGGAATCTAGTGCTTCATTAGCATCATTGCACATAGAAAGAACTAAATAGCCATAATTAGATATCCAAGCCATCACACCTCCAAGTGAGCACTAGCCAGGCTATAAATTTTTAATACCACTTGCCTTTATTTTTTCTATTACACTCCAACTCCCCCTTTTCCTCAAAAATAATTAAGTCAATTCATAAATTTAAAGGACCACCAACGTCCTCAATATCGGCAAGATTTACTTTGTTATTTGCCAATAGATCCGCTGCTCAATTAGCTTCTCTAAAAACATGAGTTACAAAGGTGTTCCTAGTTTTTCAATGCTCTCCCATATCCTTTCAACCCAAGGTTTCAACTTCTAGTTCTGAATTTGTCTCTTACACACCACATTAATGCAAATTATAGAGTGACCCTCAATGTCGATATTTGTTAATTCTTTTTCTATACATACCCAAAGTTCTCTTGCCAAGGCGTCTGATTCGGCCTCATTATTTATGGTGACTCCTAAATTTCTTGATAAGGTCCGAATACAATCTGCTTTGTCATCCCTGATAATGCATCCTGCCCCTATTGGGCCAGGATTGCCTATTGAAGCTCCATCAAAATTAAGTTATAATCTTCTAGCTGTCTGAAATGTCCACTTTGCCTCCTTCCTACCTGCCAATTTGTTGATATTACCAATGGGTGGACATAACCTTGTCCATTTCTTCTGTATAAAACAATGTACCCCGGGGACGCGCACCCGGCCCAAAACCCCAGAGTACCTGGTACCGGGACGTCCCCGGGATGGGTACTCCACATACCGAAGTACCACCACCGCCGCCCAAGCACCGTTGTACCGTGGCTGCACCCGTCCCCGCACCCCTTGGGTACTCCGGTACTGTACTTGGGTACTTCGGGACGATACTTGGGTACTTCGGGATGTGACGTGGTACGGTTGGCGGCAGGCTTTAAAAAGTAAATTTTTTTAATACTTTTTGTTTTTCTAATTGGTTCCTATGGAACCCTAAAATGATGTGGGTCCCATATAGGGCCCTCTAAGCCTTCACAAGGCCCATATACTTCATTTGGCATTCTCATTTTGATTTGGCATTTATATTTTTCATTTTTGCAACAGCTGAGAGGAAGGAGTGAAAAAGAGTTGAAAGAGTGATTGGAGAGTGATTTTGCAAGTGATTGCAAGATCAAGAGGAGCAAGAGGAGCAAGAGGAGCAAGAAGAACAAGATTCATCAAGCACAAGGTAGGGTTTTTAACTTTTTACAATGAATTTTCTTTGTTTTATTTTCAGATATTCATTTTTTAAATTTTTGTTGAAAACTTGAATGCATTGTTTTAAATTTAGATTCTCATTCTTCATTCTTGTTAAAGTATTTTTATTTTTGTAACTTGTTTGAACTTTGAACTTTGATTCTTTGAATGCATTGTTGGTTTTTTTTTTTTTTTAATTATTTAAAAATCTAAATGTTTGAATGCATTGTTATAATGTTATTTTAATTTTTTTTATATACTTATTAAGTTAGGCTGAAAGTTGAAAAGTATTTCAATTTCTAAACTAGGCTGAAACTTCAAACTAGTTATTTAAAAAATTAAAATTACAAATTAACAATTTATTTTTATTTTTTAAATTAAAATTACTAACTAGGCTGAAACTTATCATTTTTTGAAATGCAGATTCTAAATGGCCTCTAGTGAAGACATGGAATTGAATTTTGAGGGTGCAAGTTTATCCGAGTATGGGCCTGAGCATGAGGAAAGTGACCATGGGGCTGATCCAAAAGCCCAATCTACTTATGTTGCACTAGAAACAGCTTCTATTGATTGCCCCTCTCAGATTTTGACACCATTTGCTAGGGGTCCTTATGATCCAAAGTCTCCTCTAAAACAATTTGCAGTAAGAGTTTCACCCCCAACGAATACAAGTGGTGGCATGAGAAGATGGAAATGTAATTTTTGTGGCACAGAATGGTTTGGGAGCATTACTAGAGTTAATTCACACCTTCTCTTTTGGACTGGATATGGTGTGAGTTCATGAAGTTTCCTGTTAGATGCTGAAAATGTAGAATTGAAATAAACAATTTGTGTGGCATTCCCGATGATAGTGCAGTTCCAGTGCCTAAGTCTTTGGCTACTAGGCAACAGGTTCAAGCAATTCAGCAGTTACAGGGGCAGCGAGATACTTCTAGGCGTATCTTGCATCAGAGAGCAGGGACTATGTCAGAATCAGCTTCCGGACCTTCATCCATTCAAAGTTCAGCAAGGGAGAGTAGCAAAGGGAAACGCAAGGCAGGAAATTCTACTAGTCCCATTGTTGATTTGTTTAATGTGCACATGAAGGATCGGATAGACGATGCCATTGGTACATTCTTCTTTGCCAATGGCATGCCATTGCATGTGGCTTGATCTCCTTATTATAAGGAGATGATGTCCTTGGTGGCGAAGGAGGCAGGGCTATCATTTGTGCCACCAAGTGACCACGAATTGAGGACCACGATCTTGGATAGGCAGTATAACAAGATTGGGGTTTTGATGGAGCAGCTGACGGCATGCTGGATGGAGTCGGGTTGCAGCATAATTATGGATGGGTGGACAGACATTAGACATCGTCCACTCATCAACATCATGGTCACATGCACTGAGGGCCCATACTTTCTGAGGGCAGTTGATTGTTCAAGGCATCGCAAAGATGCTAATTTCCAGTTTCACTTCCTTAGGGAGGCCATTGAGGAGGTTAGGCCACAAAATGTGGTCCAAGTAGTGACAGATGCAGCACAAGTGTGCAAAGCTGCAGGGAGGCTTGTTGAGGCAGCCTATAGACATATTTGGTGGACTCCATGTTGTGTGCATGACATGAACAATGCACTCAAGGACATGGGGAAGATTGACTGGATTAAAGGAGTGGTTAATCATGCGAGAGATGTGCAGATGTTTATCTGCAGTCACCACACTTCACATGCACTCTTCAGGAGCTTCGGGAAGAAGGAGTTCTTGAAACCAGTTGAGGCCAGATATGCATCATATTACATTCTCTTGGAGAGAATGGTTGAGTTGCAAGAGCCATTGCAACTCATGGTTATGACACAAGAATGGAATCGGTGGGCTGAGTCCAAATCAGAGCAAGGGAAGAGGGTGAAGGAGACAGTGAAGACTGATCAGTTTTGGAGTGATGCAAAATACATAGTCTCCATCATTACTCTTGTTTTCCAGGTGATCAGATATGGTGAGGAGATGCACCTACCCTTGGAGAGGTTTATGAGTGCATCGATTCCATGCTTGGCCAAATGTGGGCTGTTGTGCGTGAGAGGGACCCCACTTTAGCATTCTACAATGAGCACATTCAGCCTATCATTCACCGCTAATGGGAGAAGTTGAACGCTCCTTTGCACATGGCTGCCTATGCATTGAATCCTAAGTGGTACATGCCTAGGCATGGTAGAGTTACACCACTTTAGGATGATGAGGTGAAGGTTGGGTTCTTTAGGTGCATTGGTAAGATGTATGATGGTGATACTGCCGCTGAGATTCGCTTTGAGTGGACGGAATTTGCCACTCTTACAGGTAATTGTTAATTCAATATTTGTTATTTACTATCTAGAGTTTAGTAACATTAGTTATACTAATGGGTATGTTTATGACTTTATGTTACAACTTATTGTGTTCCAAGTTACATGGATTTGGCAAAGATGGACATCAAAACTATGGCACAGAAGCATCCGATTTTGTGGTGGAAATGTCATGGATCACAGAAGTCAAAGATTAGCAAACTGGCCATTCGATTTCTATCTCAGGTTTGTAGTTCCTCATCTTTAGAACCTATTCAAGTTTTTAAATTTTTACGTGAACTTAAGAGTTTACTGTTTTACTTTTCTGATTTATCATTTTCTCACAAGGACCATTTGTTTGCTATCTCAGGTTTCTAGTTCCTCAGCTGCAGAGAGGAACTAGTCTACTTATAGCTTCATCCACTATGTTAAGAGGAACAGACTTACCTCTAAGAGAGCGGAGAAGCTAGTTGTTGTACACAATGTCTTGCGTATCATAGATCGCAAGACACGCATGTACAAAGAGAGCCCAACAGCACGATGGGATGTAGAGCCAAAGGATCCATCTCATATTGATGAGGATGAGATTGCAGCAGAAGCCGATGTAGGGCTAGTTGGTGTTTCTTTGGCGGAACTTGACCATGAGGAGTCCAATAGTTCTAGTGATGAGGACTTTGGCTTGGGGGATGATTAGAGGCCTCCCTTCCTTACATTTTGACATGATTTTGTAGTTGTACTCATTTTGATATCAATCATGA
>MU223785.1:1845906-1875782 GCA_018584345.1 Thuja plicata | reverse complement strand
ACAACCTCTATGTATAAAATCCTCTAACAAGGTCACACCTAACAGTGTGTTTGTAACCTTTAACAGGGTTGGCTCCTAATAGGGCTCACTTCAGAAGAGTGAAAATTTGGGGTACCGGTCCCAGTGGGTTTTTCCCTTAACAGGGTTTCCACGTTAAAATCCATGTGTTATGTGTGTATGGTTTATTACTTTACTGTTTTACATTTCACATATGCATTTCTGGATTGATTGGTATACTCTGCATATTTACTGAGTATCGATTAATAGTTTTACTGCTTATCGGTTATCAAGGAGAATAAGGACAGATAAGGTAAACTGACAGACAGTCAAATGTTATAAGTATTTCATGGCATGCATCTTGTAGGGACTTAATAATATGAGGTTTGTTAATTGGTGGTTAGTGATTAAAGGATAAAAATTTGAGGCCACTGATTCACCCCCCCTCTCAGTTATTACTAACATATATTATAGGCTTGACATAATTTATGCAGAGGTTAATATGTTTGGTTTCTCTCACAACCCCGATCATAATCCTATTGAGGTGGTCCCTGTCAGTCTTTCTAACCATTCCCCAATACATGCTTGCATCATGTTCAAAGGTACTGACCCACATAAACATAAACATAAGATAAAAATCACCTTCAAGCTCAATAGTTCCCTGTTAGAGGATGAAGATACTCTTCGAGAAATCCAAACTGCCACTACCCTTGCTAAATTTTGTAACTCAAACCTTTCTGCTATTGATAAATGGGATCAAATGGTTAAAAATTGGAGAAGGATGTTCCAACTGGTAGGGACCAAAGAGACCATTGATGGAAATAAAGAAGAGAATCTTTGCCAAAAACAACTCAATACTATTGAAGGTTTACTGCGGAACAATGACAAAGATATAGAATTGGAGCACTCCCTAAAGCTAAATTGAGGAAAATTCAAAACCAAAAAATCCAAGGCCAAAAAGTCAGAGCCAAGTCTAGGTGGATTAAGGTGGGTGACAAAGGGACTAAATACTTCTTCAAGTTAATCAGAGAAAAGCACAGTAGGGAGGAGATCTCAGGTATTTAAGTAGATAGAGGATACACTAATAATGATGAGGATACTTTGAAACCTTTTCTAGATTTTTACAAACAATTATTCTCTTCATAACACAAGTGGGAGAACACTGAAGCCATGAATAAATGTATCAAAGTGGTACCTAGGAAAGTCTCCCCAAGTCAGACTAAGGATCTTGAACAAAAAATTAATTTCAAGGAAATTGATGAAGCCATAGGGAGTATAGCCAATGACAAGTCCCCGAGTCTGGATGGATTAAATGTAGAATTCTACAAAAATAACAAGGAATGGATTACATGTGACTTATTAGAAGTATACGAAGCAGCGTTTGAATTTGGTTCACTAGGGGAAAACATTAACAGGGGTGTTATCAAACTATTGCCTAAACAGGGTGATAGATTGCAGATTAAGAATTAGAGACCCTTTACATTACTTAATCTCTCCTACAAGATTATTGCTAAAGTCCTGGTTAGAAGAATCAGGGATATCCTTAAAGATATTGTGTCAGTTACTCAAACAAACTTTATAAAAGGGAGGTACATTCTTGACAATCTCATCTCTAGATGGGAACCTATGCATTGGGCTAGGGAGGATGGACAAAACACAGCCATGGTTATATTAGACTTTGAAAAGGCTTATGATAGAATAGAATGCCAGTTTGTTCTCAAAATTTTGGCAGCTTTTGGATTTCCTGATTATTTTTGCAAATGGGTCAGTATCTTGTTTAAGGATTCCTCGACTATTATTGATGTTAATGGGACTTTATTAGAACCTATACCTCTTGGTAGGCCTATTAGACAGGGATGTCCACTTGCTCCTTCCTTGTATGTCATTGTAGCTTATGCATTATCCTTTATTCTTAAAAATTCTAATTTTGGACCTCCTGTGAAGGGGATTCACCTTCCTAATAATGATGAATTGCTTGTGGAACAATTTACTGATGATGTTGCTCTCTTTATGGTACTTGAAGAAGAGAATTTTTATAATATTCTGAATAGGTTGCAGTTGTTTTATCTTTCCTTGGGGGCAAAAATTGCACCCCACAAATCCACTTTGTTGGGGTGGAATGAGACTCCTCCTAGTTGGTCAAACGACAAAGATTGGCAATGGTCAGGTCCATCTAACATAGTGAGATATTTGGGAATCCCCTTTTCCATAAATCTCTCTATGGAATGTATGTGGGAATGGATATACAAAAAGATTGAAAACAAGCATCTTAAGTGGCAGACTCACATGTTGTCCATAGTTGGGAGAACACCAGTGGTTCAAAAAGTTCTCTCTTCCCATGCTATCTTTTATGCCTCCACTTGGTTATTTGCTGACAATCAGTATAATAGATTGGAAAGGAATTTGAGAGAGTTATTATGGTCAGATGGGACGGGTAAAAAAAAGAGGCATTGTGTCAAATGGGAATGGTGTTGTGCTCTGAAAGAGATGGGTGGTCTCTGGCTTAGGGATTTGAGAGTTCAAGCAGTTACACTAGTTGCTAAATGGATTCTCAAAGCATTGAAAGGTAATGAACCCTGGAAAGTGCTTATTAGGAATAATATTGAGAAATATACCATTAAAAAGGGAAAGTACTGGAAGGGTGTCCCACTACATGACTTGGTGTTTTGCGAGTTTGAGATAAAAGTTACTGGATCCAATGTGTTTAAGTCAATTCGGAAGGCATGGTGCCAGGTCAGACCCCTGATCTGTTCCAAGAATACTTTTGTTAAAAACCCTTCATGGAATATAGTGGACAGATCTATTTGGTGGGGCATCTATTTGAATGGGAAGCCTCTTGCTCCAACTCAGTGTTGCTCTGCTAAAAATTGGCATCAAAAAGGCATTTCTCTTATATAAGATATTTTGATTGACAAGAGATTAGGATCCTGGGCTAAAATCAGTGATAAATATAAAATCCATAATTCCCCCCAAAAATATTATACTCTTATCTCTAAAGTTGCGGGATGTTTTTTTCTAGGTAATACTATGAATTATAACCAGATGCTTAATAAGGTTAAATGGTCTGATGGTAAGCTTTAGAAAAGATTTTTATAGTAAGAAATTATACAAAATGCTTAAAGAGGATGTAGGGATCTTTAATAAAATTAATTTGAACTACAATATTAGTTGGTCGGGCTCTAGATGGCACTTTATCTTTGATTTTTGCTAGCACTTGCATGTTGAACCTAAAATTTTGTGCTTTTGTTGGATGCTTCTCCTTAAAAAGATTGTTGTTGGCTCTGTTCTTTCTCATTTTGGTTATCAAGGTGTCACTTGTTGTATCTGTAACTGTCCTTAAACCTTTGAAAATATTTTCTTTGAGTGTATTTTTGCAAAGAAGATCTAGTCTAGTTTTTTTGGATACCCCATTTCTTGGAATGCTCTTATTTGTTTTTCATGGCATGAAGTCATATTGGTTTTGTTGAAGTCTTTGATTTCAAAATGATTAAGATTTAGTTTGCTTTGACTGCTAAAATTTTATGGACCATTTGGAAGAAGAGAAATGAGGAAATTTTCCAAGACAGGAAAAGGGATCTTATTGAGTTTTATATTATACTCACCTATTTCTACATTGTTTCACAAGCTAGTGCTACTATCAAAGTTCCAAGGGAAAGATTCCTAGCTCTGGTAAAAGGAGCAATGATAGTTTACAAGAAAGATATTTAGTCTTCTTCTTATCTAGTGGAGACCCAAGAGGAAGGAACATTTGACAACATAACCATCATTGCACAAGAATATAGTATTCCAGGTAATCAGAATAGAGAAGTTAAAGATAGAGCCAGAGATGAAAACCATAATCTGTTAGAGTAATAGTCCTTTGAGTTATTAATTAAATCATTTCGATCTAATTACTAACTCACCTATTCACTCTAGTTTGCTTTAGCTAACCTTAGGGTTTCCCTTTTAGGGTTTCGTGATTCCTTTATAAGGATTCACCTCTTTTGTTTTAGATAAGGAGTTCTTTTACATCACATTGTAATCTAGAAACATATCATTAATATATTATTTTCTGTTGCGTACGATGTCTCCTCTGGCCTTTTGGCCGCCATAGCCTCTTCTGTCTTCGCTTCGTTCTTGTGATAGGTTTGCATGCAGGTGTTCTTGGGAGATTAGCTTTCAGCCTAATCCAACATGGTATCAGAGCCATCCTGCAGCTGGCTGTTCGTGTTCTGTTGAAGCAATCTCTTCGCATCCTGAGGCTTTGAAGATGTCAGATCATTTTTTTGATATTGTTTATTGGTTTTGGGGGGTCTCTATTTTTTTGAGCATTTTGGACCAAAACTGACCTCACGGTTGAGTCCGGAAGGCCCAAAAACCCTAGAATCCATATAAAACATGTCTGATTTGGACACCAGAGCGTCTAGAAGAAATTTCTTGGCCTTCTAAGGCCGTACAAACACGGTTTTCAAGAAAAAAATTAAAAAACACATTGTTTTTATGTGTTTTGGTATTTTTTAGGGCGTGCCGCCCGCGCACCGCCCCTGGCCACCGCGCCACCCTACGACAACCGCGCTGCCGCGGTCTCCGGCTCCTCCGGCCCTCGCCGCCCTCCGCGGCCCCTGTCGCCCGCCCACCACCGCCTCCCGGCCCCGCCGGCCACTGCTTCGCCGGCCCCCCGCTGCCACCGGCCCCCGTCTCCTCAGCACCCCCACGCCGCTCTGCTCCCGGCCGCGTGCCACTCGGGAACCGCCTGATAGTCGGTCATATGCATGACCAGGGGCCCCAGTTTAGCCCCCTGCACGTGCCATGCGCCTGGGGGCTCCTTTTTTTAGCCCCAGGGGTTTAAAACCTGGCCTTTTGAGCATTTTTGGGCCCTTCTCATTGTTTTCACTCTATCTGGAGCATACAAAGGCCTTTTTGGGACTTCGTTATATCATCAGAAAGCTCTTTCTGACTATTGTGGTTAGGTTTTTGGGCTATGCTATTTTGATAGCTTTTTTAGCTGTTGAAGTCTGATGTTTGTTTTTGCCTTCCGGGAGCCATATCTTGCTCATCTAGACTCTGTTTTTGGCAAACCAGATATCATCAAAAAGATGGTTAAGTGAAATATTCAGTTGCAGGGGTCTTTTTCTAGATTTTTCTCTAGGTTATCTCTCCTCCGAGTTTGGCAGTTTTTGCACTCTGGCGGATTACTTGGGTTTAACAGGTCCTGGGATCTCTTCTGCTGTTCTTCTGGCTCACTCTTCTTTCTGACTTCTGAGCTTGTTGTATCTCTTCTGTTGCATCTTTTTTCTATAAATGCATTGTGATAAAGTGCCTACTTCTACATTTTTGGGATCTTGTACACCTTATGTGTTTTTTGTACTCGCACTCAGTTATAAAGTGCCATGGGGGGTTATGATGTTATGTCATTTTATGCTCATCCACCTTTGTCAAGTGAGTGTACCTTCCACAACATTAGCTCATGCTGTGTGTCGGTGACACCACCCTTTATCCTGTGCTTGTACTTCTATTGCACTGTTGGTGTTCCTGATTTTTCTTCCTGCAGATGTTTCTGGCTCCCTATTCAGCATTATGGGGGGGTTCACCTGTTGGTTCTATTACTTCCTTGGTTCGATTGATCAGGTCTTCAGACTTTGTCTTCTCTACCTGGTCATGCACTTCAGTGGGGGTTCTAGCAGTTACTTCTGACAGAGTTTACAGCTTCTTGCTTCGAAGATGCTTCTTTCTCATTCTTGTTCCTCTCTTTGGGACTTTCCCTAGATTGAAGGCTCAGTTTCCTTCATCTAGTTTATTTATTGTACTTGGGTACCTGATCAGGCCTTGTTGCCAGGACCCATCTTTCCTGCTTTCTACAGTAGTTTCCTAGGTTTTGCTTCTCCCTAAGCTTATCTTAAGGGGGGGTGTTAGAGTAATAGTCCTTTGAGTTATTAATTAAATCATTTCAATCTAATTATTAACTCACCTATTCACTCTAGTTTGCTTTAGCTAACCTTAGGGTTTCTCTTTTAGGGTTTCGTGATTCCTTTATAAGGATTCACCTCTTTTGTTTTAGATAAGGAGTTCGTTTACATCACATTGTAATCTAGAAACATATCATTAATATATTGTTTTCTGTTGCATACGATGTCTCCTCTAGCCTTTTGGCCGCCATAGCTTCTTCTATCTTTGCTTCATTCTTGTGACAGGTTTGCATGTAGGTGTTCTTGGGAGATTAGCTTTCAGCCTAATCCAACAAAATCAAGGTCTAAATTTTAGATGGAACAACACCAACAACAATCACAGTTGGAATAACTATGAACATAGGAACAATAACGATGGATGGGATAGCAAAAAATATAAAAGAAATAATGATGGTTGGGAGTAGACTATTAATTTTGATTCTATTGTATATCTGGATGTATATGGTAGCATATAGGTTGCATATTTTTGTATAAGGCAACAATTTTTTTCTTTTCAGATTTGTAGGCTGCACTTTTGTATTAGGGAACAATATATTTGTAATCTCTGGTCCTTTTTTGTTGTTGGGGGGATTGGGAACATCACCAGTATGATGTGATACTTATGGCTGATTTGTTGGTTATCTATTACTTCTTGTAATACAGTTGATACTCTACGCCAATATTAAAAAAAGGTCTTACATTTCAAAATAAAGAGTTTTTTGAACTATTTTTTGAAAGTGCAAAAATGCACACCTTTTCTTCTTAAACACTTTTTGGTTTTTCTCTCTCGCCTTGTTTCACCTTGAAGTTAATGAGAGTTAGCTCTTAATTGAGCAATAATAATATTGGGCTCAATTAAGAATATTGGCTCTCCACATCATATTGGCCTCTATATACACTTTTTTATGATGATCACATGTGAGATTGAAGTCTTCAATATAATATTTTTTCTTTCTCCCTAACACTTTATTCCATGTACGCTTGTGAAAATTTTCCATAATAAAAACCTTTTATCTATTTGCTATTTGTGGGGCGTACATCAAGTATATATTATTTATTCATTCATTTGTAATATTGCTTCATCCAGGTCGTCTTTCTTTGCTCAAGATGTTATTGAAAACAACCCTAGGCCATTGACCTACTTTTGTTTGTTCAATTCTTATTAGTATTTTATGAGATGCATCATTGCAATTTCTTCAAAAGGAGTTGCCCTTATTTCACTTTATATAATATCATAAGGAACCAAACTTTTTTATTTTGAACTTGCTTATGATCTAGCACTTTTGGATTTTTGCACAATTTCCAATTTGAGTCTAAGATGTCACTAGCACAAAACTTATAAGTCATAAAGCATTATTGAAATCACCAAAAGCCCAAAAAATAATCTAGATACTTTTCCAATCTCGTAGTTTTGTCTCTTTGCATCTATTTTGAAAAGCATAAAATGCTTTCCATCCTTCCAAAGTTGTCTTCTTCCTGCAACCCTATCAACCTAGTTTGTTGTTGGATTCAATCAAAATATATTTGTACTACATTATTTTTTCAAGAATATTGTCTTCAAAGTAGAACTTACATTGGTTTTTCTTTCTTTTGTTGGAGAAAAACATGACTTTAGTCTTGTTGATATCGACTTGCATCCCTGACACTTTGTAAAAATGGTCAAAGAAATATAGGTGCTCTTGCAAATCAAGAGATGTTTAGCAATCAAAATAAGGTCATCAACATTTAAAAAAAAAAAAAAAAAACTTATCATAATCTCAGCCAAACGAAACCATCTCCACCTTTCAATTTAACCATTCTTCAAGTTTGTCAATATATATATTTTCCATCCTTCCAAAGCTATCTTCTTTCTGCAATCCTATCAACTTAGTTTTTTATTGAATTCAATCACAAGATATTTATACTCCATAATTTTTTCAGGAATATTGTCTTTAAAGTAGAACTTACATTGATCTTGCTTTCTTTTGTTGGAGATAATCGTGAATTTAGTCTTTTTGATATTGACTTGCATCCCTGCCACTTTGTAAAAATGTTCAAGACCATATAGGTGCTCTTGCAAATCAAGAGATGATTTAGCAATGAAAATAAGGTCATCAACATAAAAAAGAAGCCTTGTCACAATATCATCCAAGCAACACCATCTCCACCTTTCAAATTTAACCATTCTTCAAGTTTGTCAATATATATGATTTCCATCCTTCCAAAGTTAAATCGTCTTTTTACAACCCTATCAACTTATTTTGTTCTTGAAGTCAATCACAAGATATTTGTACTCCATAATTTTTTCAAGAATATTGTTTTCAAAGTAGAACTTACATTGATTCTTCTATCTTTTGTTGGATAAAATCATGACTTTAGTCTTGTTGATACTAATTTGTATCCTACCACTTTGTAAAAATGTTAAAGGACATGTAGGTGCTCTTGCAAATCAAGAGATAATTTAGAAATCAAAATAAGGTCATCAACATTAAAAAAAAAGCTTCATCACAATCTCATCCAAATGACACCATCTTCACCTTTAAAATTTAACCATTCTTCAAGTTTGTTGAATATATAAATTGAAAAGAGTAGGGGATAGAGGGTGCCCTTGCTTAACCTCCTCATAAAGTCTATATGCATAGGAATATCAACGTCTTCCATTTTACATGCCAAATTTTATCCCTAGGGACCATGTAAAAAGTATTTTTAAATCAACAAAATAAAAATAAAATATTATTCTCTTTTCTCTCAAACTTTTTCAATTATGTGCCTTAAAGTACTTCTATGATCAATCATATTAAGGCCTAAAACTTCCTTCCCCTTTTGCATACTTTTCTATTTCTTCCACCTTCTTCCTAATTCTATTTTCTATCTTACTATCAAATAATTTTGTAAACAAGAGTTTATCATTATGGTCCTATAATTGAAATTATTGACGTTGTCACTCTTGAAAAGAGGTATCACTAGGTTAGTTTTTCAAATTTGAATGATGTTTTTGAATATTTTCATAATGTGTGGTGCAAGAGTTATCATTTCTGAATTTGGATTCTTTGTATGAAGCTCAACCAAGTCTTGTTCTTTTCCTATACCCAATTTCTTAATAACCATCTGAATCTCCTACATAGTGAAAAGTTTTGTTGCGGTATTGACCAAGGTGGGGGGTCAACCTCTAATTCCTACTCATAAAGATGTATTGCATATCCAGTCATCGAGTTGTTGTAATGCTATTTTTAGTTTTCTTCTTTCTTAGTTAAATTTCCTTCCAAAATAACTTGGATCATTCTTTCCAAGGTAGACTAGCGCTTTTGACCTTGTGTTCATAAAATTGGCTTTTTTCTTTCTAAAAATTTGTATGTAGAGCTTAATATTTTTCTTTTTCTTTTTTTGGACCTTTCACAATTCTCCTTACAATTTCACATTCTTCATCAAACAAGCATTAGAGTGGTGGAATGCCCTCGCTAACACATTAGAGTGTTGGAATGCGATCTCTTTCAATTCTTAATAAAAGTGTTTAAAGGGTTGATAGATAAAAACAATAAAAATATAAATCAAACAAAATGTGCATAATAAAGATAAAATAGTTTAAAATTTTCATGAAATTATTATACGAGTGTATGATTTTTTATCTAAATATAATAAATAAAAATATTTTGAATAAAATAATTATGTATTTTAGTAAATAAAATAATTATGTATTTTTGTAAATAAAATAATTTAATATATATTACTTTAAAACAATTATATGATGTAGTATCAATCTAAGAGTTGGTGAATGATATGGATTGGAAGCATGGAACTAGTCGATTATGTGAGCTTGAAACCATTATAGGATTTACAAAGAGAATTTATCAAGAACATATGCATAATAAAGATAGCTACTCACTTAATTGATGACAAGGAGTTGTGATATAAGGAGAGGCTGTACTAACAACAACTAAAGTTTTGTCTAAGGAACAATGAACACTTGTACAAAAGGATGTGAGGCACTTGGGAGTGGACATTTTTAGAAACAAGTACATTATGAGGTGACAAGAATGTCACAAAAAGAGTTCTGATGTTGCAATTGTTCATGCAAGATAAGGAGCACAATGAAGTTCTTGTATGGTTAACTAGAGAGTTACAAGTCTAACACCACGTCAATATCGTACAATGGAGAGTATGAGTTTGCTAACAAAATCATGGTGGTTGAATTAAAAGAAATTTTGAAAAATAAAAGACAGTGATGAAAGTTTTGATTGCTAACATGGATATAAAGAGAGTTCATGGGTGTTATTAAGGTGTACATAGTTGATTGCATGAATACAGGGTTCACAAAAGGGTCTAGAAAGAACCTAAATAGTTACGTAAAGGTGACAATAATTTAATATTGGTGGGTGAATAACCTCAACTAAGAAAGCATAATGAAAAGTTTTGGAAGGTAGGAAGGATGATTGTGTTTAGATGGCAAAAGAAACCACAACAAATTGAAGAGGGTTATTGGAGGAATTTCAATATCCCTCTTTTTGGTATTTTCAATTTTGGACTATCATATTCTTGTTACAATAAATTTTTTATCTTAAGGGGTATTAAAATATTAGATTGCTATAATAATTTAAATATTTAAATGATGTGAAGTGTTTGATGACTATTTGTTTTATAAAAATAAATGATTATAGTAGTTGGATAAGTAAATAAAAGATGGGATTTCACTTTGCAACTAGGGTTTCAACCTAGGGTTTCCATATAACTCCCTTGTTGTACTTCCCACGCAAGTGGCTTTGGTGAGCCATTAATGGCCTCTACCTCACTCGGGGGAGGGAACAACATTAACTTCCCAACCATTAATGAGGGTGGCAATAATGGCCCTAAAAAATCCCTCCACAACAACATTATCGACTCTAAGAAAGCCATTAATGTCTTTGCGACGGAAGAGAAGAACACACAGAGCATCACAGATAATGGAGAATGAGGAGTCCAACCGAAGCCAAAGTTGTTTAAGTAGGTCATCCAGGATGAGAGGATGCCACCAGATGGAGCACACTTCATCTTTTCCATTGCCCAAACCATAAAAGAAACCGCAGGAACTGAAGGTAAGATTCCACTGATCCCCAGTCTCGTTATTAAACCTAATCTCCAAATGAAATCGGGGATAGAACTTGAGAAAACTAAACTAAGAGAAATTAAAGTAGACACCTAAATATGATTATCTTAATCAATCATATTTAGTGCCTTCTAGGACATATCAGCTAAGTAATTAAGCATTACCTAATTGACCTATGTCATCCTCTAGCCCTAATTAATTCAATTAATTGGTTATAGTCCTGATTAATTATTAAAAGCAACCAATAGCTTAATAGATAATTAAATCTATATTCCTCCTATTATTTAATGAATATGTTAAATCATTTAATTCATTCATTAATAGTCCCTTTAACCCCTAACCTAACCCCTCTCAACTACCTAGCCTTGAGTCTGAACTCGACCCATTTCACACATGCTAACCTTTCCTTATCCCCCTAATCACCCTTCTTATCTCCTAACCCTAATCCCAATTCTATCCCTAACCATGTCACATTCCTAATACTTGATTAGGAACTCAACCCCCAAAGTCAAAGTCAACAATCTCAAGCCAAGCCTATCCATATGCATTTAAGGCTCTTACACCTTCATAAATGCCTCTTACATCCTCATTAAGGCTCTTACACCCTCTTTAAGAGGCCTTATCCCCTAAATTATTCCCTCATCCCCTTGTCCCATTTCCCTAAATGGTCACATTCCTCCCCACTTTCAACCCAATCCCCTTGTGACAAGTGTCACAATTTGATGCACTTGAAGGAGCACAATCCATGTGCTCTCTTCTAGTGGCATCTGGACCTCTCTTCAACTTGCATCTGAGCCCTTGGTTTTCCTACCCATTTCCTATATAAGGAACCCCTTTCCTTCATATTTTAAATCCACCTTCCATGTAGAGTTATAATCCTATTTTGAGAGCAAATCATAAATCCATCTTGTAGAGAAGAGTTATAATGCCAGTTTGAGATCACAGCTTGAAGCTGGAGGCACATCCATGAGCACACATCCACAACCAATGGACAAATCCAAAGAACAAAATGGAGTTTGAATGAGCTTGTAGGAGGTTTTCACTTTCTTCATTTAGCTTATTTCAAGTTTTCATTTTATGTCTTGGCATGTATGTAGTTTAGATTATTAGTTGTTGAGTGTTTTGATTCGTTATTATGCTCCCTTACTTCTAATTTTCATAGCTCACAATTACTATCTTCTTTGATGTTGTTAATGTGTCTAGACTTCCTTCTAGAGCATTCCTTAATGATTGGTTTCAACAAGTTGTGGAGTCACAAATTAGGCTTTCAATTTTATTATTGCAGAATGATTCAAAAGGGTTTGTTTTTGTTATTTTTTTGTGATCCAAAGTCTCAGAAATCTGTTGTAGATAGGGAATATTGGAAAGTCATGCCCTGTGAATTCAGAGCCATCCCATGGTCCTTAGAGGCCTCTCATAATTAATTCCTTTCTCCCTCCAATCCTAGATAGGTAGTGGTAGGTAATTTTCCCCCATTTTTACTTAATCTTATCCCGCAGGCGCTCGACCCTGTTGGCAAAGTGTTGAGAATAGACTAGTCAAATACCTTGATCCCCCACATAGATGTTTGAGTTCTTACCTCCCTCAAAACTAGCATCAAATTCCCATATTACCTCCACTTTAACTTTGGTGTCTCTCCCATTGTCTGACCCTTCACATTTCTTGGAGGGATTAATAGTTGTTACATGTGCATAAAAGGACATAAAAAGAAAGAATGCCCCATTTTGACCAAACGATTGCCACTCTTTGGACCTCCTCCCAACAAGTGTGAACTCTCCTCTACTCACACTTCACAAAATCCCAATGATCTTTACATTACTCAATCCCTATACCAATCCCCAAACCCAGTGGTACCCTTGACCTCATTCTGGCCCAGGACAATACTCCCAAGGACTGGGTGCAGGACGCTGCAACTCTTGCCGCAACTTCAGAAAAATTTAAAGGTAAATTTGACCATCAGCCTATCCCTCCATCTTTGAACCCATAAGTTCTTGAAGCTCTTCAAGATCTCCCCAATTCCAAAAACCTAGAATTTGGTCTGGGAACCAAGGACAAACTCACCTTGCCTAAACACAAGGTTCTTAATGCTCAGAAAATAACACTAGAAAGGATTCAATTAAAGGCTGATAAGATTAGATCTGTCCCTAAACCTAAGTGGAAGACCTACTCTATTCTTCCTCTCAGTCGAGAGGTTTCCTCTAATCTACCTCCATCCCTCGATATGCCTATAGAGAAGGTTGGTAGCCCTTACACCTACTCTAGCCCTTTAGCAACTCCTTAGCCAGTTGATCCCTCCGAACTTGAAAATGAATGTGGAGAGACCAACTTGGGCTCACCTCAAGGCAAGGCTGAAAAGCTTAATGGCTTCTCAACTGTAGTGATCCCTGCACCCCCTCCCCTCCCTCCCCCACATGACATATGGAAGACTTCCTCTTGGAGGAAGGAAGTGTTAGAGCTACCATCTATTGCTACAAATATGGTGGGAGTGGAGATAGACCAGAAGGAAGAGCTACACCTAAAGGAGGGAGAGATAGAGATAGGCCAAGAAAAGGTAATCAAGGATGTGAATGAGAAATTTATATTCACCTCAGGTAATAATATTTAGTGCAGAAAAGCCAGGAAACCTATGAAGGTATCCCCATTGGAAGGAGTAGAGGGGATCAACATAAAAAAGAAGAGAGGTAGATCCCCCAGTGTGACTAGCAACCCCAAACCATACAAAGTGCAAAAGAAAGAGATGCTCCATTGTTTCAGGAGCTTTAAGGCTCCAGTAGATTCTACCAAGTAATATCTCCATGGTGTTAAATTGTGCTTCATGGAATGTCAGAGGGCTGGAGTCCTTTGACAGAAAATATGTGGTCAAAAGGTTTCTTCAACTAAACAAGGAGATTAACATTCTTATGATTCAAGAGGTCAAAGCAATTGGATTCTCCCTGGATATTGCACTAAAATGCATTTGGAAGGATGTAGAGGCATACTCCACTAAACACCAGAAGGGTAAGGGAGGTACTTCTATCCTAATAGGACCGAGATGGAAAAAAATAGTTAAGAAATGGGGTTTCTCTCCCTGTAACAGAGCAATTTGGACCATTATAAGGAAGGGGATAATACTTTTGGAGTGTGCTCCATATATGCCCCCAAATGATGACATTGCCATGATAGGATTGTGGAAATGGATATCTAACTTAGACAACATTTCGTGGATTATTTCTGGAGACTTCAACATGATAGAAAGGGCCTAAGACAAAGTAGGAGGCCTAAGGTTTGAATGGAAGGGAAATGAGATGATATTCTGGAATAGAATGATCTCTAATTTGAATCTGTTTGACCCACTAGCAGAGAAGAAGTGTGAATCTAAAGGTATTTGGTACACCCATTCCAACTTCCAAAAAGGGGAGAAGAGGATCTATTCCAGACTAAACAAAAACTACATGAATAAACAACTCTTCAATTGTCCCCCCACACCAATGGACAATTATGTCGAAGTCCACCCTTTCACCTTGTATGACCACCATCCCATTCTCACCAATATTCACCTGATTATAGATAATGTAACCTCTGATGCTAGAAAGATAGGTTTTGCACTTAACTCCTCCATACTCGAGGATCATGATGTGCAGGCTACCATCAAGATCATAGCATGGTATAATGAAGTTGTTGTCAACCATGGCTCTGAGACTAACAGATGGAATGAGACCACAAGATCCTGGCAGACCATGCTTAGAGTGGTGGGTAAGAAGAAAGCTAAGGATGGGAGGAGGAGAGAATTTAGGTTGGTAGAATATCTCCAAGAGGCAGAGCTGTAGATTCAGAACAACCCCCATGACCTTACTCTCTTAGACAAAGTTATGCACAACAAAGAAGCCCTCAGGAACCTCCAATTGATGAAAACT
This sequence comes from Thuja plicata, assembly GCA_018584345.1. Lineage (NCBI taxonomy): Eukaryota > Viridiplantae > Streptophyta > Pinopsida > Cupressales > Cupressaceae > Thuja > Thuja plicata. The sequence goes on along the minus strand of MU223785.1, from coordinate 1,860,909 downwards.
AGAGGGGCTAAGGTTCGAGCTAGAGTCAACTGGCATAATCTTGGAGACAAAGGCTCAAATTCTTTCATAACCTCAAGAAGAAGGAGGCAATGGATATGACTACTTGTATTAGGGAGCAAGGAGTAGACATTACTGCTCAAGAAGAGATTACTAATATTTTCTCAGTGTTTTACAACAATATTTTCACCTCAGAAGATGATGGCTCCATTGAAGAAGTCAGGAAAAAGATAAAAGATATCATCCCTCATAAGATTTCTGAGGAAGATGCATTTATGATAGGGAGGGACCTCTCTATCAAGGAAATCAGGGATTCCATCTTGAGCATGGCCAATGACAAAGCCCCTGGCCCAGATGTTTTTACAGTGGAATTTTTTAAAAGCAACATAGAGTGGATTTTCCAAAGCCTACTCAAAACCTTTATGGAAGCTATTGATGTGGGATCCCTAGGTACCACAATTAATATAGGGCTTATTAAGCCAATTCCCAAGGAAGGTGACAGACAACTTATCAAAAATTGGAGGCCCATTACCTTACTCAGCATTGGGTACAATATTCTAGCCAAAGATCTTTCTCTTAGGCTTGTGAACATACTCCCCAAAGTGATTTGCAACACCTAGACATGCTTTGTCAAAGGGAGATACATACTAGATAATCTCCTAACATGTTGGGAAGCACTAGACTAGGCCAAAACTTTTGGACAAAACAATTCTAAGTTACTCATTGATTATGAGAAAGCATATGACAAGATTGAGTGGAAGTTTATCCTTTGTATGCTAGAAATTCTTGGCTTCCCAACCTCCTTCTATAATATGGTAACCACCTTAATTCATGGAGCTAGGGCGGCAATTGAAGTCAATGGAGTCAGATCAGGGTCCTTTGAGTTATCCAGATCCATCATAGAGGGGTGCCCCCTTGCCCCTCCCTCTTTTTTATAGTTGTAGACTCCCTCCATTACCTCCTGAGGGATGACTCCTTATCCCCCAGAGTTAAAGGAATATCCCTTCCTAATGGTCTAGAGGTCTCAAATATTTAGTTTGCAGATGATACACCAATCCTCATGAGCCTTGAGGAAGACAATATGGATCGACTCATGGCCAAATTAAACTTATTCTGTCAGGCATCCAGCAACAAGATATCTATTGCTAAGTCTATTATGCTGGGGTGGAAGGAGCAGCCCCCAGACTAGTGGAAGAGATTTGGGCTTGAATAGGGAGGCCCTAACCACATTGTCAAATACCTAGGCATTCTATTTTCAGTGGAACCTACTATCAACAACATGTGGAACTGGATTAAAGACAAGATCCAACTAAGCAAATGGGGCGGTAACCTCCTATCCTTTCTAGGTAGACTTCAATTTTGTCAAAAGATTATATCCTCCTACCCTATCTACTACTCCTCTACATGGCTCTATAACCAAAATTAGTTTGCACAGATTTAGAAGACTGTCAGGAACTTTTTTTGGTTAGATAGTATGGGTAATATAAAAACACATGTTGTTTCTTGGGAATGGTGCACCAAAGATAAGGTGTGGGGAGGTATTGGACTCAAAGACCTCAAAACCCAAGTCATTGCCCTTGCAGTTAAATGGATTGCTAAAGCCTCTATAGGAGATGAGCCTTGGAAGATCCTTCTTAGGAACAATTTATGTAGAGGCCATCCTTCCAAGTCAAAGGATTGGAAAGAGCTTAACTATTCAGATTTTCTTGGGCTGGAAAGCAAGGTGAAAGTTCAAGGCTCTAATGTCTTCAAAGCAATCTTGAAGAGTTGGATGTATGTTAGGAAATTTCTTTGCAGCACAAGCCCTTTGGAAGGAAATGGGGTGATCTGTGGTAGTAAGTCAACATGGTGGAATCTTGAACACAATAGCAAACCCCAAACATTACTACAAGGTTGCTCCGCTAAGAAGTGGGCAGAGAAAGGTAGCAAATAATTTTGAGATGTTCTGCTCAATGTTAATCTCATACCATGGGATAATTTCATAGCAGATTTCAACATACCTCAAATTCATAAGAGAACCTATGTTATTCTTGTTGCTTCCCTTAAATCCTTGGGGAGAGTGGATGCCTGTTGTTCCCCTAGTACTTGTTCCTTTCAACTTACATGGACATAAAACTCCCCCCTCCACCTTGTCAAGAGCAAGAATCTTTACCAAAAGATCTATTATAGCCCTATTATCCTCTCCCATGCTAACTCCAAATAGAACCTTAATGTGCCCCTTCCTGACTGGAATAGATACTTTGCCTCTCTATGGTCAAGACTTGTGGAACCCAAAATTACTTACTTCTTATGGAGACTTCTGTTGCACAAACTACCCTTCAAGAAACCTGGGGGGAACCCAATCTCTGTACTATTTGTAAACAACCTGAATCAGTACTCCATGTGTTCTTTGAGTGTATATTTTCTTTAGAGATCTGGAAACTATTTGGTCTAACTTTCAATACACATTTTCAAGATTTGAACATCATTACTGGATGCATTAACAACAATAAGTTTTGCAATTCTTTTTGGACTATACTTTCTTTTGTTATATTATGGACTATTTGGAAGGCTAGGAATGATGATGTTTTGGCAGGGAAGGGAAGGAATCTTACTGATTCTCTAAGGAGACTCATATATATTAATGTTTCCTTGTAGGTCACAACCGTAATTAAGCTGACAAAGAGAAAGTTCCTTCATATTCTGAGGGAAGGAAAGGGAACTATTGATAAAAAAAAAAATAGCCCATGGTTACACTACCAAGCAAGTCGAGGCATAATTCAACAACCTTCTCATGGATTTCCTCCAGCAGGTGAAAGAGGGCAACCCAGGTGCAACTGCAGGTGCTAAACCAGTCTTCAGAGGCCATGAGATAGTTGGCTACAATGTTGTCTCTCCTGACTCTAATGAGTCTGATGTTAATCATGATGATCTACTGGAAGAGCATTGATAGTTTTTTTTATTTAGTGTTATAAAATGTAATTATCATAATCAGAACAATAATTTTGAGGCCTTTTTGATCTGGCTGAGGCTAGTAGCCTTGCCCTAATGTAATGTTTTTGTAACTCTGTTGTAAGCTCATTGCTTCTCTTTATATATGCAATAGAAAAAAATAAATGATTATTGAAATTTATTTATGTTTATAATATAAAGGATATTGTGATGAATTAATTCTTATTTCATTCATTTAGTCAATTTCAATATTTAAACAATGCTTTAATTTGGTAAAAGCTAGTATTTTTTATGCTTTGTAGAGATTTAGGTCTAAGTAGAAATGATTAGTGGGGAGTTAAACAAGGCCTAACGAGAAGAATCTGTGATAACATTGGAATTTGATATATTATTTTGATTCTAATATTTATGATGTGTCAAGTTGATCCAGTATGAATTATTTCAAGTTATTTTTATTGACTTTTCATATGCATAAATGTTTTTACTTAATTGATTATATTGTGTTTTGTATTAGAAGAAGCAAAACTAGGGTTTGGACCCTTTGCACTTAGATCCCAAAGGGAGCTTAAACATACTATCAACCAGATATTAACAACATACTAACAATAGTTTAACATTAATAGCACACTAACAATAGGTTAACATCAAACTAAATACATAAAGAGTCTTAACAATAGTTCAAAGTAAAATGATTATGAGTCTTAGCATCATATAACAAAAACTATAAGGAATAAAACCAACCACCTAGTGGCTATGTGAGTGCATTTCTCCAATCATTAATTAGGAACTTATAAAGCTCCTTATAGCTTTTTTTGTCAACATTCTTTCCTGAACCTTCTTATGCATCAAGAATAAAGAGGTAGTTGAGATGTACATCACATGAAATCAGAACATGGATACATTGATCATCTTTTTCTCCATCTTGAACATTTTTTTCTTCAAGGTCTTCGATTCTGCAACTGTAGTCTTGCATTTTGCATAGGTACCCACACCACTCCCTTGATTAGTATCCTCTTCTTTCGATAGGGTGTCATGAGTTAGGTCCATTGGTTTAGTTTTGGTATTGTCATAAATGTGTGTGGAGTTATCACTAGTGGAATTAGTTGTGATTTCACCCTTCCCCATCTCTATATCATCATAAAAATCACCTTCATCAGCAACATCATCTTCTTTCAAGTCTTCCTCATAATCTACCAATTTCTTTTGTAGTTGCATGTTTTCCAATCTATTAGAGTGCCTAGGGTTCGCACTTCCACTCTTAATATATTCTTTCCCCAAATCTTCCTCCCCATTACTAACAATTTCCTAAATTTTTATGTGGGTCGTGGGTTTTTTGCGAGTGGTCTAGGTATTTTAAATTTTCTTTTGTTTCCCGTAGTAGAGGTGGTTGTGATATGTGTAAGGTCATAGAGGCCTTCAAAAACAATGTCATGGGTGGGGTTTCCAAGGGTACCAAGTTGGGAAGCGATTTTGGCAGCCCTTTGGATACATGGAAACTTTTTTCTTTCTAGGGCTAGGGGATTCAAGAATTATCGTTGGTGGGGGAGAATCAAAGCACAAGGATTTCGTGACAATAATTCATTTAGGGTAGCACAAGGCAAGATAGAAGTTATAAAGGCAAATAATGAGACCTTGATGAAGAGGGATAGGCTTCCTATCCAAGGTCTTGGTAATTTCAACAACATCCTTAACCAAATTTTAAAGAGAGTTGGAAAGGAAAAATGGAATGGAAATCAAAGCGTGGTGAAAAAAGTGATTTAATAAAGGTAAATTATAATAGTAATCGACTATAATTATGCTTTCTAGGGTGAAATTTTTTATAATCATTAGACATGCCTTATCCCAAGGAGCATGCAAGTCAACTCTATCCAACTTGTCGTGAAAATTAATGGGTTTATCACTTTCCTGGAAGAACTAGTTCAAACTATAAGTATCCACCACCATGTTCTATTTCTTCTATTTTTATCCTTTAGTTGAGAGGCCCATTTCCTTAGTTATCTTCGTTGATGTCAAAAGAGATACCACCAACCTTGAATCCCTTATACTCCCATGTCATGGAAAAATATATGGAAAGGTTCTCATCAAACTCATTGATACATTCTATGAATTGGGCTACTATACCCCAATACATATGTGCCACATTTTGGCATCTTCTTTATACTCAACATGAGTACTTAGTTTGGTTCACACTTGGTCCCCACCCATAGTTTGAAAATTCACTGCTAAAATAGTAGCAGAAAGCACTAAAACACATACTTAATTTTTTTTTTCCATTCAGCTAAGAATAGCCATAGTAAAATGTAGTAAGATTTTATTATAAAAGGTGAAATGTGTTCCAATGGGGAGATAATAATTTTTTGACATTTGCATTCAATGTATCTCGTGCTAGCCTATTTCCATAGTACTTGGGGAAATATCTAGCAAAATTTCCCTTGCGTAAGATATCACCTACCAAAAAAAACTCATTAAATAATTATTAAAGTGTTGCTTCGGGTCATGTTAATGGAAAAGAAATGATGTCACTGCATCATCAATAAGTGACCCCTAATAGTGGCCACACTAGTATACCATGTATGAAGGTTCCATGTCAACACTCGGTCATGTGAGTAGTCATGTTGGAGTAGCCCCCCCTTTTGATCTACTTAATCCTTCTTTTCGTCCAACTAGTCATCCTCATCTACTACACGACCCACATCACCCTTTTATAGGGTTTTTCACTATCAAGTTTATTTAACAAAATATTATAATATTTATCACACCAAATAAATTTAAAAATATGGTAATGGTCTCCCAAATGCCTCTCTAAATAAACCAAGCAGAGAAAGTTCCAAAGAGCCCAAACACCCCAGGTATTCAACATATTGTTTGTGGTTGGATTTACTCTCCTTCAAAATGAGTCTTTGAACATTCATGATAGGTAATATCTCTTCCTCCAACATCTCAAATTCCCAATTTATAGCCCCAAAGTAGTCATGGCATATGCAATTTTGTTTATTTCCCTATACGCGTTCCTAATCTCAAATATATCCAACCCCATAGGAGTTTACAAAGATCAATAACAATACCTTCAATAGGGAAACCAACATGTTGAGGCATTTGATGGAATGTATAATTAGTTTGTAATCCCATTCAGTTACAAGGATCCTAATCCCAATTGAGACATAAATCTTTATTCCCTAGAGCTGGGTCATCCCCTCAGCCTGATTTTTAGTGCCTCCTTCAAGACTACTTGTATAAGTTGCCACAAAGGAACCAATGCTAATTCTTATTACTTCACTAGTAGTAGCATTGTCTTGGTTTCCCTTTATTTCCCCCATAAATATTGAGCTTGTTCCATGCAGATAGTAGGGGGTGCCACCTTGTATTATGTATTTTCATCATTTTTGAGTTGTCAAACCTAGCATGGGAGTTGGGGAGGTTCTAATTCTTAGTCACTTTGTCGTCAAAAGATGTTGGGGGGGGGGGGGGGGGGGAGNGGGGGGTAAGAAAGGCAAGCTCACATAGAAAATAATAAGTTATCTATAATATATCTATAGGATCTTAGGAACACTTCCTCTATGGTTTTCTCCACATTCCTAAAGATAGAGTTGTTTCTTTCCTTCCAAAGACTATAACATATGTGAGAAGGAATTTGCCTCCAAAACTCTTTGATAAGTGGGTGGTATGAAGGGCCAACCCAGTCAAAGGTGAGGGGAGGGAGAGATTTATTAATTTCCAACAAATTTGTAGCTTCTACAATACCAAAATCCAAATCTCACAAACAAATTTATAGTGTAACAAGACATGGGGGATAGATTCTTCCTCTTGCTTGCAAAGAACACCATGTTGGCTAGACGAAAACCACGTTAAACCAGGTTATCTTGGGTTATGATTTTTTTATGCACCACTATCCACTAGAAAAAAATAATTTTGGGGAGGATTTGAGGGTTACAAACTTTCGTCCACAATCTAGAAGAATTGTTTTTCTTTAACAACAGATTGTAAGCCAATTTAATCAAGAAGTTTCCTTTAAGGTTTTTAGTCCAAAAAAAGTATCTTCTCTTGGGAAGGCTTGAGCCCTCTCATTAATGTCTTTGAAAGTGTAGTGTAATGAAAGGGGCATATATCTCAACCATTTCTTCTCCCAGAAGCATATAAGAAGCCCTATTCCAAACCTATCACTTGAGACCCATAGAAATCAAAACCCTACTTTTGGGGATATTATTCTAAATTTTAGAGCCACTTTGGTAACCAAGAGTGGAGAGTATTATATAGAACCTTTTTGAATTAAGGTACTTTGTTATCATAATGTTTTTGCAGTTAGTGTTATGAAGTGAGAGGTTCAATCCCATTTTAGACATGATGGTTTTGTTGAGAATATCAAATCTCCTTATACCCAATCCCCCAAAATTCTTGTGAAAGAAAACCATATCCCAGTTAACCAAAGCTATTATTTTCTTTTCCTTAGTCCTAGTCCACAATAAGTTTCTCTAAATTATTTTTAGTTTTCCAGCCATAGGACATTAAAGTTTGAAGAGGGAGAGGAAGTACAATAGTATACCTTATAGAGAGGTTGGTGAGATTTTAAGCTTCCTAGCATTGTTCAATAATTTTCCTTTTTGGCCAACCAATATTTTTAGAGCCTTTCCAAAATAGAGTTCCAAAAAATTGGGATAATCTCCTTAATAAATAAGTGGTTGGCCTAAGTACGTCCCAAAGAAGACAACACTTTGATAGCCCAAATAATTTTTGATTTTAATTTTGTAAGCCACCTCCTATGCTGAAGAAATAGATATTGCTATTCTGATAGTTTATGTTTTTTCCTAAAGCATTAGCATACAAATTTATAAAAGTCTTCCATTTTCTAGCCTCAACCACTTAGGCCATTCCAAACAAGACTGTATTATCTACAAGCTGTTGAAGGACACATGGGGGTGGTGGTGGTATTTGAAATGGTCTTTACTCATTTTGTTACTATAAGAATGTATCTTTCTTGTATAGAGATTTTAGTCTTTAGTTACTTCTAGGTAATAACTCCAATTCTATTTATTATAATAGTTTAAAAAATGAATATTTTTTGTGTTCTTTAGTATATTTTGTAATTGTGGTAGTCTTTAAAAGCTAATAAAGTGGGAAGAATTATGAACCTTATCACAAACACTAAGGTGATATAAGAGAATTCTAATGATCTATGGGTTTTAATTCTATTTTGCACGTGATTTAGCTATAGTCAAATTTGAGATTTGTAGAAGAATAAAATTACGACCGCCAAAGCATGGTCAACTGTTAAAATACTATTTTTTAAATATTGAAATCGATAGAGTAAAAATAACTATCACTACCAAAACAAGAAAATTATTATTCTCAAATGGTTTCTTATAGACTATTTAGGAGTCCTTAAAGAAGGGGAAAATGTATAATTTGTTATATTCATTTGGTTCTTAGTTTGAGTTTTTCAAAAAGGGGCATTGTGGGAATAAAGTGAAAACTATGTAGAAGGGAATATTTCTTTCACTTGATGTAAGCTATGAATAGGGTGGTTGGAACAATAAATAAAGGGGGTGCTTTAGTGGTTATTTTCTTTTCCCTTTTGTTCAGTCATAGGTATGATTTTTTGGGCACATGGTTTTATTTGTAAACTGAGTTAGTTGTAACATTATGTGGTCATAACATGGAAAGATGTTTGGTCTTGAATCTCTACATTGTCTAGCTCACAAAAATAAATAAGTAAATGATGCATTTTAATTGGTAACTATTGTTTTATTTTTTATCCATAAACTGTAGAAGTAAGGTAATTTATATTAATATTATAATATAATTTACATAATGTATACAATTTGCATTAGATTGGAATATTTATTTTACTTGGTTTAAGATATGAAGAGGGTGGCTAGAACAATAAGGAAAGGGGGTATTTTTAGTGGTTATTTTCTTTTCGATTTTGTTCAGTCATAGGTATTATTTTTTGGGTGTATGGTTGTATTTGTAAAATGAGTTAGTTGTAACATTGTGTGGTAACAACATGGGAAAATGTCTGGGCTTGAATATCTACATTGTTTAGTTCATGAAAAGAAACAAGTAAATGATGCATTTTAATTTGTAACTATTGTTTTATTTTTTATACCTAAATTGTAGAAGCAAGGTAATCTATATTAATATTAAAATACAATTTACTTAATGTATATAGTTTGCAGCAAACCATGGCTGCCAAAACCAAATCACATTCTATCCTCATCCCCAACTTTCATATGAAAAATGGGGAATCGACCCAATTCAAACCCAAGAGAACCCATACCACCATCAAGAAAAAAGAATAAGCCAGGGCAGAGGAGCATTACAACTAACAGAAAAATGATAGATTGGAACAATGAAAGACATATTGATTTTGAACAAAACATGACTAGATCCAAGACAAAGAACATGGACTAGAGCCCAGGGAAGAGAGCCAAAAGCTTTCCAAAAACCAGAGAGATATAGAATCCTTCATTACACTTCACAATAGAATTTATTTAATGTCACCACCTTTATAAATGCATAAACATTCCAATTTTCATAGAAGATTTTCTTTGTTATCAATCCCCACTAGGCACGAAGGAAATCTTAATAAATTGTAGCCTAATGCTAGTGACGAGCAAGAGCCGACACATCCAAATTGAGCAGGAAGGATTATTTCTACAAAAAATCCTTCGGATAAAATAACTCATGAATATCACATGGCTAGGGAGTCCCAACACCTTCTTTATCCAATACCACGATATGAATGTTTTCCACTAGAAAGTCAACATTGAAGATCTCTCGAAGCAAAAACAAATTCTAGACCTTTGGCTCTTTAAGGTCAAGCAAAGATACTAGAAATATCAAAGAAATATTTGTATTCACTCTGTAATGGCCCAATGACTTGATAAAAACTCAACCTAAGACCATTCAAAGTGCCTCCATTACAATATTGCCAGCTCGTTTGTATACCATTTTTAGTCTTTACCTTGTGACCAAGCTAAGGAAAGTCATTTGTCTTTTCTCACTCTTGAGCCTTATCAATGTCTCTATTTTAGAATGAATACAAAGACATAGAAGTTATGTCTAAATATAGCCAATTCCATTGACCCTTCACACGATTTAGGGATATGAGCTACATTTAAGAGCCATCTTGTAGATGGATAACCAAACAATATGCCTCTTATTATCATCGAGTGAAATTATGATAAGACATTTACTCGCCAATAGTGGTGGATGTATTATTATGTAGGCCATAGTAATGAGTGAGATGTGTTATCAAGGATATCCATTCATACAAATCAATCATATAAAAAAATAAAGGATATATATCTTCCATTATAGATATGAAATTAATCCTTTTAGTGTTTGAATTAGCCAATTTAGCTTCTTTGTTTCCTTATTTGAAGATATGGTTAATGGTGTATTTTGCAAAAGAGGGGAGAAAATCGAGAGGTTTTTCTAAAAGAGATTTTGAATTTCAAATTAGATTATTTATAGTCCAAATTGTGTCAATAAAAAATGTTCAGTCACCCTTGATGTCAATATTTTTAATGGCCAATTGGCATGTTATCTTGGCAAGGCAAGTGGGAAGGATCTCAAATTGGGAGCACCATCCAGCCTCCCAACCCACCAACCTAATCCATCCTACTAACCTAATTGACCTAATTGGCATGGTGCCCCTATTATTTTAAGGGCAATTAGGGAATCTCAATGCATGTTACGGACCAAGGAGCATAGATAATGAAGAAAGCTCACATTAGAGAATTGAGAATTATGCAAAATAGTAGCCCCTACTATTCTCTAGCAAGTTATCGGATAATCACTTGGATCAGCCACCCCTACTATTCTCAGGGAATCAGCCCCCTATCAATTCTATGGCACCCCTATGGGAAATGACCCCTACTATTCTCAAGCGCTTGGGGCGAGATCCATCGGCAGATGTGAGGCAGATCAAGAGACGGATCGACAGGAAGGATCTGAGGTGGCATGGATGTTACGTACTAAGGGCAATAGATAAATATGCCCTTTCTAATATAGGCCAACCCAGGGATGTTAGATTATAGGAGGTTGTGATATTGGGACAAGTGCGAGGAATGGAAGATGCCAGGTAAGAGGAATGAAAGGTGCCAAGGATGGTACATGCTAATCGATCCCCAACAACCCAACTCAGCCTTCCAATACTCAACCACATTGGCAGATGACAGATCCCCCTATTCTACCAAAACATTTTGGAGATAGCCTGCACTTTCACACCAGTACTTTACATACTTTACTTCCCTCCCCAACCTACCTACCCAACCACAATTCCCCCCCACTCTTCCTTAAACCACCCACTCGTAGGCATGTTACATATAGAATCAATCTGCCTCCCTCCCCCTTAGAATAGTAGGGCTATGAGCTTAGATCCACCTCTTGATCTTAGCTAATCCACTGAGTTCCCCCTTCAGATTATTGTAGGGCCGCTAGTCACTAAAATAATCTGCCTCACATCCGAGAAACTAGAATAATCTATTTTAGGGCCATAGAACTTGAAAACTAAAAAAGAAAGATTGGTAGAATAGTAGGGCAACAATAGAAGGTGAGGGCTTGTTTGCAATAATAGAATAGTAGGGCCCTCTCTACTATTATATGGGAACTAATAAACTATAATAAAAAAACCATAACTAAAAGACGCAATAGGATGGTTGATTGATATCTTGCATGTTATCTTGGCAAGACGAGTGGGAAGGATCTCAAATTGGGAACGCCATCTAGCCCCCCAACCCACCAACCTAATCCATCCTACTAACCTAATTGACCTAATTGGCATGGTGCCCCTATTATTTAAGGGCAATTGGGGAATCTCAATGCATGTTACGGACCAAGGAGCATAGATAATGAAGAAAGCTCACAGTGGAGAATGGAGAATTATGCAAAACTACAACCCCTACTATTCTTTGGCAAGTTATCAGATAATTACTTAGAGCAGTCACCCCTACTATTCTTAGGGAACCGACCCCCTATCAATTCTATGGCACCCCTACGGGCAGCGGCCCCTACTATTCTCAGGCGCTCGGGGCGAGATCCATCAACAGATGTGAGGCAGATCAAGAGATGAATCGACAGATTGATGGGAAGGATCTGAGGTGGAAGGGATGTTATGTACTAAGAGAAGCAGATAAATCTGCCCTTTCTAATATAGGCCAACCCAGGGATGTTAGATAACAGGAGGATGTGATATTGGGACAAGTGTGAGGAATGGAAGATGCTAGGTAAGAGGAATGGAAGGTGTTAGGGATGGTACATGCTAATTGATCCCCAACAAACCAACTTAGCCTTCCAATACTCAACCACATTGGTCAACCACATTGGCAGACAATGGATCCCCCCATTCTACGAACATATTTTGGAGACAGCTTGCGCTTACACACTAGGACTTTACATACTTTACTTCCCTCCCCAACCTACCTACCCAACCAAAATTCCCCCCCACTCTTCCTTGAACCACCCACCCATAGGCATGTTACGTATAGAATCGATCTGCCTCCCTCCCCCTTAGAATAGTAGGGATATGAGCCTAGATCTGCCTCTCAATCTTAGCTGATCCACCGAGTGCCCCCTTTAGATTATTGTAGGGCCGTCGGTCGCTAAAATAATCCGCCTCATATCTGAGAAACTAGAATAATCTATTTTAGGGCCCTAGAACTTGAAAACTAAGTCATCCCTTACTCGACTATGACTTTGAAGGGAAAGGTCGTCAATCATTCGTGAGTGGTCTTCTTCCGGGCCAGGGATGATACGTGTTAATCGATCCCCAACAACCCAAATTAGCCTTCCAATACTCAACCACATTGCCCAACCACATTGGTAGATGACGGATCCCCCTATTCTACCAACACATTTTGGAGACAGCCTGCGCTTGCACACCAAAATTCTATAATTCTCTCATTCTAGGTGGGTCCATCTATGTAATTGAGGGCTACGACTTATATTACCGATGAATGTAGAGGGTTATTATAGAATGCGGTGAATGCAGAGGGTTATTATAGAAGCCGGTGCATGCATGCAGAGGGTTATATATCATTTCCAGTGAATGCAGAGGGATTATATGGAAATAATATAGAAGGGGGGGCCTATCCCCCTACCCCTACCCCTACTCTTTTTTAAGGGTAAGGGTTGGCCCCAACTACCCAACTATAGCCCCAACTATGTTTTAGAATATAGTTCTCTTGCAAGAGGGTTATATAGTTATGTTCTAAACATTCTATCATTATGGTTCTAGAGGTTTCTATCATTATGGTTCTAGATTTATGTTCTCAACATTCTATAATTCTCTCATTCTAGGTGGGTCCCTCTATATAATTGAGGGCTACGGTTTATATTGCCGGTGAATGCAGAGGGTTATTATAGAAGCTGGTGCATGCATGCAGAGGGTTATATATCATTTCCAGTGAATGCAGAGGGCTTCTATGGAAATAATATAGAAGGGGGGCCCCATTCCCCGTCCCCCGTCCCCCTACTCTTTTTTAAGGGTAAGGGTTGGCCCCAACTACCCAACTATAGCCCCAACTATAGACAAAAAAGGGGCCATAGTTGGATAGTTGGGGCTATAGTGGCGGGCATATTATTGCCCCCTTTTATCTTATTTGGGAGGGTATGTATATTGCCAATGCATGCATGTAGATGGCTGCTATTATATTTCCTGTAGGGAAGGTTATATCCCCTACCCCTACCCCTACTATTTTTTAAGGGTAAGGGTTGGGCCTTCCAGTGCATGCATGCAGAGGGCTTCTATGGCCCCTACCCCTACCCCTACTATTTTTTAAGGGTAAGGGTAGCATGTCCTGCTTTTCTTGGAGAACAACAAGATTTCTGATCCATTAAGAGATCATTCACTAGGTCAATTTGATGGGGTCACACATAACCACAATTATTTTATGAGATGAATCAATCCCCCTACCCTAAATATCGATTGGTCGGTTTTCCCCCCATATCCATTGTGGTGTGCCCGTATCTATACATGGGCTCCTCTTGGGAGGATCCCACCCCTACAAAGCTTGCCCCTAGAAAAAGTAGGTTCCTATCTATTCTATAAGTTCTATAGAAGGGGGATGGGAATGGTGAATGGAATTCAGGATTTGGCTCAAACTATTCGGCATATTCCCACATGTGCGGTAAGGAAAGGGGATTGAGTCATCGCAACTACCTCGATTCACGAGTGGATAATTTATTTTGTTTTTCCCATTTTCCATATATATAATGCCTAAGGCCCCTCCCCTTAAAATTCTATAGGGATTATTGTATCTACGTTGTCAAATAAGATCATATTATGGTTGTTTTCCAGTCTCTAATTAAATACCCTGCTCCCAAGAAACATGTGTTGTGTCTCAAATCCCATCAAAGACTAATTTATACCATTCAATTTGGGGTGGGGACCACACAACCTGATCCCCTACTAAGTTTAGAGTAGAACTCCACAACCTAAACCAAGCCAGAAACTTAAATCCAAGCTAGTTGCATTGCATTGTGGCATCCCAATCTATGAATGTTTCATTCTTAGAGAGTATTTGGAATAAAATACTACTAAGAAGTTCCTCCATAGTCACCTCAACTTTGTTCAAGAATGAGACTATGTTCATCTCTTTCTTTTGAAGGATCCTTATCTTTCTTTCCTTCTGAATTCCCAAAGAATGATGGAGCAACATGTAATCCAATTTTTTTTGACTTATTTAATTGTGTCTAAGACTAGAACAAACTAAGAATGTTATTTGGCAGGGCACACAAAAAATTTAGTTTGGTACAAAGCTAATATTCTTCTAAAATGGTGCATGGTGTTGGTGCCCAAAAATGCTGAATTGGATTTCCTATGGACTTGCCAATCCAATGTTTGGAAAACCAATTGTTTTTGGCCAACTAACGGGAATGATCGATTATGATCCTCTTCCGCTGCACTTCTACCTCTGCAAGACCAAGGCGGGTGAACCTTTACCTTGACCACTATCTACTGGTTTAAGGCATTTTATAGCAGATAACTTGTGTACAAAATTCAACCGATCTCTCAAGATGGCAAGTAGGCTTGAATAAATCAAATTGCAAGCAATATATCATAAACTGTAAACT
>MU223785.1:1831067-1845189 GCA_018584345.1 Thuja plicata | reverse complement strand
TTTAGATTTTTAAAATTTGACCATCTTCAGCCTCTGTCGGCATCATCTTTGTAGCAGGTTGAAATTCCAGCATTTTCTGAAGGCTTCGATTAGTTAGTTCTATTTATTTGTGTCATAAAGCTTCCTTTAATTTTTTTAGTATGAAGAAACTTGCTTCTTGATAATGGATTGGGATTTCTAAATTCTCAAAATTTAGGGTACCACCACATGGTTCCTTCTTTTTAAATCTTCTTTCTATCTCCATAAGGTGTATGCCTCAAAATAATAAAATAAAGTATTCCTCTATACAAATTACTCAGAGGATAAATTCATATTAATGGTTTCTTACAATGTAGCAGGTGAAAAAATTTCACGGTTCTTTTGAGATGTTCAACCAAACCTCAATACAGAGGAAAGTGGTTTTTTTTTAAAACATTAGATACGATAAACATAATACACTAAAATTTAGCCACATATGCTTCCATTGTACCATGTGTTTAATCATTTCAAGCTCTCTAAAGTACTCATCTTCATCCTTTATTTTTAAGATAATACATAATTATCTTGTCTCTCATTCATTTTGATTACATTTTATTGGAGGAACTTATATCCATCTTCAACAATAATCCTTATTTCTTCTTTTAAGAGTTTCTCTATCACTAGGGTTTTGTTCTAACAATTTTTTTTTTGATATTTTTAAGGTACCAAATTTCTTCATCATTTGAAATATCACCAAGATATTCCCTACAAGCTAGAAGGATCTTAGCTCTAATACCACTGTAATTTCCTTAATGAATTTTTTTAATGATAACAACAAATTTTAAATCTGAATAATAAACTTCATCAAAAACTACACACGAGAAACACAAAGAAAACTAACTTGTTAATGTCCAAACTTACACAAATTGAACCAAAATCTCTTGCTAATCTAGTTTCTATAGAAAAAGGAGTATCCTGATAAAAATTACGACATCATGAGTTATAAATTTGGTTCAAACGATGCATTGAATTCAAATTGTCGGATCACACACATTGTCAACCAAAGCATTGAGATTTTTGAGTCTCCAACACAACAAAGATTGATATTGTTACCTCTTAGAAATTATTTAGAATAAAAATACGAGTAGAAATAATAGTATAAATCACAATAGAAACAATAATATGAGGCTCTCTCTCCATGAACCCTCACAACTATTATGCACCATGCACACACTGATAACATTGAAAATCTCCAAATTGGAAATAAATGATCCCTAAATATAAATCTAATAAAAGTTGACATAGAAAAAATAAATTACATCAAAAATATGTACAAAAGCATCACACGCTCAAACCAAAGTACACACTCTACTTGCAACCTACAACAAAATGCATGCATTGAGTAACTAAACTATAGTGTGAACCTTTGAAGCTCCAATGAAATACTTAAATGGAAATTCCTTAAGAACAGAAAAAAAAAATTCTTTTGATTCCAACAACTAGTTGGTTTTTTGTCCACCGATTGCAATCTTTTTTGGGTTTTCATCCACTAGCTACCAATCTTATAATTTTGTCTCTCTAGTTAAGTTTCATAATATGAAAAGAATTAGCCAACATCCCAAATTTCTCTCCCTTCTACGAGTTTCCTAACTAATTTTTAATTGATTCAATATCAAGGTACTTTTACTGTATCATTTCTTCATAAGCACAACACTCCCTTCAAAATAAAATTCAAGCTATTTTTTTCTTTCCATGGACCATGACCTTGTTCTTGCTAGTATTAACTTGCATATCCATCTCCTTGCAAACTTTCTTGATGATAATTAAGTGCTCTTGTAGCCCTTGAGTGGATTTTATGGTCAAGATGGGGATTTCAATATACAAAACAATCTTCACAACATAATATCCCAAAATAACACTATCATTTCCTTATATATTTAACCATTCTTCTAGATTCTCAATATATAAGAAAAATAGGGTAGGGGATAATGGACATGCTTGTTTAAATTCAATTCCACTCCTAAATATTTCTAAAAGGCTTGTTTGAATTCTACATTTTACTTAAAATTCCTCATGAAGTTTATGGTCAAACACTTGATACTACTCTATAATTCTAATATCATCCTTTTTATTTCATAACTTAGTCCTTGGAACTATGTTTAAATAACACTTGAAGTCAACAATAACAAAAATGTTCTTCCTCTTTCATTTCATACTTTTATTGTATGCATGTCATGACATATTGTTGAGTTTTTTGGCCTAAAAATTACTTTCCCTTTTGTCCTAATATATTTTATTCTACCCACTTTTTGATTATAAGCTCAACAATACTTCTAAAGAAAGGACTAATCATGTTGTTTTGATACATCACTTATATATATATATACCCTAGGTAAGCCTTCTTCAATCCTTGTTAAGGCCCTCTCACCATTTTCCATAATAGGGAGATGGAAGAGTCCATCTCTATGGAATCGAATAGATTACAAAATATAGCCATTTTCTTTGCTAATGTTGATCTTGTTAAAACTCCTTGTAAATTCTTAGATGTATGGATTTCTAACATTAGGGTCAAATAATTAGGGTTTCATGTAAATTTATGTCATGTGATTCAAAAAATTTTGTTCATACTCTTTTTCAATTATAATAAACTCCAAAACAAAAAAATTTAGCAAGCAGTTA
The DNA here is from genome assembly GCA_018584345.1 of Thuja plicata. NCBI lineage: Eukaryota > Viridiplantae > Streptophyta > Pinopsida > Cupressales > Cupressaceae > Thuja > Thuja plicata. Next base: position 1,842,552 of record MU223785.1, on the reverse strand, counting down.
AGGTTAGTTGGAAGTTGCACTTTTTGAGCCCTGACTTGGTCCCCATAGACCATCTACGAAGAAGTTCTTGCCCTATGTGTCTAACTGTTAAAAGTGTTTTGATGATTTAGTGGACTTTTTAACACCAGATTATTTCCTTATTTGGAAATGTGCTAAGAATTGATGAGACAAGAACAACATTTATGCACATGGATGTGAGGGTTCTCATATCTCTCAACCCTATTTTTGGCCTCCTACAGATTTTGAATATTAACCTTGATGGAATAACCTATTTCTAGTCATTAAAGATGTTGGGTATCATAAATGTATGTTTCTTATGGAGGTAAGAAGGGCACGTTCAAAGGAATTTCCCTATTCTCAAGCTTCAAAGTGGGAATCTGTCTGGGGCTAAGAAAAAAGTTGTTCAATCCACTAATGAACACAAAGAAATAGTCAATGATCACAACTATGGTTGTAATGAGAATGTTATTGTATAGTCAGAAAATGGAAGCACTTCCATTGTAGACGTGTTTAGCCTTCCGAGTAAGTGGTTTGGGGTCATGAAAAGCACCTTGAATGGGTTCCTGATCTTGACATAGCTTCTCCCCTGTTCTGTCCCTCTTTCCACTCCTGATTAGCCTGATTTCTACATTCTGAACTGCAGACTAGTGATTCTAGGCTTCAGGGTCAGGGTCAACCTTTCAGGTCTATGTCGACCTCAACCCTGACCTAGGTTAGGGTTGACCTCAACCCTGACCTAGGTCAAGGTTGACATTGACCTTGACCTAGGGTTCAGATCCCGGGGTCTTATAGTTTTTGGAGGTCGGCCTTTGCAAAAAAAATTTCTCGCTTCCGGGTCGGCTGTTTCAGGTTCCGAAGCATTGATTCCTAAATTATATTTAATATAGGTCCTCTCCTAGGGGTAAAGGATTTAATGGGAATTTAATCCTCCTATGTAGGCCTCCTTAGAAGATTGTGCCCTAATTTCATATAAAAGGGAAGCTTTCTCTCTCATTTTCTCTAAGCATCAAGAAGTGATACTAATTTCTCTATTGAAGCCTATGCATCCTTGAGAAACATCATCAAGCAAGCAATCAAGAAAGATTTCAAGCAAGCATTCATTCATTCAAGTATCCATTTCATGAAGGAGATCCATTCGAGGCCATTGAAGGATTGAAGCTACATAGTGCCCTTTTGGTGATCTCTCCATCCACCTTCTTCCAAGCCTATTTTAAATTCAAGAACCCATTCAAGACTTGGTGTTGGAGATCTATAAGCAAGAGATTGAAGACATCCTACCTTTCTACATTCTACATTTGAAGCATACTTTTGGATTCAAGGATTCGAATCCGCCACAAGAACTTTTTCAAGCAAGGTGAATTTATGCATTTACTTTGTCCATTTCTGCAATTTCAATTACATATATTTGAGGTTAATTCCAAAACCGGGGTTTGACCAAGGAAAACCCCTCCCCCACAAAAAAAATCCCCTTTTTCTTGTAGGTACAGGTACAAAATAGTTGATTTGAGACCAGATCTGGATACCCTTTTCGGCTTTCTTTCGGACGATGCGAACAAAATTTCTGTTTGACCTGTGTAGGTCAGGGTCGACATTATTGGGTTAGGGTTGACATTTGTGGGTCAAGGTCGACCTTTTTCATAAGATGACATTGGAATGGAAAAATATTTCTGGGTTTTGTTCGTCTCTACGTTCCGGTTTGGGATCAACTATCAGTTTTTCCAAAAACTCAATACAGACCTCAGAAAACAACATTCTTTGATCTGCAATATTTCAAGGTTAGTGCATTTCTCCTACTTCTTCAATTACTGTCATATATCATTTCTATACATATAATTAACATAGTTCAAGGTATCTCTCTTGTTATTCCCCTCTCCAAATAGTTGATTCGTTTGGGCACTAACCCTTCTCTTGGGTTGATCAACTTGGATCTTCCATTTGTGCATTTGAGAATAAAAGAGGAACATCTTATTTTCTCCCTAATCACAATATACAATCAATCAATACAATTCAATTAAGGTTAATACAATCTAGGCAAATCAAAGGATAATTTACATATTTCCTATTTCAAACATTACATTTCAAGATAATCATTAATCTATCAAACCCTTCTTCCTTAACACATTATACATTCTTAATAAACATATCTCTATTTAAACCCCCCCTTTTACATAAATGTAACAACCTCCAATTTCTTATTTTACAGTTATCAATATGGATATTTTCTCCATTGATGTCTCTTTGATGGACCCAACAACTAGCAACCCTAATGTGGTTGACAGTAATGATTCCACTATTGGGTTAGGCAATATTTTAATCTCTATAGAGGTTTTAGAGGTCTATGTTCATGCTTATTTTGTAGGCCATGGAGATGAGGCCATTATTATGGTTTTTTATGCTTATGGTGTTACCCCTTCATCTCCCATTGTTGATTTGTCTTCTATCAATCAGTTTAGTCTCCTCTTGTCCTCTGCACTTGAGGAAAATGCTCCTAGTGTTGAAGTCAAAGACAAGAATGCCTAATAGATTAACTTAAACAAGATTAAAGATAATATTGCAAAAAATAGTAAGTCCAAGAAAGGTAAAATTACTAATTTAGAGTATATTGATTCCTCTAAGATCATCATCAAAGGTTTTAGCGAAAGTGGGAGTAGAAACATAAAGGGTAATTTTGACACCATCCCTCAAGTATTTATTCCCTACTCTATGGTTAAGGCTTTAGTCATATAAATTGAGTTAGGTAATGTAAGCAATAAAATTCCCTTGAAGGATAATATAGTGGCTCATCATCCCCCTCATAAGGAGCAAATTTTACCTGGGTAGGGTTCCCCTTCTGTTGACACAAATCCTAGACCAGTTCCTCAATTTGTAGATAGTTTTGATTTGCATCAAAGGGGGGACAACCAAGTGGTTGATTCTAGTTTGGAGAGGATGGGGAACCTTTGTGCTATTATTGATTGGAATTAAATTGATAAAATTGGGGGATGCAATGTTTCAAGAATAGAGTGTAATCTGGAACCCTTTGAGGATAGTGGTATGAATGAACCTTGTTGTCCTTCTCCCATTGATGCTAATGGTGTGACTCATCTCACCTCTGACATTTCTTATCAGAATATTCTTGCTCTCAATGTGGATAACCAATCTCTTAGTGACAGGAGATAATTGTGAGACAGTCCAAGGAAAATATAAATGAGCACCCAAAAGCTAGAATGAAAAAAAGAAATATTAAACCATCCTGATTGGTAAAGGAAAGCTAGAAGATCCCAAAGAAAGGAATTTTTTTTGGTGATCATGGATGTTAGAATGTGATGTTGATGCTATCATTTTTGTTTTCATTAATGATTGTCATTCATATCAACATATCTTTTGCTTTGATGTAGAATTGATATTTTGGAGATATGAAAGACTGTGCTCTGAATGATGTGACATAAAGATTTATCTTTAGATATGTTGGTGTTGGTCCTTTTCATCTTGCGACATATTATGGTTCACTTGTTTGGACTTGGTCCTATCTGAAAAGTGGTTTTTGTGCTCTAGTTTAACTATTTACACTATAACGAATAGATCATATCTATTGGTTCCAACGATCTTGGTGATGGTGTTGTGTGATGTTGTGAGTAGGGCATGTTGTATTGAGAGAGGTGGTCCATGTTTCATTCCTTACCACTATGGAAATGTTTTGGTGTGACCTATTTGAAATGAATTAGGCTAACCTAGTTGTTGGCATGACATGGTATAAGAGGGTGATGATTCTATTTATTATGATATGCTTGTATGTATGTACTATGTGAAGTGAATGAAAATATTACAAGGGAAGGTCTATGCATTCATGGATATGCGAGTTGGTGCAATCGATAGGTGATTGTGTTGTTGTTTATTGGTGATAGTGATTTCACTGGTAGATTCATTTTTATTTCATATATTTTGGCAGTGATCCTATTTGTACTGGCAAGGAGCCTTTCTAATTTTTGGGTAGTTATCCCAACCGATAGTAAGCCTTACATGCATTGAGAAAACTGGCAGTAAGCCCTTGTAAAAATCACCTTAACTTATGTCACCTTAACCATTGTTCTTTTCATGATAATTATCTTCTCCGTGGTTTTTCCCATCTTGGGTTTCCACGTAAATTCTGGTGTTCATGGTGTTGATGTTTTGTGCTTTCATGTTCATATATGTTTTAAGTTCCTAATCGCTTTAATTATTTACCAGTTTAATAAATTTTGTGAAAATATTTTTGGAATAACTGATTCACCCCCTCCCTCCTAGTTATTCGACATGTTCAACAATGGAACCAAACTCAAAGAGAATATAATCTAATAACAGACTACCAAAGTGTTTTTACAATTTTATAAATAACAATGAGGATAACCAAACAATGAATACTAATTATGATTAGACACATTTATTAAAATGTTATGGGGTTAGATACTCCTAATAGGAAACACATTGTAAGAAATTTCTTAATATGGAAAAGACCAAGGACTTCATCTTTCTCCAAGAAGTCAAGGAAATTGGGTTTACTCTTGAAACCAATCTCAAGTTGATCTGGAAGGATGTTGATTTGTATGTTACCAATGATGATAGAGGTAGAGGAGGAGGAACTATTCTTGTGTCTAAAATATGGACACAATATATTAAAGATGCAGGCACCTCTATATGCTACAGGGTGGTATGGATTTTTATTGATAAAGGAAATTAAGCATTTGGAGTATATTATTTGTATGATTCTAACGATCATAAGGATAGGAGAAGTCTATGGAACTAGATGTGCAATCTTCTTGATGTCCCATGGATTGTTGGGGGATATTTTAAAATGATAAAAAAAAACTAGTGAAGATAAATATGGAGGATTGAACTATTGGAGTTGATGAAAACTATCAACCCACAACTCCCAAGAATCACCGGCATGCAAACTTGTCACAGAAAGAGAAGCAAAAAAGCTATGGAGGCCAAAAATCACAGATTGATGGAAGAGGAAACATATTGTGCAAAACAATGGAGAAAAAATCTTAATGCAATAACATCCTTAATTAATTAATAACCATCAAATTCTAATAATTTACAAAGAGGTAATCCTTATAAAAGGATACCGAAACCCTAAAAGGGAAACCCTAAAGGGGAAATATCTAGGTTGCATAATAATAATTAATAAAATAATTAATTATTAAATGCCTATAGTTTAGCTTAAGTAAAAGAGAGATAATAAGTGACTTAATAATTAAATCAATATGATTTAATTAATAAGTGGAATCACTTTATTACTCTAACACCCCCCCTTAAGATAAACTTAGGGAGAAGCTAAAACCTAGAAATAGCTACTAAAAGCAGGAAAATGGGTCCCGACAACAAGGCCTGATGAGGTACCCAATACAAAAAATCTCTCTAAAGAGAAAAAATAGAGAAAACCACATGGGAAAAACCCTACTCCAAAAAGAGATGAAGCCTAGTGAAGGACTGAAGAAGCCTCCAAACTAGAGAAAGTCCCAGAAAATAGGAACAAAGAAAGAACATGTAGAATACATTTGAAGCATGAAGCTGCAAACAATGTCAAAAAATAACTGCTGGAACCTCCACTATAATAGAACATGATCAGGTAGAGAAGACTTTAAACAAAGTCTGAAGAGCTGATCAATCGAAGATGGAAGAATGCCTCCAAAACAGGAATGAAAGAAGAGTGTCCATATGGTAAATGATCCATCTCACCGAAATGCATAGGTACCAACCACTGCATCCGCCTAGTACATAGGAACAAATAATGAATACATAGATCACTCCATCGAACCAAGGAAGCATTAGAACTAGTAGGAGATACCCCCCATAATGCTGAACATAGAGAGGTCAGACAGGAAAACTAAAATGCAATGCCAAAAAACAAATGCAAGAAGAAGAATCAGGAACACCAATAGTGCAGAAGAGGGTACAAGCATAGGATAAAGGGCGGTGTCGAAGTAGAAGAAATGATCTTCTAGACACACATCATGAGGCTAATGTCGTGGAAGGGACAGTCACTTGACAAAGGTGGATGAGCACAAAAGGAAAAACATCATAACCCCCCCATGGCACTTTATAACTGAGTGCGAGTACAAAAAAACACAAGGTGTACAAGATCCCAGATATGCAACTGCAGGCACTTTATTTCAGTGCGTTTACAAAAGAAAGCTACAGAGAAAGGTGTATACAATGTTCAGAGAAGGAAACGATCCCAGGACCTGAAACATCCAAGATATCTACCAGAATGCCATAAAGAAAAAAATTGAATACATAGATACATGTAGCAGAATCTAGGTGTGAAACCCATAGAATAAGAAAGAGAACAGAAGCAACTTTCTGACCCCATGCGGAAGTCAAAAAAATGAGTCCGGATGAGCAAGATATGGCTCCCGGAGTGCAAAATAGAACCCTGAATTTGACAGGAAAAAAAACCTACAATATGAAAAAATAAAAAAAACTATCCTCCAGAAAGATGTCCATCTCGGAAAGAGCTTTCCGGTAATATAAGGAAGTTGAAAATTGGCCTCCGTTTGTTCGAGATATGAGCAAAACACCACTAGGAGGTCAAAACAGAAGTGAAGCTCATGAAACCTCAGCCAAAAATGGTGAAGCCCTGCTAAACTGGCGATTCCTCCAAAAATAATACTGCCTCTAGATTTCCCACCAAAATGCCAAAAAAAAAAAAAAAAAATTTAATGAAAAAAAACAATTAAAAAACATTATGCTTTTTTTAAGAAAAAAAACATAAAAAACACATGCCTTTTTATATATAAAAAAAACACAAAAAAAAGATTTTTTTTATTTTTTAAAAAAATATTAAAAAATCTTGGGGCCTGTGGTTGCTGACATCAGTAGCACAGAAACCGAGGTGGATTTTTGCCTCAAAAAATGTGCCAAGGTCATGCAAGCAAAAAGGAGGGCCCAGATTTCAACTGTTTCCAAATAAGGCGTGCCTTATATGAAAATAGGGGTTTTGGGGGTATTCCAGACACAACCCAGATGTCAATTTTTGCTCAAACTATTCCAAACAGAAAATCCTCCTAAAAACCACTAAAAGATGAGACAAAAACCTCTCAAAAACATAGGTTTGAAGAACAAGGCCAAATCTCTCATGAAGAGAACAGGGGCATGAAGATCTAGAGCTCTGATACCATATTGGAGTTGATAAAAAATATCAACCCATAACTCCCAAGAATCACCTACATGCAAACCTGTCACAGAAAGAGAAGCAAAAAAGCTATGGAGGCCAAAAATCACAGATTGATGGAAGAGGAAACATATTGTGCAAAACAATGGATAAAAACTCTTAATGCAATAACATCCTCAATTAATTAATAACCATCAAATTCTAATAATTTACAAAGAGGGAATCCTTATAAAAGGATACCAAAACCCTAAAAGGGAAACCTTAAAGGGGAAATATCTAGGTTGCATAATAATAATTAATAAAAGAATTAATTATTAAATGCCTAAAGTTTAGCTTAAGTAAAAGAGAGATAATAAGTGACTTAATAATTAAATCAATATGCTTTAATTAATAAGTGGAATCACTTTATTACTCTAACATGAACATGGATTAGGAGGGCAATGAGAAACACTTTTGGACTAGGATGAAAGCTAAATTTATTCATTTTGACTCCCTTGAGGGAAAGAAGAACCAATGGCATAATGTATGGTTCATGTGGTGTAATGCACAAAGAGGAACTAAGAGAATATATTGTAGACTTGATAGATTCTACGCTAACAGGGACAATTTCACATTTACCCCTACACCTTGTTTGAGAATCACAAAATTTGCACAAACATTATTTTTAATGGTGGAGGGCCAACTTGGAGAGACAAGGGGGGTAGTTTTATCTTGCACGCCTCCTTGCTAAAAAATGAAGATTGTAGGGATGTTTTTCACCCAGAGAGAGGTTAATAAATGGATGCTTAAAGAGACTAGTGAGATTGTTAAGTGGGCTTCAATCACTGAAGGATGAAATTTTTTGTTTCAAACCATTGGCAAGAAATATGCCATATGTTGGGTATATTTCTAGTTTTTTAGTCTTGCTATAAAATTTTTTGGGTTCCTGGTGTTAATTTTTCCTGCAATGTCAAGGTCTATCTAGAGTACTATCAAATTTTCCTACAAATGTTGATCTCCAAGCAACAAAAGCAATAAGAAATGTGAAACACTAAGCCCTAGGTCATTTTTTGTCCATGTCGAGCGAAAAAACCTAGTTCTTCGTAGCCTGGTTCTAATTTGAAGATACCTTTTTCATGTAACTTAAGTGTTTTAAGTCACGTGCCCTTTTTTATGTTTTAAATCAGTTGCTTAATCTCTTAAATATTTTTGAATATTCCTTTTTGTTTGGAGACTTAGCGCAAAGCTTTGGTCGTGTGATCTCAAAAGGTAAAGAATATACTTTAAAAGATTGGGAGATTAAACACAAGTGGTTGATCTAAATTAGATCCTGCGGTTGGCATGAAATCTATAGAGGAACCCATGAGTTAAGAAATCATATGGCAACTTTGAGTTTCATTCAATTGCGAAGTCTTGCAAACTTACCAAGATCAAAGTATGGTTATTATATTTGTTCAGTCGTGAGATCTCTGGAAGAGCCAAGGGTTAAGTAAAGTCTTATGAGATTTAGTGAAAACCATTGATATTTCATCAAATCAATGGTTGGCACTAAGCCTCACAGTTTTTTTGATAATGTCATTTGTTGTCTCAAGATCTAGCGATAATCGTGGATGCTAAGATGATCTTGTGGCTGACGTTTAGTCTCAAGATAAAAGTGCAGATTAGTAAAAGTTTGGGAGATTTGACGCAGAATGTTGGATTAAGATAGAATCAAGGGTAGGAGCATAATCTCATGAAGAAGAGGTCAAGTACATAAAACTTAAGATATTTAGCGCCGATCGTGGATTGAGAGAAGATCTGAGGGCTGGCGTTAAATAGCTAAGAAAAGTCAAAAAGTCCCAAGGCTTTCAGCGATTAAGAGATCACATTCTCAGAATGAGACATATGTACATGTAACTAAGAAGATGGGTGGTCGGCATGTGATCTCAAAATAAACCCAAGGTAAAGGCTAACCTTCTGCGACTTAGAGACAAGCATAGTCACGAGATCTTTGAACTACTTAAGATTAAGATAAAGAAAGACTAAGTCATGAAAGATCTGGACCATCGATTGGACTCAAATTTGGCGGTGTGCACATGATCTCTAAGTAAACTCATGGTTATTTAAGATATTCAGATTCAGAGACTTGGTTAGTCATGTGATCTCCAGAAGAACTTAAGGTTTAAATAGAGTTATTCTCAAGCTTTAGTCGCAGAATCTATGAACAAAGCATGGGTTAAATAAATTGTCTAGCAATTTGGAGATAATCGTTGATCAAGAGGAGATCGTGTAGCTGGCGCTAGGTCTCGTATCATAACTTGAGTTAAGGCTAAATCTCATCAAATGGGAGATAGAATAGTCATGTGATCACCAGGAGAACTGTAGTAAGAGTAAGGTAAAGTCACAAGGGTTTGTCTCGCGCCATGATGTAAGAATCTAGCCTATTAAAGGGAAAGGATCTTGACAACATGTATGAAATCTACTAAGCTATGATAATATAAGCCAATCATATCAATTATCATGCCTATTTCGCATATAATGAGGTTTTCAAATTGACAAAAGCACTCATGAAGATCCTAATTGGCTTATTCAAATTGATCACCTGTCAACTTCAAACGCCACGACTAGGGAAAGAATTAATGTCAGGGTACGCATAGTTAAGACAAAAGTGATTGAATGAATCTTTCCAATCCTCGCCTAGAGTGATGCATTGATTCCTAAATGATAAGTAGGCATATCTTTCATACATTTTAGTTTACCTTGTTTTTAGAGTTACAAATCTGACAGATTGCATAACTTTTAGAGCATTCAGAAGCAGAGAATTGTGTGAGTTTTAGAGCAATTTCCAGTAAGGAGCTTGTCTTTTAAAATAGAATTGTTTCAGTAGGATATTCAAAAATTAGTGAAGATGAGATAACCAACCATGAATGGAGCTTCAACCAGTGAGCAAGTAAAGAAGCAGAGGATGACCAGAAAGGAAAGAGAAACTATTTTTAGGAGTTTGTGGCTCTACTGCCTGGAACCAATCAAGGAAAAAAGGTAAATGACAAACTCTTTACCGATGATTTGGCATATTGTAGAGATCCTAGGACTCCAGGGGTTTCTGGTTATCATCTTTTTAAGTATTTTTATAGTAATCAAGATAGCTCAATTCCTATATCAAACCCATTGACATCAGGCTTAGCAAAGTTGCTAGTCCCTGATATCTTCGTAGATACAGACTTGTTAGTTAAGCTATCAAAAAAGTATGATTCCCTCTCCAAAACTATTAAGAAGAGTGATGGAACAACTTTGGTCACTTTAGATAGGGCCTCTTTCATGAAATCTTTCAACATACACCATCCTTGTACTACGGAGATTGATCCGATAAGGTTGCAAAGTAGATATACCAGGGAAGCTACCATTGTTCCCAAGATAATCCAGGCCCATGTGCCTAAGTCAAATAGGAATTATATTGTTTCCATACCAGGTTATACTGCACCTTATTTTTACAAGGATTTAAGCTTCTACATGAAATACATTGCTTGTGAATTATGTAAGGTTTTGGGAACAGATGGGGGCCCTGATAGATTGTTTGCAGACCTTTTGATGATCATCTTGGATCTACAAAATTCACATGTCAACACTGATTATGACTGCATTCCATATGTCATAGACAAGATGCATTAAGGGATTATTGATATATGTACAAAGCCCAACCCTAAATTTATGCATTATTCTCTTTTAATGTATTTAATCTTATACTTCAATGTTAAGAACATGGACACACAAAATTTGAGGCCTAGGGTAGTTTTTCGCGGTGAACCAAACCTTGTACAACTATGGCTTAGGGTTTGGAACTACACCTCCAGTGAAAATGAGTTTTGTGCTTTTCAAAATTGGATTGTGATGAAATATAACTGATTGAATGTTTGAAGATGTTAAGTTGATGATCACCAAGCTACCGAAAGTTAATGAAAGACATTAAATCAGTTAATGGATTGTATTGTCATTGATGTCAACTTGATATAATCTGATCAATTATATACAAAGTGTCAAAGACTTCAGAGTGTTGGAATTATGATATATTTGTCATCAGTGAAAACACTTAGTGAAAACACTTATTCGATTCTAAATGCTTACCGAGCTCATCACTCAGTCCACAGCCTATACCGAGCATTCACCGGTTAAACAGTTCATACCGAGCAGAACAGTGGTCACCGAGCATATGAACAGTTCAGCAGTGTTTACCGAGAAGAGCAACATTTACCRAGCAGACGGTAGTCACCGAGCTTCACCATAACTACCGAGCCATCAGTTGAAGCCAACCGAGAAGTTAGTTATCACCGAGTCACCAGTGGTTACCGAGTGACACTATATCTACCGAGTCACCACAACTACCGAGTTCCAAGC
>MU223785.1:1740743-1824005 GCA_018584345.1 Thuja plicata | reverse complement strand
CTTGCATTAGATTAGATGAATGAATGGTCAAAGTATATACATGTGCAGAAATGTTTTAAAAGTTTCAAGAGTTACTGATTCACCCCTCCCCTCTCAGTAACTTGGTTAGCCTTGATTATTTCCAACACAGAGAATCAGAGAGATAAATATTATGCTTTCAGTAATGCATAAAAGATCAGTATTCACTAAGTGACTACAAACACTGATGGGCAGTGCACCCCGATGGATAGAGAAACCCGAGGTAAAGTCATAGTGATTCCCAAGAAAGAAACCTAACAAGCATTACCGATGAGAAGAATCACAAGCATTATCGACGAGTGGAACTTCACAGTGATGCCTGACGGACATAAAACCATGAAAAAGATGCTCGAGGAGAACTGAAGTGTTGACTAAAGCTAACAAAGAGTTAAAACACCAAAAGGAACTGAAGTTCAGAAATGAAAAAGTTGGCAAGAGCTCAAGAAGGAGTTAACTGGTTGTTAATATTGTTTTCATTGACAAGTTAAAGCCAAAGATAAGTAAAATATTTAAAGTTATTTTATTCCAGTTGTCAAAGAGAAATCTATAGGATAAAATTGAAGTAAAGATTTAAATCAAGATTGGCTAAAATTGCGGATCACGCCAAGAACAAGAAATTCAAGAACTGAGAAATGGTGATATCATGTCTATAAAGAGACAAGATAATTAATTATGAATAAGAGGGGTGAATAAAAAAAAAGAAGGATGCCGGAGAGAAACTAGTGAAGAAAAACTTCATACAGTCCTGATCAATCAAGCTGAGGAAAGAGCTAAATATTTCTGCAGACACTGAGCAATAGAGAAGCACAAAATCACCGAGAAGAAAGAAGTGGAGCAAAGGTATTGAAAAGATACATTGATCAGAAAGGTATTATGAGCTTACAATAGATCTAAAAATATGCAAAGTATAGTTGTATATGTGAACAAATCATTTACTGTTTTAGTTTAACCATTGATTCAGAAAGTCTCTTAACCGAGTAGGACTTAACAATCCTTTCTATATTGAGATATATCCCAAGGAGTATCAAAAAGTTTGGTCATGAAGATAGCATGAGATGCCAGATACCATTTGACAAAATACACTGGGTTTGGTCATAAAAGATAGCATAGAGATGCCCAATATCAAGTGACAAACTATTCTATCTAAATCCTCTAACAAGGTCACACCTAACAATGTGTTTGTAACCTTTAACAGGGTTGGCTCTTCACCGAACTCACTTTAGAAGAGTGAAAATTTTGGGTAACCGGTCCCAAGTGTTTTTCCCTTAACAGGGTTTCCACATTAAAAATCCACGTGTCAATGTGTTTATGAGTCATTACTTTAGATTTTTGCATTACACATAACTAATCTGGATTGATCGGTATACACTAAGTTATTTACTATATTTCGGTAAATAAAAGACTACTAATCAGTAAATAGTAAGAATAAGGTTTAACAGTGAACCCTGAGCAGTAGTTATTTGTTAAGATTGTTTGAAGGCATTCATCTTGTAGGACTGAAGATAACTAGAGGCTTAATATTGTGGTACTAAGTTTTTGGGTTGATTTATTGGAATATTTTTGAGGCTACTAATGCAGCTCCCCCTCTCAGTTATTCTAACAGCTTGCATATCCTATTTTAGGAATGCTAGGTGCAAATATGACAAGATTGCCCACCAAGGTACTACAACTCCTTAGACATTGTCAATTTGTGGATAAATGGCCAGGAGACCATAACTGGGGAGATTTTTACTTTGAGAAGACTTACTCTAATGAGGGTTTATGGATGTTCCCAGCCACCTCATATAATTCCACAATATGTGCCTCCTAGGATAGCTACACTTGAGTTTATTTGGCAATTAATGTTGACTGATAAAGCACACTTGGCTCCCCATAGGAAAGGTACATTTATACCCAGACAATTCAAGATTTTTAATTTCATAATTGTTAAAAGAGCCATGGATTCAATAAAAAAATGGTTGGGTCAATACAAAATGAGTGTAACCATATATAGGTATATATACCCAGAGGGTTTTATTAAAAGTGCCAAGAAACTTCTAACTCCAAGAATAACCGCTATCAAAGAGCATGAGGAGTGTATAGAGGAGGATTTAATCAGAAACATCCTGGAGGATGAAGAACTGGAAAGAAGGGTTGATCAATACCAGGATCTGATAAGCCTAGAGAAACAAATAAAGAAGAAGGGAATTCCCTTTGGGGGCTTCTTTCCAGATGTACCCTATATACATACTCAAAAAAATGATTGAGTCTTACAATACCTTGTACAATCAACTTGAGGAGTTGATTGAAGATAAAGAAAGAGGCCCATAGAAACACTCTTCTTTAGAGTATGATGAAGATGGTGAAGGAGGCTATTCAATTCATAGTCCTCCTCCCATGGATCAACCACCCTTAATAGAACAAAGTATAGAGGTAGAACTTACAAAGGTGCCTGACACTAAGGAAATTGATGAACCTCCTAAAGGAAACAAAAAATGGAATCAAGGGAGCCTTCCCATGCCAAGACACAAGAGAAGAAAAAGGATAAGGTGAGTGCCGTAATCACTGGTAACAAATCCTATGACCACTAGCTAAGAAAATACATTAGAGAAGGAAAGGAAGTAAGAGGGGATGTATAGGAGGAATTTGAAATGCCCCTCCTAATATGCCAAGATGAAAGGAAGCTGCATCAAGAACAGTTCTTGAGTGATGATAATTTCATCAAAACTAAAGAGTTCAAGGATTTCTTGATTTGGGTGAAGAAACAACAAATTAGATCAAAATTAAAATTAACAGAGGGTGATTCAGTGCCAAGTGAAGCTTTGCAGGCCTTGCAAGCATATGACCTTGAAACTGAAACCATAACACTAGAGGAAGCTAGGAAATTGGTTAAGTCTAGTGGGATGCTACTTGTGGAAGGATGGGATCTAGCCTCTACCTTCATAATTGATCAAATTAGAAGGTAGCCTGATGCAAACTTGTCTTCTGAGACACAAATTGGAGACATTATCAAGGGATGTAGATATGATCCATGATCCCAAACTTTGGCAATGTGGTCCGTTACACCTAAGACACAAAAGCCTTCCCTGATCAATGTGCAAGAAAATAAAGATGAGGATAAGATCATTTGGTCTATCCACAATACTAGTGACTTGGATATATCTCAGGCTCTCACCCATTTTGTACACCTCAATGAGGCTAAAATAGAGCAAATGTAAAAAAGGTATCAAAAGCTTTTTGAGGAATCAAGTGTTATGGTGAAGGATAGGTAATTATGCTTGATTAAGATCAAGGATTTAGAAGGAAAGGTGGAGGAATTAAATAAGAAGATACAAGAGGCCCTCAAGGCTATCCTAGCTCCTCCCAAATAGGTTGTAGATGCATAGAATGAAACTATAGAAGATATTTCAGTAGGAACAGAGAAAGCAAACAAGGATCAAAATAAAGTGGATTTGGAATCCCTGTGGAAGATCCTACAACATAGGATTGATATCCTAAAGGTAAAATTTGATTTAGTGCATAATTCTTCCAGCAAGCTACCTGACCTAGAAACAGAGGTCAATAACCATATTGCAACTTTAAGTCCTTATTTTGGAACTTGGTCAGGAAAGGCATCACTTTTTGAAAGGATAGGAGCCTTACAGCCACATAGGGTAGATCTCCCTGAGATTGTCAGTAGGTAGGAGAAGAAACTGAGCAGATTGGAGCCACTTTGACTTTCTTCAAAGGAAAGGCAAATCAGATACAAGCCAAGATCAACATGTTTGGGATTGATTATAATAGATTTATTCCTACAATAAAGGGAGATGATAATAATATTAAAGCAATATCAGATTGGAGGGGTGAATTTGATACCTTATTGCCTATTAAAGAGGCATTTATAATAGGATAATGTTGCATTGGATATGGATAGGTTTAATAAGACCTTGGATGAGACTTTTAAAATAGAAACAAACTTTATTAAGTTTGTAATAGATGTCAATCTTATCATAGATGCTAGATGGGACAGGAAAAAGGAACAATTACAAAATATTTAGAAATTTAATTGGCCTTCAGAGGCAGAGATTGCAGAATGGGATGTTAGCACAAAGCCCACGAAGAAAAAGCCTGCAACCATTGACCTAGATGTATTAGATGAGGAGTGAAGAGGCACCTAACACCTAATCTATGAGCATAGGGAGGATATTCATCAATAATACTAGTGTAAGTTATCCTGTATTGGCGGTCACTAGGTCTCACAATAACTACACGTGGTTATCCAGAATATCTGGAGACAAAGGTGCTAGCTATCCAAGATGTGGAAATCAGATATGATTTTCTATTTATTTTTTCTTTCCACTACTTGAAGGTCTAATTGTAATTTTGTCTTTTAGTACCTTAGGTTTAGGTCTAGCCATCCAAAGCTTGTTTCATCCTTAATCTTTAAGGATTCCAAGATGGCTACTACTCTATAAATAGCAACTTGTAACATAATTGTAAGTATGGTGAAATATACAACTGTGAGGCAAACTTCTCATTTTGTCTGAGTTTTTAAGCTTTTAGTATTTTGAATGTATTGAAGCAACATCATATTAATAAAATATAGTGGAGTTTCCTATTCTATATCTTTTTTGTCTTCTTATATTTCTGTTTATACTCTTGTATGTTTAATTTGTAAGGCATCTTAAACATACCAGTTATAAGGTAACTGTGCAAATTACTTGTAAGTTTCTTTTAAGGAGGGAGTAAATCTTATGAGTGGTTCCAGAGGGTTAAAAATTAGTGTGAGGATTGATACAAGGGTATGGGGATGAAAAGGTAGTTTGTAAGGCACTCTATCTGAACTATATGTGTATTTCCGTTAATTAGTTTTCTGTGAATTTATATCTCATTTGACTCTTTGCCCAAGATTAGACACTGGTCTAGGGTTTGATAAGAAGTTATTCATCATCAAAATAAAAATAAATAATCATTTACTTTTTTTTTATAAAGTATATACATGCTTAATTATTTTTATTAGAGAATACAATTCAACTTTTTGTTTCCTTCGAGAGGAAATCATTTAGGTTAGCCTTCTTGAGTCAAGAACTCTAAAAAGAAGAAGGATGAGAATTATTATTTCACTGTTATTTGCTATTGTCATATTCATGGTTTGGCTTATTAAGATCTATGTTAAACTGATCATAATAATCTTGTTCTATTAGTTGATGCAGTAAAAGACAATAGGTAAATCAGTGTGACCCCTGATCCACTATTATAGTTATTGAGAAGCAATAATATATTTAAGGTACACCTGCCTGAGTCTATGGAGATCAAAGAAGAAGGAGGATTAATCCTCATCAATTAGAATTTATCTTGTTAGAATCAGGAGTTGGGAGTTATAGAGTTGGTCAGTTATTGATCTGTTTTGATTCTGCAAGAAAAAGATCTAACAAATTGGCGACTCCGCTGGGGATTAGAAATTACAAAATCTTGTTGAACTTTCAGACAATCTCTGGTATTTTAAAGTTGAATTAGTTTATAGTTGAGTTAGCCCATCTGAGTTACTCTTGTAGTATTCATATTAGGTTGTGTTGTATTTTTCCAACTTGTTTTGGGTGGTGACTCAAATAAATCTCTGCAATCAGTGCTAAGTAATACTCAATATTTATACACATTTTCTCAATATGAATACCAGATCTAGAGTAAGAGAGAATCTTAAATTTGAGTTGGAATGTGGGATTCCAATTACTTCTAGGACTAAATAGTCTTGGAGAGAAAAGAAGAACAAAGATAATATAGAAAACCCATCGCCAAGAAGAGAAGTGGAGACTACTAGGAAGGAAAATTCAACCCAATCTAGTCATGAAGGAAACACATCAGAATATGAAGAAGCTCTTGACTTAGGATTGGATACATATGGAAATAGAAACACTTCTAGTGGAAGAGAGGGTATTGATACCACCATCTCAGTTTGTGAGGTTCCCTCTGATGAACTTGCTGAAGAAGAAAGAATTTTGAAGAGGCGGTTGGCCATTCTTGAGCAAAAGAAAATAAGAAAAAACAAGATCAAAAAAATGCTGATAGATTAAGAAGATGATCATTGAGATATCAAGCAACAAAAAATGTTGAAAGATCTAATAAAGATGAAGATAAACCTGTCACTCACCAAAGTATTGGTTCTCAAGTTTCTAAAGATAAAGGAAAGAAGAAGGTGACAGGAAGTGAAACAGATGAACCTAAAACTCACAAAGTTCTAATAGATCAAATATCTAAATTGGACATTAACCTTGAAAAATCGAAAATGGAGAAAGAAACCATGGCCAAAATGTTGTAGAAAGTAGAAGCACATGCTGCTACTTTAGAGATGAAGAAAAATATTGATTTCCTGCAATCTTCTGGATTTTACCATGTTGGTGTTGAAAGTGTTAGGATTGGATAATATTGAGAGGGGGGGGGTGTGAATCCATATTATATCAATTAATTAAATTATTCAACCATTTAAACATTAACCATAAATTTGCAGTAAAGAAAATAATATAAGCAAATGACATAGTACTCATAACACCATATTTTGTTTTCGAGGAAACCCTGGCCAAGGGAAAACCTCGGTGGGGATGGTACCCACAAGCATGTACTGAAGTATAATGTCCCTATAAGGAGACCTAGCCCTGTTAGGAGCTGAATATTACATAGCATATTTCCTTGTTAAAGTAATTACAACCCTGTTAAAGGTTCACAACACCTTGTTAGGGGCCAACTGAGCTTACAACTCTTACAAAGTAATTCTGTTTACAAAGTGTTCTCAGTCATGAACAAAAAAAGAAACACTAGTGCTTAGATAGTTCCTTTATAATTATTTAGTTATGTCTTTCATTCTCTGCACTGCTATTCTCTCAACCATACTCATCCAAATCAACATCAATTTATCTTTATCAAAAAGATCTTACATATATATCTCACAACTTTACAAAGTTGGCTCCCAATATGAATATTAAAAATATTACAAAGTCGGCTCTCAGTACAAATAAATTTAGTAAGGAAAATAGTAAATGTATAGTCAGCACTCTTACATACTCAAAGTGTAGGTTATCAACAACCATAATCCAACTTCGATTATGTGGAGCCCAAGTCATACTCTCTCAATCTTCGCTACTGTCCAACTGCTCTGTATCGTTGTTTTGTTGCAGTATGTCTGTCTTCAATTCTCTCTAACTCATCGTAGACTTTACCAAAACCAAATCAATCTTAGGTGGAGGTTACACATACCTCATAATATCTTCCTCTAATCTCTCTTTTCCTAATTCATTGACCTTGATCTTCGATATCCAAAATACTTATGTATCACTGCTTCTATACTTAGTTGATTTCTTAATCAACAAAACTTATCTTTATAGGAATCTATCTGTAACCCAGATGTGTTGCCATAAATGACAACCAAAAAGTGAATCACATTATACAAAATTGATCACTTGCCAACAATATCTCCCTTTGGAATTGATGGCAACACTTAACAAAAAAAATGAATAAGTGTTCCAACAAAACAAAACTGTCTCCTCTATATTCTCTCTTTCCTCTTCTTGTCTCTTCTCCCATTTTCTTCTCTTCTCCTATATTATTTTTTTCTTCTCTCTTCTCCCCCTTTGATAACAATGACAAAGGTGCATACAAAATAATAGGATTTAGTGCTTTCTCACCAGTTTCAGAATATCTTGAAAGGAATCTTCCAAGATCTTCACTTCTGTACTCCATGATTTGAACAATATTTGACTGATACGAATTATGCCATTCAATGAAAATGATGCGGTCTTAGCTTCTTTCAATTATGTGGGCATATATTTAGTCAATGAATCTATCACTTTCTCCAAGTCTGATAGATGTACCTCAAGTATGGATATATTAGGAGTGATTAAAATCTTTAGAAAATTAAATCTTGTCAATACTCTCCCTTTCTCATTATCCAATACACTGAGTTTTGCCAAAATTCTTGTGACTTCCTTGTCTAACTCTGTTATAGATTGTGAATATGCTTCACAACCATCCATCACACTGTTAAGAGGTGTCCCCTCTTTGGAAATAATGTCTTCCACATTCTGAACATGCTTGATAGGATTCATGCAATAACTAAACAGTTTTCTTCCATGTCCAATGCAACTCTTTGCATTTGTCAAACAAGTTTTCACAACGCCTAAGTCCCATGTGATTGAATTTCAAACTTATGATAGCTTCTTCTATGAAAATTTCATCTTTTCCTTCTCCTCTGCAATCTTTATTAAATTCTCATAATGCTCATCAAATTCATCAAGTGTTATTCTCATATTTTCAATGTCATCTTTGTGCTGGAAAATAATAGGTACTGGAAGCAATTTGTTCACAGTATCAATTGCTCTTGTAATTAATTTAGCCTTTTTGTCACCTTTCTATTTTGATCTTTCCTTAGCTTTTTTTATTGTAGTAAATGCCAATTTAACCAACTCAACTTCATCCATGCTATTAACATTTACATCACTGCTTGCCAACAATGAGATAGACGATGTGTTTACCTCTTTCTTTTCAGCCTCTTTATGTTCTGTCTTCTATTATTCTTCCTTTTTCTACTCTACTTCCTCTTTCTGTTTTTCTTCACCTGCTATAGAGGTGTCCATATTCCCTGCAAATGGGTCCTTTTCATCTTGTGAAGTGTCAAGAGTCACCGACACATCAAAAACATAGAAATCTGGTGGTGGATCTACTTCATTTTTCTTAGCATTTGTCTCTATTGCTTATTAAGATTTCTCCCATTCCTAATTGTGTAGGCGAAGTGGTCTTAGGAGGTGGAGGCTTGTCAAAAGTAGTGTTCATCAATATCTTCTCTAGTGCCTTCTGAGTTTCCTTAGTGACTTCATCATACTTCCTCGCCATGATTTTCAACAATCTTACCTTGGTCCTTAGAAAAGGTTTCAATTCCTTGAATATTCTTTCTCTTTCTAGTAAGGATATTACAAGAAACATGTTATAAATTTCCTAATTCCTAATTGTATCATCCTCAATCTGTGCTAAGTGTTTTCTTGTCTCCAATCTCCCATACAAGTCTTTAGGTATACTTCCTTCAGTTTCTAATAGAGTTTTTTTGAAAGTAAGTAAATGATCAATCATAATGTCTTCAATCTTAGGCTTGTGTAAATCTCCATATATATCATAGTATTTGTCAATTGTGACTAGCTTACCTTTTTCTATTTCTCTCTTCTCTATCATCTTCATGTCAGGATTCCATATGTGCTTCTCAGTTTTCTTCTCTTCTCTCACTGTGCTTTGTTCTTTAGGTGACATTTACATGCTTAATCTAGTGTTTACTCTAGGAGTTTGCTATGATGGAGGAGGTGGACTATCTACCATTACTACCTTAGGAGTGGGAAAGTCTATGGTACTTTTACTTTCTAGCCCAAGAGATCTTTTTGTCATTTTCTTTTTCACTTCTTTCAGTTCCTCTTTGGTCAATCCTTCTTTTACACCACACTCATGCACAAGGTTTTCATTTTTTCTTTTCCTTAGACCTCTAGTATGTTCCTGTCTCACCTTAGCTGATTTCTCCTCATATGTTCCCCATCTTTCTTCTGATGTATCAAATTCTGATGCAAGAACATGTTCTACTTGCATGGTAAGTACCTCTGAACTTACTTCATAGCCCATGGGATAACACCATTTCTTTCTAGGTGTGACTGCTTCAAAACATACACAATATGTTTCAACCATGAAACATATTGTATCCTTGTATTTTTCAACAATATCCTCATGTATCATGTACATGTTTCTTCATCTGTCTTTGTAGTATTTTGATCATACCAAATAGTTCACCATCAACCCATGTACTATTTTATCTTTTGTATCTCTGTGAAATTAGAATACTAGTAGGTATCCCTGATTTCCAACCACTAGGGTGCAAGCCAGGAAATTTGTGCTCAATGTGTATAAACATATGCATCAATAGTGAACCAAATATGAAGGTCTTAGTTTTGTCTTTCTTCACTAGTTTCACATTTTCAAGAAATTGTTGTGCCAGAACTTTGCATAGGTTATATTTCACATTCTCCTTCACCATTCTCCATGCCATCATGATTACTCCTGCAAATACTGAGTTAGGTCTACTACTATAGTAGAATTTATATCCAAGTATCATAGCAATTAGTCTCACATCTTGCTGAAAGATGTCATTCACAGTCATTGCTCGCCTGTCCCATTTAGAATGAGTTAGGGTTTCAACTTCTTTCTTTACATGTTTTTATGCAATAGGAACGAATCCAGTGTTGTCTAGTCTAGTGATTTCATGAATTAGGTCACTACAAATCTTCACAGGATGATCATCTATCCAAATGAACTGATCATGTACCCTGCTCAACAATATCTTAAACCATTCATCTTCATTGAATTCGCATAAGTCCAAAATTTTCATTATGCTTAACTAATCAATGTGTTTGTATTCTTCTTTCATGATTCCATTATCAGTCATATACTCCATCTCAGTTGATATCTCATCAATTCCTAGTATATCATACTTGTAATGTCCCTAATATCTTCTATGTGTAATACACCATACGAGGTTTTAGAAAATGCTCCTTCTAGATCCTCTTCACAGGAATTAAATGATTTTTTATTAAATTTGTACCTAGGTCAATCTACAACATAAAAAATAATAGGTGCATCCATAGCTAGATGATGTAAATACCTTTCTTCCATTGAATTCCTAGTTTATGCTTCAATCGATCACGCATGACAATTATAGAATAGACTAAATCTTTCTGCTCTTTGATATCCTTAGCTCACTCTTTGTCAAATGGTAAAGAGATAGGTCATCGAATGGTGCTTTATACAAGTTTAAGTCATAAATTTCACTTTACTCAATACTGTCTAGTCGGCTGTTAGATCTCGCGAACAAAATATATGCGTCAGCTAATGTTGCACTCTTAGATGCACATTATATGATGTCGACCAAGTTCATACCTAAGCTCACTCGAGCTCAATCCAAAAGTTTTAGGATAGGATATATTCTGATTTCTATATCTAATGCCCCCCCAAGGCCATGATCGGCCAATTAGGTCGATTCTGTTTTACTACCATCAGGCGAAGATCTAGTAGCATCTACTGACTCTCACTGAATTGGTCTCACTTGTTTCTTTGATCTTCCATATCTTACCACTATTGTTATCTTCTGCTTTCTTAAAACAAATTTCAAAATCATTCTTCAAATCTGCAACACTCTTACCAATATCATTTCCATTCTTCTTTGAATTCATAGGAGGTGGTACTCTTCTATTGTTTGATCCATTATACCTACAAAACTTCACTATATGTCCTAGATTATTGCATTTGTAACATATAGGAGGTCTTCTTTCCTGATTAACTTGTAGCTTACATTTCTTCACAATGTGTCCAATGTTATTACATTTGTAGCATGTAGGTTTCACTATAGATTCTCTTCCATTGTTTTGTCTATATCCAGATTGATTAGGTTTTCTGCATTCTTCTTTCTTGTGCCCATATCCATTACAATTAAAACAATAACTAGAAAAAGTTCTAAAAGGGGCATTACCTCTGCAATCTCTCTTCATTTGTCCAAATTTGTTGCAACCAAAGCATCTACCTCTGAAGGGTCTGATCTGCTATTTAGGTTCTTCGGTAGAAGGTTTCTCAGCATCAATCTTCTCATTGGATTTCTCTTCCTGATTCTTTGAACCTTCAGCTTCATTGAAGCCAATACTAGTCATATCACCTTTAGGTTTTTGTTTGTCTCTCTATTCATCAATCAAATCACTGCTGGTGTGAAGTTTTTCAATGTGTTTCTTTGCTTCAACAATTTCACTTTTTATAATCTGATTTTATTTCTCCATTTCTAAATACTTGTTCTTGTAGTTGTCAGCCTCATTCTTCATTTGATCTAATGCATTTTTTAAAGCTTCTTCAAATTTCTTCTTAGCATCCTTGTGTATTTGTATTTATTTAGTCATAGTCTCATTCTCAAGTTTCAGAGTTTCATTCTCTTCTTTTTGTTGCCTCACTTGATCTAAATTGTCTTCATCTGGATCCTCTTTTATCTGAACCATAAGATCTTGTCTTTGACTTCTGGAAAGCTCAAGTTGTTCTTTGAGTTTCTTTATAAATTTCTCAACTCTTCGCATGTTGAATCTCAACCCTCCATTTTCTACTTTTGATTTATCAAGGTCTTCAAGTGTAGCATCAAAGTTTTCTTGGAAACTATCCAAATCCATTATGATCTCCCTCAAGCTATTATACTTTCTCTCCAAGGGCCAGAAGCTCTGATACCAATTGTTAGGATTGGATAATACTGAGAGGGGGGGGGGGGGAANGAGGGGGGGGGGGGGTGAATCAACATTATAGCACTTAATTAAATTATTCAACCATTTAAACATTAACCATAAACTTGCAGTAAAGAAAAGAATATAAGCAAATGACACAGTACTCATAACACCATATTTTGTTTCTAAGGAAACCCTGGCCAAGGGAAAACCCTGGTGGGGATGGTACCCACAAGCATATACTAAAGTATAATGTCCCTGTTAGGAGACCTAGCCCTATTAGGAGCTGAATATTACATAGCACATTTCCTTGTTAAAGGAATTACAACCCTGTTAAAGGTTCAAAACACCCTTTTAGGGGCCAACGGAGCTTACAACTCTTACAAAGTAATTATGTTTACAAAGTGTTCTCAGTCATATACAAAACAAGCAACACTAGTGCTTAGATAGTTCCTTTATAATTCTTCAATGATCTCTATCATTCTCTGCTCTGCTATTCACTCAACTATAGTCATCCAAATCAACATCAATTTATCTTTATCAAAAAGATCTTACATATATATCTCACAACTTTACAAAGTTGGCTCCCAATATGAATATTACAAATATTACAAAGTCGACTCTTAGTACAAATACATTTAGCAAGGCAATTAGTAAATGTATAGTAAGTGCTCTTATATACTCAAAGTATAGGTTATCAACAACCATAATCCAACTTTGATTGCCTGGAGTCCAAATCATACTCTTTCAATCTTCACTACTGTCCAACTACTTTGTATCGTTGTTCTGCTGCAGTCTGTCTGTCTTCTATTCTCTCTAACTCATCATAGACTTTCCCAAAACCAAATTGATCTTAGGTGAAGGTCACACATACCCCATACTATCTTCCTCTAAGCTCACTTGCCCTAATTTATTAATCTTGATCTTCGATCTCCAAAATACTTCTGTATCACTACTTCTATACTTAGTCAATTTCTGAATCAACAAAACTTATCTTTATAAGAATCGATCTGTAACCCAGATGTGTTTCCATAAATGACAACCAAAAAGTGAGTCACATTATAAAAAATTGATCACTTGCCAACACAAATTTCTGCAACATCAAAAGCCAAGGCCTCTACCTTCCAAGATAATGATAGATTCCAAAGGAGACCACTTCATGTAGAAAGGTACAATAAATTTTTTCATTGGTATTCCTGGTTATCCCAATACACTACCAAATGAGATTGGGGATAAACTCCCAAAATTTTTAGGAAATAATGTTATTACTTGTGAGGTACACTTAAGAAAATTTATTGATATCATAGATGACCTTAACATTAACCATGAAGATGTCTTAATAAAACTTTTTGTTCAATCCTTAGTTGAGGATGCTAGGGAATGGTTTAGAGGGCTATCTCATGGTTCTGTGGGATCTATGAATGAATTGATAGATTTATTTAAAGATTAATATGATGATAAGACAAATGAGGGATTCTTGTTGAATAAATTTAACAATATAAAGAAAAATTCAAATGAGGAAGTTACTGAATTCAATACAAGGTTCCAAAGAGATATGTTTAAGCTTTTCCAGAAGATGAAACTTGATGAAAAGGTATGTCTTTCTACATATTTAAATGATTTTTATTCTAAAATGGGATATTCTCTCCAAGACAAGAATCCAAGAAGCCTTACTGAAGCCTATAAGATAGCTGTTAATATAGAAATGAATAGAAGAGTATCAAGAAAATTAATTAGAAGGGATGATGGGCGATTTAGTAGGAGCAATCAAAAGGAACCAGAATACAAAGATTATAAAGCTCCATAGTATAATAGGCCATCGTATAATAGTTATAATCCCAAAAATAGGATGAAAAATCACCCATATGGTACCCAATTTAAGGATGGTAAACCTATTCTCCCACAAAGAAAGGACAAGTCTGATAATAGGACTCCTGATCCTTTGCATAAAAATTATGTTAATATGTGCAATGATGATTATTCATGTGAAGCTTACCAAGCCCCACATAATCCTAATTTTTGTGTTGTTTCCCTAGACATGAATTCAAATGAAGAACAAGAGGTATCTGAAGGTGAGTTGTGTGATCATAATGGTTGTGCTATGAATGATTCTTATTCATGTCCTGATGTAGATTCTGATAATGAAGTTGAGAACCATGATATGTATGGTTCACAAGGTAGAGTAGAAGTATATCATCAACAATTTTTGTCTGATAGTGAAGAAGAAAATGTTGATAATATAATATGTTATGCTCAGAATAGTCAGGAATCTACAATAGTGAGAAAACCTTCTGATGAGGAAAGAACAAGATTTACAACTGATCTGGTTACTAAAGAAAGAAGTAATTATAACTTAAGGAATAGAGTAGTTGGTGATGTAGGTAGCCACCCAATTGGCATCTTTATTAAAGAAAACAAAGTAGATGCCAAGAAAACACAAAAGAAGGAAGGACTTGCTGAAAATGTAAGTAAGCCAAAGGTCAAAATTGTAAACAAGTCAAATGGTTCAAACATTGTATATGAGGAAAAGGCCAAGTATTAGAAACAAGTTCTTCCCCTCCTAAGGTTGAAAATAAGAAATCAAAGAAGGAAGAGTCAACCCTAAACATTCAAGTTGAGGATAGTAATATTATTATCGAGAAACAAAAGTCCTCTGATGTAAAATACACCCCTGTTGATATGGGGCAGTGTTTGTCACAAATGAATGTTAAAGTTCCATTTTTAGAAATGATGAGAATTAAAGAACATAAGGAAAAGGTCCTTACAATGCTAAATGGTGTTTCTTCAATAAAATGCCAAAAACTAGAGTGTGTTGAAAAGGTTAAAAACATACATGATAACTCCGACAACAAGGGAAAAGAGTCTAAAGGAATGATTTCAGAAATCCCTCAAATTTATTTGAATACAAACACTTCCCCATGAATTGTTGATCCATTTTTCTTAACTTTGGTTATTAATGGTAAGATGCTTAAAAATTGTATGATAGATTCTGGAGCATCTAACACTGTTATGTCTGCAGAGATAATGAGGTCAATGGGATTACAAGTTGAAACTCCTCATGGAAGCTGTCATGCAATGGACTCTAGAGAAATCCCTGTTATTGGTACTATTGAGGCTTTGCCTTATAGGTAAGCAATATGTCCTAACAAAGTGTTAACAATGAGTGTATTGGTTGTTTATATAACACCTCATTATGGCATGTTGCTATCAAGAAAATGGAGTGCTTCAATGGGTGGAAGTATTCAATGTGATTTGTCTTTTGCTACTTTCAACATTGCTGGTAATAATGTCAAGGTGTCCCGGGAAAGTAGGACTCCTCATATGATTGAACTGAATGAAAATACTGACATTAATTATTGTGTGGATGTAGACATGGAAAACTTCAGAGTAGAGAAAATTATTCCACAATGCAAAAGTGTTAATCCATTAATTGAAGAGCTGAATACACAACAGGGTGGTTTGTGGTAGATGTACTTTGATGGAGCTTATTCCAAAGAGGGATCAGGAGCTGGTGTCCTATTTATTTATCCATAAGGTACAACATTCAATTACTCTTTATTGTTAACATTTTAGTGTACAAATAATATTTCTGAATATGAAGCCTTGTTTTTGGGATTAAATATTGCTACTAAACATGGAATCAAACGTTTAAAAGTCTATGGTGATTCTGAGCTTATAGTAGAACAAATTACATCCAAGTATGCTATAAAAAATGATACATTGAAAATGTAAAAACATGCTATTTGGGATCAGATTGAATTGTTTGATGCCTTTAACATTAAATTGATAGAGAGGCCAAGAAACATCATGGCAGATTTTCTATCTAACATTGCTTTAAAGAATGGTGATTTGACTTTGAGTGGGGTGTCAATAGTGGAAGTTAAGAGTAGACCAGTTGTCCCTGATAATGTTTACAACTGGCAAGTTTTTGAGGATGACCAGGATATTCTCAGGTTTATTTAGCACCTGGACCATTATGAAGACCATCATGTAGATTGTAACTTTTTAGTTTAGGTGATTGATGGCAAGGATATTGTTTTGGGGAATGAGGTTGTCCAGTTGAGTTCTAATCATATTCCTAAAGGGATGATAGAATTAGAATCATTGTTCAATAATCAAGATGATCATTTATTAAAAATGAGCAGTGCTAAAATTGGGGATTTAGAGGAAGTAAATCTAGGATTAGAAACCACACCTCAATTAGTGTATATTGGAAAAAGGTTAGATTCCCATGTTAGATCAAATCTGATAAAATTGTTAAGGAAACATAAGCATGTGTTTGGTTGGTCTTATGAGGACTTGAAAGCCTATAGGGAAGACCTTTTTCAACATGAGATCCCACTGAAACAAGACACTAAGACATTCAGACAAAAGCAGAGACCAATCAACCCATTATTAGCTCCCAAAATGCAACAAGAATTGATGAAGTTAAGGGATGCAAGGATTATTCAACCTATAAGACATTCAAATTGGGTCTCTAATTTAGTCCCACTAAGAAAGAAGAATGGTGATATAAGGCTTTGTGTTGATTTTAGAAACTTGAATATTGCATCTCTAAAAGATAATTACTCTTTGCCTAACATGGAGGCGATGTTGCACAAATTTACTGGTTGTGATTTATTGTCAATGATGGATGAATTTTCAGGCTATAACTAGGTATTAGTAAAGGAATTAGAGCAATTCAAAACTGCATTCACTACTCCACGGGGAACATATGTGCACATTAGAATGCCCTTTGGTCTTATAAATGCAGGAGAAACATTCCAGAGAGCCATGAATGTTGCATTTAGAGAATTTATTGATTTATTCATGGTGATTTATCAAGATGACTTGACAACATATTCCAAGAAATCAGAGGACCATTATGGACATTTAGAAAAGATTTTTAATAAGGCTTTGGAATATGGTGTTTCTTTGAATCCTATAAAATGTTAGTTTGTAGGAACAAAAGGAAAATTGTTGGGACATATAGTATCAAAAGAGGGAGTAAGAATTGACCCAGAGAGGGTACAAGCAATTCAGAAGGTCACTGCTCCAAAGAATATCAAAGGGGTACAATCTTTCTTAGGAAATATTAATTTTGTAAGAAGATTTATTGCTAACTTTGTAGAGATTGTTAAGCCTATAATTAAGTTATTGAAAAAGGATGTAAAGTTTAAGTGGGATGAGGAAGCACAATTGGCTTTTGAAAAAATCAAGAAGGCAGTTCAAGAAGCACCTATTTTAAGGTCTCCTGATTACAGTAGGCCATTCTCATTATTTTATTTTGCATCTTTTCATACAATTGCTGCTGTGTTACTACAGAAGGATGAGGAGGGTTATGAGCATCCCATTGCATTTTTAGTAAATCCCTCCAAGCTGCAGAGTTGAACTATGAGATGATGGAAAAATAAGAATACGCCCTCGTTAAAGCTGTGAAGTCATTTAGACCTTATTTGGCTTGTGTAAAAGTAATTGCATATGTACCTCATGCAACAATTAAGGATATTCTTACTCAGTCAGAAGTTACTAGTAAACGATGTAAATGGATAAATAGGATTCAATAATTTAATGTGGAAATCCACATTACCAAATTAGTAAAAGGATTATGCCTAGGAAAGTTAATGACTGACGAGAATATGGACTTAGTTTAGATAAATAATGCAAAAGTACAAGATTCAACATTGACTAGTATTGAAAGACAACCCTATTATGTTGATATCATGTACTATCTCAAAAATGCCAAGTGCCCTGAGATTATGGCTGAAAATCAGAAAAGAACTCTCAGGTTTCAAGGTCAAAGATACACATTAGTACAAGGAGATCTATATTGGAAAGACAAAAATAGTGTACTTTTGTTATGTCTAGATGAGGGGAAAGTTGAAAAGGTCCTAACAGAAATACTTACTGGTGTGTGTGGTGGACATTGCTCTGCCAAAACTACTGCTCATAAAATTTTGAGGGCTGGTTATTATTGGCCTTGTTTATTCAAAGATGCCCATTCCTTTGTCAGAAAATGTGAACCCTGTCAAAGATTTTCAAACAAGATGAAGTTTCTAGGTGCTCTATTGTTGAACCCTATAGTTGCTGAGGCACCTTTTTCCATGTGGGGGATTGAATTCATTGGGGAGTTCTCAGAAAATCTAGTGGTGGAAAAAACGGATAGAGGCTATTCCTACTAAAAAGGCAACTAGTAAGGTGGTTATTGAGTTTTTGATGGAGAATATTCTAACCACATTTGGCATCCCTATAAAGTTGATAATGGACAATGCTATGTGTTTCAGGTCAGAGGAACTTAAGGATTTCTGTGATGAATATGGAATTATGGCGTGTTACTCTTCCCCATATCATCCCCAAGCCAATGGGAAAGCAGAAACAATTAACAAGAGTATCTTGAAAATTTTGAAAAGAACCCTGGAGAAAAATAAGAGAGCTTGGCATTCAAAGTTGAAATTTGCTTTGTGGACTGATAGGATCACTATGAAGAAGGCAATAGGGAAATCCCCCTTTGAATTAATATATGGTGTTCAGTCTAGAATTCCTATAAACAATTTACTTCCAGTGTATAAGTTCATCCAGGATGAGGAGCTAGATGTTTCTGAGCCTATGCAAGAAAGAATGATGCAGCTAGTAGAATTGGATGAAATTAGAAAAGACAGTCAAAAGGAAAACATCAAGTTATAGAAAAAATGAAGTACTTGTTTGATAAAAGAGCAAGTGATAGGAAGTTCCAGCCCGATGACTTGTTTCTTCAATGAAATGTTAGAGCTGAAGACAAGGGGAAGCATAAAAAATTTGAATCATTATGGTTAGGCCCCTTTGTCATTCAAATTTTTTTTGGAAAAGATTCATATTTCTTAAAGAATATGGGTGGAGAGGTATTTGAATTTCCAATACATGGACAATTATTCAAACCTTTTTTCAATTAGTTCTATTTCCATGCATAGTAGCTTTGTAATTTATGTACAAGTGCGTTTTCTTTTTTGTTGTGAGTTTCGTTCATGTTGTGTGTTTGCTTTTGCAGTAGGTTAGTTAGTTGTGGCCTGCCTCCTAGAGATCTATGGTTCTTTCTATGAAATTGCATTCAAACATCCTCAGAAAGAGCCACTGTTGAGTATATTTCCAGTTTTTAGTCTTGCTATAATTTTTTTTTTTGGGTTCCTATTGTTAACTTTTCCTGAAATGTCAAGACATGTCCAGAGTACTATCAATTTTTCCTGCAGATGTTGATCTCCAAGCAATGAAAGCAATATGAAATGTGAAACCCTAAGCCCTAGGTCATTTTTTGTCCTTTTCGAGGTAAAAACCCTAGTTCTTCGTAGCCTGGTTCTAATTTGAAGTTACCTTTTTCATGTAACTTAAGTGTTTTAAGTCATGTGCCCTTTTTCATGTTTTAAGTCAGTCGCTTAATCTCTTAAACATTTCTAAATATTTCTTTTTGTTTGGAGACTTAGCACAAAGCTTTGGTTGTGTGATCTTGAAAGGTAAATAATATGCTTTAAAAGATTGGGAGATTAAACACGGGTGGTTGATCTAAATCAGATCCTGCGGTTGGCGTGAAATCTCTAGGGGAACCCATGAGTTAAGAAATCATATGGCAACTTCGAGTTTCATTCAGTCGTGAAGTCTCACAAACTTACCAAGATCAAAGTATGGTTATTATATTTGTTCAGTCGCAAGATCTCTGAAAGAACCAAGGGTTAAGTAAAGTCTTATGAGATTTAGTGAAAACCATTGATGTTTCATCAAATTAGTGGCTAGTGCTAAGTTTCATAGTTTTTTGATAATTTCATTTGTTGTCTCGAGATCTAGCGATAACCATGGATGCTAAGTTTATCTTGTGGCTGGTGTTTAGTCTCAAGATAAAAGTGTAGATTAGTAAAAGTTTGGGAGATTTGGCGTAGACCGTTGGATTAAGATAGAATCAAGGGTAGGAGCGTAATCTCATGAAGAAAAGGTCAAGTACATAAAACTTAAGAGATTCAACACCGATTGTGGATTGAGAAAATATCTGAGGGCAGGCGTTAAATCGATAAGAACATTCAAAAAGTCACAAGGCTTTCAGCGATTAAGAGATAACATGCTCAGAATGAGACATGTGTTCATGTAACGAAGAAGATGGGTAGTCATCATGTGATCTCAAAATAAACCCAAGGTAAAGGATAACCTTTCGTGACTTAGAGACAAGCATAGTCACAAGATCTTTGAACTACTTAAGGTTAAGTTAAAGAAAGACTAAGTCATGAAAGATCTGGACCGTCGATTAGACTCAAACATGACGGTGTGCATGTGATCTCTGAGTAAACTCATGGTTAGTTAAGATATTAAGAGATTCAAAGACTTGGTTAGTCACGTGATCTCCAGAAGAACTTGAGGTTTAAATAGAGTTATTCTCAATCTTTAGTCATGTAATCTCTGAACAAATCATGGGTTAAATAAATTGTTTAGTGATTTGGAGATAACCATTGATCAAGAGGAGATCGTGCGGCTGGCGCTAGGTCTTGTATCATAACTTGAGTTAAGGATAAATCTCTGAGACTAGGAGATAGAAATGTCATGTGATCCCCAAGAGAACTATATTAAGATTAAGGTAAAGCCACAAGGGTTTGTATCACGCCATGATGTAAGAAGCTAGCCTATTAAAGGGAAATGATCTTGATAGCGTGTATGAAATCTACTAAGCTATGATAATATAAGCCAATCATATCAAGTATTGAGCCTATTTCACATATAATGAGGTTTTAAAATTGATAAAATCACTCATGAATATCGTAATTGGCTTATTCAAAATTGATCAACTGTCAACTTCAAATGTCACAGCTAGGAAAGTAATTAATGTCAGGGTACACAGAGTTAAGACATAAGTGATTGAATGAAGCTTTCCAATCCTTGGCTAGACTGATGCATTGATTCCTAAATGATAAGTAGGCATATCTTTCATACATTTTAGTTTACCATGTTTTTAGAGTTACAAATCTGACAGATTGCATAACTTTTAGAGCATTCAGAAGCAGAGAATTGTGTGAGTTTTAGAGCAATTTTTAGTAAGGAGCTTGTCTTTTAAAACATAATTGTTTCAGTGGGATATTCAAAAATCAGTGAAGATGAGCCAACCAACCATGAATGGAGCTTCAACCAATTGAGCAAGTAAAGAAGCAGAGGATGACCAGAATGGAAAGAGAAACTATTTTGAGGAGTTTGTGGCTCTACTGCCTGGAACCAATCAAGGCAAAAAGGTAAATGACAAACTCTTTACCGATGCTTTGGCATATTATAGAGATCCTAGGACTCCAGGGGTTTTTGGTTATCATCTTTTTAAGTATTTTTATAGTAATCAGGATAGCTCAATTCCTATATCAAACCCATGGACATCAAGCTTAGCAAAGTTGATAGTCCCTGATATCTTCGTAGATATAGACTTGTTAGTTGAGTTAGTAAAAAAGTATGATTCCCTATCAAAAAATATTAATAAGAATGATGGAACAACTCTGGTCACTTTAGATAGGGCCTCTTCCATGAAATATTTCAACATATACCATCCTTTTACTATGGAGATTGATTTGACAAGGTTGCAAAGTAGATATACCAGGGAAGCTACCATTGTTCCCAAGCTAATCTAGGTCCATGTGCCTAAGTCAAATAGTAATTATATTGTTCCCATACCAGGTTCTACTGCACCTTATTTTTACAAGGATTTAAGATTATACATGAAATACATTTCTTATGGACTATGTAAGGTTTTGGGAATGGATAGGGGCCCTCAGAGATTGTCTGTAGACCTTCTGATGATCATCTTGGATCTACAAAATTCACATGTCAACACTGATTATGACTACATTCAGTATGTCATAAACAAGATGCATCAAGGGCTTATTGATATATGTACAAATCCCAACCCTAAATTTATGCATTATTCTCTTTTAATGCATTTAATATTATACTTCAATGTTAACAACATGGTCACATAGAATTTGAGGCCTAGGGTATTTTTCCATGGCCAACCAAATCCTATACAACTATGGCTTAGTGTTTGGAACTACACCTCCAATGAAAATGAGTTTTGTGCTTTTCAAAATTGGATTGCATATCCTATTTTAGGAATGCTAGGCACAAATATGACAAGACTGCCCACCAAGGTACTACAACTCCTTAGACCTTGTCAATTTGTGGATAAATGGCTAGGAGACCATAACTGGGGAGATTTATGTATAAATGGACACCTCATATACTTCCACAATATGTGCCTCCCAGGATAGATACACTTGACTTCATCTGGAAATTAATGTGGATTAATAAATAACTCTTGGCTCCCCACATGAAAGGTACATTTACACCCAGACAATTCAAGATTTTTAATTTCAAAATTGGTAAAAGAGCCATGGATTCAATAAACAAATGGTTGGGTCAATACAGAGTGAGTGTAGCCATATATAGGTATATAGACCTAGAGGGTTTTATTAAAAGCGCCAAAAAACTTCTAAATCCAAGCATAACCGCTATCAAAGAGCATGTGGAGTGTATAGAGGAGGATTTAATCAGAAACATCCTGGAGGATGAAGAAGTGGAAAGAAGGACTGATCAATACCAGGATCTGATAAGCTTGGAGAAATAAATAAAGAAGTAGGGAATTCCCTTTGGGGGCTTCTTTCTATATGTACCCTATATACACAGACTCACAAAATGATTGAGTCTTACAATACCTTGTACAATCAACTTGAGGAGTTGATTGAAGATAAATAAAGAGGCTGAGAGAAGCACTCTTCTTTAGAGTATGATGAAGACAATGAAGGAGGCTATTTAGTTTATAGTCCTCCTCCCATGGATCAGCCACCCTCAATAGAACAAAGTATAGAGGCAGACCTTACAAAGGTGCCTAACACTGAGGAAACAGATGAACCTCCTAAAAGGAAACATAAAATGGAATCAGGGGAGCCTTCCCATGCCAAGGCACAAGAGAAGAAAAAGGATAAGGTGAGTTCCCTAATCACTGGTAATAGAGCCTATGACCACCAGCTAAGAAAATCCATTAGAGAAGGAAAGAAAGTAAGAGGGGATGTACAAGAGGAATATGAAATGCCCCTCCTACTATGCCAAGATGAAAGGGAGCTGCATCAAGAACAATTCTTGAGTGATGATAATTTCATCAAAACAAAAGAGTTCAAGGATTTCTTGATTTGGGTAAAGCAAAAACAAATTTGATCAAAATTACAATTAATAGAGGGTGATTCAGTACCAAGTGAAGCTTTGCAGGCCTTGTAAGCTTATGACCCTGAAACTGAAACCATGACACCAGAGGAAGCCAGGAAATTGGTTAAGTCTAGTGGGATGATGCTTGTGGAAGGATGGGATCTAGCCTCTTCCTTCATAATTGATCAGATCATAAGGAAGCCTGATGCAAACTTGTTTTCTGAGACACATATTGGAGACATGATCAAGGGATGTGGATATGATCCATGATCCCAAACTTTGGCAATGTGGTCCCTTGCACCTAAGACACAAAAGTCTTCCCTGATCAATGTGCAAGTAAATAAAGATGGGGATAAGATCATTTGGTCTATCCACAATACTAGTGACTTGGAGATATCTCAGGCTCTCACCAATTTTTCATACCTCCATGAGGCTAAAAAAGAGAAAATGTCAAAAAGGTATCAGAAGTTTTTTGACGAATCAAGTGGATTGGTGAAGGATAGGGAATTATGCTTGATCAAGATCAAGGAATTAGAAGGAAAGGTGGAGGAATTGAATAAGAAGATAGAAGAGGCCCCCAAGGCTATCCTAGCTCCTCCCAAATAGGTTGTAGATGCGCAGACTGAAACTACATAAGATATTTCAGCAGGAACAGAGCAAACAGACAAGGATAAGAAAAAAGTTGCTTTGGAAGCCTTGTGGAAGATCCTACAACATAGGATTGATATCCTCAAGGGAAATTTTGATTTAGTGCATAATTATTTTAGCAAGCTACCTGGCCTAGAAACAAAGGTCAATAACCATATTGCAACTTTAAGTTCTTATTTTGGAACTTGGTCAGGCAAGGAATCACTTTTTGAAAGGTTGGGAGCCTTACAACCACATAGGGTAGATCTCCCTGAGATTGTCAGACATGTAGGAAAAGAAATTGAGCAGTTTGGAGCCACTTCGTCTATCTTCAAAGGCAAGGAAAATCAGATACAAGCCAGGATCAACATGTTTGGGCTTGATTATAATACATTTATTCCTCCAATAAAGGGAGATGATAATAATATTAAAGAAATATCAGATTGGAGGGGTGAATTTGATACCTTACTGCCTATTAAAGAGGCATTTATAACAGATAATGTTGTATTGGGTATGGATAGGTTTAATAAGACCTTGGATTAGGCTTTTAAAGCAGAAACAAACTTCATTAAGTTTGTAGCAGATGTCAAGCTCATCATAAATGCCAGATGGGATAGGCAAAAGGAACAATTAAAAAATATTTAGAACTTTAATTGGCCTTTGGAGGTAGAGGTTGCAGAATGGGATGTCAGGACAAAGCCCAAGAAGAAAAATCCTGCAACCATTGACCTAGATGTATTAGACGAGAAGTGGAGAGGCACCTAGCACCTGATCTATGAGCACAGGGAGGATAGTCATCAATAAGACTAGTGTAAGTTAGCCTGTATTCATGGTCACTAGGTCTCCCAATAACTACAAGAGGTTATCTAGAATATCTACTAACAAAGGTGCCAACTATCCAAGATGTGGAAATCAGATATGATTTTCTACTTATTTTGTCTTTCCACCGCTTGAAGGTCTAATTGTAATTTTGTCTTTTAGTACCTTAGGGTTAGGTCTAGCCATCCAAAGCTTGTTGCATCCTTAATCTTGAAGGATTTCAAGATGGCTAGTACTCTAAAAATAACAACTTGTAACGTAATTGTAAGTATGGTGAAATATACAAATGTGAGATATACTTCCCATTTTGTCTGAGTTTTTAAGCTTTTAGTCTTTTGAATGTATTGAAGCAGCAACATATTAATTAAATATAGTGGAGTTTCTTGTTCTATATCTTTTTTGTCCTCTTATATTTATGTTTATGCTCTTGCATGTTTAATTTGTAAGGCATCTTAAACATACAAGTTATAAGGTAACTATGCAAATTATTTGTAAGTTTGTTTTAAGGAGGGAGTATATCTTATGAGTGGTTCTAGAGGGTTAAACATTAGTTTGAGGATTTGATATAGGGGTATGGGAATGAAAAAGGTAGTTTGTAAGGCACTCTATCTGAACTATATGTGTATTTACATCAATTCATTTATTGTGAATTTATATCTCATTTGACTCTTTGCCCAAGATTAGGCACTCGTCTAGGGTTTGATAAGCAGTTATTCATCATCAACATCAAAACAAATAATCATTTAATTTTCTGTTATAAATAATAAACATTCTTAAGTAGTTGTATTAGAGAATACAATTCAACTTGTTGATTCCTTGGAGAGAGAATCATTTAGGTTAGACTTCCAAAGTCAAGAACTCTAAAAAGAAGAAGGATGAGAATCCTTATTTCACTGTTATTTTCTATTGTCATTTTCATGGTCTAGATTACTAAGCTCTGTGTTAAATTGATCATAATCATGTTGTTCTATTATTTGATGCAATAAAAGGCAATAAGTAAATCAGTGTGACCACTGATCCAGTATTATAGTTACTGAGAAGCAATAATATATTTAAGGTACACCTGCCTGAGTATGTGGAGCTCAAAGAAGGAGGATTAATCCTCATAAATTAGACTTTATCTTGTTAGAATCAAGAGTTGGGAGTCATAGAGTTTCTCAGTTATTGATATGTTTTGATTCTGTAAGAAAAAGCTTTAACACCATCGATAGGAGAAAAATAGGGAAACTTATTACAAGAATATCTGTTGGAGTTACTATAGTAGTTGCAAAATGATCCTAAATGCATATAATTATGTGAAGAGTTATCTCAAGAAAAGAATTCACTATGGAAGCTACAACACTTCAAAATTGAAGGTCTAAATTTAGGACGAGACTCAATTGGATCAACAATGGTGACAAAGAGACCAAGTTTTTCTTTAGGTACCTAAAGAAAAGAATGCCAGAGAAAAGATTGAAGTTATTAACAATGAAGGGTATTGTATTATCAGTCAAGATGAAATAAGAAATCAATTTTTCCTCTTGTACAAAGAATGATTTACCTATGAAGGGAAACATTAAATTAGTATCAGTGTTAGGAGTGAAATTAGGAGAATGATTCTTAGCAAGATCAGTGATATGGATTGTAAGGAGCTTGCCAAAGATTTAACCATTTAATAGATTAAAAATGCCATCTCTTCTCTAAATAATGATAAATCACTAGGTGAGGATGGTCTCCCCATTGAATTTTACAAAACCAACATTGAATGGGTTAGTAAAGATTTTTTACTTGTTTATAATGAAGCTTTGGAAAAAGGGTCCTTGGGGAGTACCATAAACAAAGGTATAATTAAGTTGTCGCTAAAGAAGGGGGATAAAACTTAAATAAAAAACTAGAGGCCTATTACTCTCCTAAATTTATCCTATAAAATTTTGGATAAGGTGTTGGCTAAAAGGCTTGAAGTAATTCTATCTAAGTTCATTAATAGCACACAAACTAGTTTTATCAAAGGTAGGATGTTTAGAGAGCCTAATCACAAGTTAGAAGGCAATAATGGAGTGAGCCAGGTTTTCCAATCAAAACTCTGCAATGGTGTTGTTAGGTTTTGAAAAGGTATATAATAGGGTTGGTACTTTTCTGATGATGGGTATAAAGTAGTTTGGATTCCCTGAGGACTTTTGTAAAATTATTGAGACCCTATTAAAAGATGCCTCTTCTCGGGTGGAAGTCAATGGGATTTTGTCTAAGACCCTTCCACTAGAGAGATGTATTAGGCAAGGTTGCTCACTTGCATCTACCCTCTTTTTTATTGGTGTTGATGATTTTAACTATCTTCTTAGGAATGAAATGGATTCCCCTAAAGTTAAATGTATTAAGTTTACTAATGATGAGGACCTTCTAAACATTCAATTTGCTGATGATACAACTATATTTGTTAGTTTGGAGGTGGAAAATTTGGATAATTTGATTTAGAAACTTGATCTATTATGTCTTACCTCATTTATTGAGATATCTAAGGCTAAGTATAATATACTAGGATTCTATGAGACCCCAAGAGTGGGGTGCAAGAAATATTACTTCTAATGGGGGGCCTCATAAACAGGTCAAATATATTGGAATTCTATTTGTTGTTATCCAAAACCTAAGGGACATATGGCTTTGAATCATGACTAAAATAGAAAGAAATTAGATGGGTGGTACAAACAATATTTATCCTTTGGAGGTATAATCCAAGTCTACCATAAGATTCTATCCTCTTACTAGTTGTATTATGTCTGTGTTAGGTTCTTCAATAGTTATCAGTTTAATGATATTCTGAAAAAAAAATCAAAGCATTCCTATAGTCTAATGGTAAGGATAAAAAGAAGAAGCACTCAGTAAAGTGGGAACTACATTGCATGAATAAAAAACTTGGTATTTTGGGGCTTAAGGGCTTGAGAAGGAAATTTTTTTTCTCTTGCAGTTAAATGGATCTTCAGGGCTCTTGAGGGTAATGAACCTTGAAAAGTTTTAATAAGAAATAATATTGATTTTGTTGTTTCAAAAGGTGCTAAATAATGGAAAATGTGTCTCTCGATGAACTTACATGTAGGCAGAATGTTATCCCCATTGGGTCATGAGTATTCCAAATCCTGTAGAAGGCTTGGGATCTTATTAGAGATAAGGTTACCAATTGTATATTTAGTAGAGATAAAAGTAGTGTATTTGGGGTGAGGTCTATATGGTTAAACTTGAATTATAAAGGTAAACAACTTGCTTTGATGCAAGGCTACTCTGATAAGAAGTGAGCCTCATTGGGTATTTAAATGTTTCAAGGATATTTTTGTAATAGTCAACTCTTGGATTTGTCTTCTATTAGGATGAGATATCAAACACCTCAATCAAACTAGAGGAGTTTCTTTGTTCTCATAAAAGCTTGTATTATTTTTAATGACCCTATCTCCTGTGTAGGAGAAGAGGAACAATTGAGGGAACTTAAGTGGATTGATGGCTCCTTATTTTGTAAGACAAAAGCTAAATACATATGCAAAACTCTTGTTGATAAATTTATTATCTTTGAACATATCAATCAATCTTGGAATATTAATCTTGATGAGTTGTTACTACAAAAGTACTTTCAAAATATATGGGATAATATTTTAGAGGCTAAAAAGGCTTATTAGAAATGGATGTTTTTTATTAAAAAAATAGCCAAAACAAGGGGGTTGACCCAAAGAAAACACAACCAACACAAGAAGTGCAGACTACCAACACAACACCAGAGTCAGCATACCCTCAACCAATCCCTTTTTTGAAAATCAAAAACCAAAAACTAGAAACAACAGGCCCCAACTTCACCATGAAGTTGGTAACCAGCATGTTAACACCAACAAACCCCAACTTCACCACGAAGTTGATAACCAGTCTGTGCAAGTTAGTAATAGTAGAGTTTAAAATACCAGAAGCAAAGTAGCAAGCAATAGTAATATGGTCACAAGAGTTAAACAAAGTAACCAACATGCCTAGAATGACCAAACAATGAAACCATAAAAAAAAACCAAGCATAAAAAGGGAACAAAAAAATACTTGGGGTTTTTACCCCCTCCACTAAACGACAACTTGAGCCAATCTTTCACAAGGAATTGGAAGAGCTTCCCATCATTCTGAACCTCCCTCGGGGTAACCGCTTTTTCCATGTCCAGTAGCTGGAGAGTCATTGCCACCGAATGCATGACTTTGACCACAAACTGAGCAATTCTATTGAAACTTTCCCCTAACTCTTTGATTTCCTCCTTAACCTCCCAAAGGTCCTTCTTGGAGACAAAATCCTTAAAGGAGGTTTGCAGCCGCTTAACATCCTTCTGCAATTGAAGAAGGTCACCCTCAGCTTCATTCTTACTCTCAGCCTCCACCTTGCTTTCTTTCAGGGCCTCTTCCTTGTTATCTCCAGTATCCTTCTTAATATCCGATGTCACTTGGGGATCAGGCGGAAAGGTAGCCGTAAGCGACGAATCTGAATGCTTACCATCAAACAACTTATTTTTTAGATAAATCAATTGTGGATAATTTGAAACTTGCTGAAATTAGGGATGATCCATGGCTCTTCTCGGCACCATCCATACACTGGGACACTTTGTTATCTTTGTCCTTGCTGCCCTCATCCTTCTTAATTTTCTTCCTTTTCTTATTATCCCCGCTACTTACCTTCTTCTTTTCCTCCTCCTCCTCCGAGTCCCATTCTTCCTCATCTTCTTCTAGATACC
Source organism: Thuja plicata (assembly GCA_018584345.1). Lineage (NCBI taxonomy): Eukaryota > Viridiplantae > Streptophyta > Pinopsida > Cupressales > Cupressaceae > Thuja > Thuja plicata. The sequence goes on along the minus strand of MU223785.1, from coordinate 1,794,427 downwards.
TTTTCCTGACAGCTTTCTTCTTATACCGAGTGTTAGAGGAAATTCTGTGGGACCTCCTCCTACTTTTGTTTTCATCTTCTTCCTCCTCCGAATCAATATTGATTTGGGTTCCTCCCACCGGACCCACTTTATATTTCTTGGGTTTATTACTCATAGGGGTTTGCATTTTGGAGGATGAGGTGGGGTTAGAATGAGAAACCATTAACTCTTTGGGAGCATTATCAGAGGGAGAGTTAATATCCTGCATAGTGACAATTCTAGGAGGGCATAAAACAAGGTGAAAATTATAAAGGCGTAAAATCAAGCCCAGATGCCCTGATGGAGAATGCAATAATTCTGCCTGGCCTTTTTCTTTTCCCTAACATCCAACACTGAAGCCTTGAGAGAGTGCAACAGGTAGAAAGGGAAGGAAATAGTATCATTATAATGGAAGTGGTAGTTATAAAAAGTGCCAAAATGGCCTTCTAGAGTAATGTACTTCATCAGAATAAGACATACCTCATTCTAGGGATCAGGTAACACCTCCCGTTTGAAGCCCCCACGAATGCAGACCGGGTCCTCCAATTTCTTGAAAAATCTCTTCATACTAGAATCATCTATGCTCTTCGTAACCTTCTTCCATTTTCTCCCTTCAGTGGAGAGACTCATAGCATGGTCAATAACCTCTTCATTGATTTTGAAAGTTATTCCATTTATGGTTACCTTACAATCTATCCAAGAATTCACCAGCTGCATCAAGATGAGTTCATCACTGACCTCCATGGCTTCCATATAGGGATAGAAGCCTCCCCTCCTTCAAGCAAGTAATCGCACAAGGGTTTTTGAGGAACTCATCCTCAATTCTAGAGAGCTCTACATGGACCATATTGCCACCCATATCCAAACTATTCTTAGAAAGCTCCTCCTCTTGAGTGTCTAGAGACATCCCACCCATTCTACCACCACCCAGACCAGCCTTCACCAGAGCCTAGAAAAAATTGCAAAACACCCAGCAAGGATAAAAGATGAAGAAAATGATGGATAACCAGTTAGGAATAAAATCCAATGCATTAATGATTTGTAACCAGTAGGTACAAATCACATGGGTGGCTGAAATGAGAGCAAAGCCATCGCATGAAGGGAAATGATTGCAAATCTTGGGTTTAAAATGCCAATTGAGCTCGAACATCTTATTAGGGCTTCCAAGACGCGTGCCAATCCCCACATCAGTGCTTTTTTTGAAATTGCCCGTACTTTTTCCCAAATTGGAATTAAAAGCCCATCTTTTCAGTATTATACTAAAATTAATTTCCTTTCCCATTGCGCTTTTAAAATTTGAATGTGCTATGTCTCGTAAAAGTAAAAGCTGCCATTATTGTCCTATCAGTTTCATCCACGTGCTTCATCATTTAATTTTCTTTCATTCTCCACGAGAAAAATAGTTTTCTTTGTTAGGGAATTCAAATTTCTCTAGCACCTGATGCCTTGCATATCAAGACCCATGGCAGCCAGCGTGTTTGCAACATCATTTCCCTGTCTATAAATGTGTTGCAGTTTAAATTCATCCAACCTAGGGAGTAGAAACTGAATGTCTTGTAGTAGATTGGACATATTCCAGCTAGCTCTATAGTTTCCCTTGACCATCTCTATCACAATTTTTGAGTCACCCTCGATAATCAACTTTTTAATTCGTGTAGAAATTGCCACCTTCAGGCCCCAAAATAGGGTAGAGATTTTTGACACATTGTTAGAACCCATCCCAAGATGAAGTTCATAAGTGATGATCATCTGCCCATAGTGGTCTCTAATAATATCTCCTCCAGCAACAATATCTTTAGAGGCAGCCCCGTCAAAATTTAATTTGGTAAAATTTTCCTCCGGGGGGTCCACTTGGTATTTCTCCTCGCAACCACCTTAGAACAATCAAAATCAGAGGAGGAAGGAAGCTGCCAATCCTTAGCCAGTTTGCAATCCAACTCCTTGGGGGGGGAGAAATGAGGAATTTTCCAATTAATATTCCAACAACAAGTTTCAAGGTTTTCCTTCAGCATATTCACAACCATTCTCACCGTCCCCTCAATATCATTTTCCTCCCCTCTAAACACCTAATTCTCCAACAGGGGTAACATTCTCCAAAGTAGATTAATAAGCGGGTGCGCTGAAGAGTACCCCAGTTGCAAAAAAAATGATCCACATTCTCCATAAAAACCCAATCCAACTGCATTCTACTCATCATTTTGGACCACACCAAATTCGCATAGGGGAAATGGATAAGGAGATGGTTAATAGTCTCAACTTGATTTTTACACATAACACTTCTATTAACCAGCTGAACTCCCCGCTTCTGTAGGTTATCTAACGTAGGAATTTTAGCATGTAGCACCATCCACTAGAAGAAATTAATTTTAGGGATCAATTGAGGTATCCACACCTTTCCCCAAATCTTCTCATCTATCATAATCTTTAAATTGGTTAAATACGCAGATTTCAGCGTGATCTCCCCTGACTTGTTATGACTCCATATATCCTTGTCCGCAACTTGAGAGATAGGGATCCTAATTCCTTCCAAAATCTTTTGAATCTCATTGATGTAAAGATGAACTTGGGCCTATTGGATGATATCAGTTTTGGGTATCGATCATGCTGTTGATATTCATGTTTTATCACTGATGTCAACATATATTTCTTTGGAGAGGACAGACTAGTTACTTAACTGAAAAAAGTGTACGGACGCTGTACAAATGATTCAAAATGATTGAAGTTGGATATGTGTATAAGGATGTGTGTTGACCTTATTCCTAAGGTCACTTGGCTTTATGTTGCATATTGCGAATGTTATAGTTGATTTGGTGAAGACTGGTTTTTGGACTGTAACTGTGATACTAAATAGAGAAGGTCTCTATATTTTGGGTATATCTTTATGGTGAAGATATTTAAGATGAAGCGAGCTTACTGGTGAACAACCGACATATATTGGAATAATGTGTTGAGTTTGATTGTTGTTTAATGACTGGTGAGGTCAGTTGTGGCATGTATTCTAGAGAAGACCTATATGGTGGCCAACTTCAGACATGTAGCGTGTAAAATGAATTGTGAGCGTGGATTGAGGATCTGGAAGTATAAGTGATGGATTATATTTGATGTTTACTTGTTATAGGTACCGTGTGTATCTTAGAAAGGGGTTATATATTTATTTGTATATTGGAAAGCCTTAATAGGTTGACCTGATTAATTATTTGTATATTAGGAAAGATTAATTAGCTGACCTAATGAATTATTGTAACAGGCTATATATGAGTGATCTTTTCTTTTGAAAAGATGTGATAGAGATTGAAAAGAAAAAGAAGTGAAAGATGTGAGGCTTGTTTGACTACTGGATGTAGAACAAATTTTATGAGAAGAGTACTTCATTAGAACTGATCAAGCAAAGACAGTTACTATCAGATAGTTCACTGGATTGTATATTTTCTATACACTTGTTCGGATTGGGGTGGCTTTAACCTTCTTTGGGAAGTGTGCCTGGGCAGTGAGCCTACTATTTATTTTGACTCCTAACAGGGTCTGTCTCCTAACATGGACTTATACTGTAATGTTGTAACAAGCTCCTAACAGGGCTAAATCTTTTAACAGAGATAATATACTCTCAATACATTATTTGTGGGTTCTAATTCCCACTGAGGTTTTACCTTTAATAGGGTTTCCTCAACAACAAGTATTTTTTTTATGGTGTTGGCATTTACTGTGTTATCATTTACATTTACAAATTTAGTTTATAAAGGTTAAAGTTTAATAATCTATATTATAACTGATTCACCCCCCTCTCAGTTGTCTTGTGGAATGTTATTCCTAACAATTGGTATCAGAGCTTGTGTTCCTTAGAGAGAAAGTTTAACAGCTTAAGGGGATCCTGAAGATAACTTACTATAGGAAGGATAGTTTGAAGTTTGATCCTGAAAACTTTAACAGTTGGAAGAACAAGATGAGAACACATTTGCTATGTATGTGAATTGATTACTGGATGATCACGAAGAAGAATGAAAAGATAGCGACTAAGGATGAATTAGAGAAGGCTACTGAAGATCAAAATAAGTTGTTTTCATGTAATATGGTTGCAAGGGAATCTTTGATCAACACACTTTCAACAGGAGAATTCACTGAAGTAAAAGCCTTCAATTATGTACATGAGATTTGGACAATATTCGAAGCACTGTATGAAGGAGATAAATTTACAAAGCAGGAAAAGATAAAAAATTGGAAGAAAAAGATGGAATCGATGAAGATGAGAGAAGATGAGAACATTAGGGCATATGGACAGAGAATTACTAAAGTGGTTACTGGTATTAGAAACTCTGGAGGTACTTACAGTGAGGACAAAGTGATTGCAAAGATAATCAGATCTTTGACACCTACATATAGAACAAAATTACAAGCTATAGAGGAGATTATACCTTTGACACCGAACTTCACCAGAGAGATGTTGATTGAAAAGATAACTACATTTGAGGCCGTAGAATTGGGAGACACTTTACCTAAAGTTGAGTCAGCATTCAAGGCAACCATGCACAAGAACAAAAAGACCTTATCTGGAAATGCAAGCACCAGCATTAATGACCTAAGGGAAGAACTTGGAGCCTATGCTGATGAATGGGAACAGATAAAGGAAGAAGAAAGAAACCTAGATGAAGTTGTGGCACTGATTGCTAGAAGAGAAAAGAGAGGTGTAAAGGATAAAATACGTGTGAGTGCTATCTGGATTCATTTAACATAAAATACCTTACATTTAAATATGTTATGAGGGTAGATAAGATTCTCTCCTTCTATCCTTATATACGTGAATGAAATATTCAAGTTGATTAACCCAAAAGGAAGGATCAATGCATAAATGAATCAATCATTTGGAAACAAGAATAAGGAAGGAAGATCTTAATTATCTTGATTTGATTGATTAATTTGAAATGTATTTTAGATTTAGATAGATTGAAAACCTTAATTGAATTCAATAGAAGAAATGCACTAACCTTGAAATATTACAGATCTGAAGAATGCTATTTTTTGAAGCATGTGTTGAGTTTTTGGAAAATATGAGACCATATTTGGAATAGAAATGCAGAGACGGACAAAACCCAGAAATCTTTTTCTGTTCTGAGATAGTTCTGATTTGTACCCTCAAGTCAATGTCACCATTTGCCAGAATTTCTGATTGCGCCCTAGGTCACAATCAACCTAAAAAGTCTCAGACTGAAATTCTATTTTTGGATCCTGGAAGTTTGCCGAAAAGGGTATCTGAATATCCATCCCAATCTTCTATTCCGAACCTGTACCTACAAGAAAAATGGTTTTCTTTGTTGGGGGAGGGGTTTGACTTGGTCAAACCATAGTTTTGGAATTAGCCTCAAATATATAATTGAAATTGCAGAAATAAACAAAGTAAATGAATCAATTCACCTTGCTCATTAAAAATTCATTGTGGAGGATTCGAATCCTTGAATCCACAAGTATGGGTGCACCAAATGAATGTAGAATGTTGGATGTCTTCAATAAATTTATTGTAGATCTTCAACACCAATCTTGAATGGGTTCTTGAATTGGAAGAGGCTTGGAGGAATGTAGATGGAGAAATCTTCAACAAGAGGGCTCCATGGAGCTTGAATCCTTCAATGGCCACCAATGGATCTCCTTGATGAAAATGGATGCTTGAGAAGTGCTTGAGAATGGATGAATACTTCAATGGCTACTTGGCTTCCTTCAAATCTTGCTTCTTTACCTTTGGAATTCACTCTTCAAGCCTTTGAAAGTTCTTGCAATTATCAAGTCTTAATGCTTAGAATCATGCTTAGAGAAAATGAGAGGAGAAAGCTTCCTTTTATATGAAATTAGGGCACAATATTCTAGAGAGGCTGACATAGGAGAATTAAATTCTAATTGGACCCATGCCCCTAGAAGAGGACCTATGTTAAATATAATTGAAGATTTTTTGTCTCGAAGTTTAAAACAGCTGACCTAGAAGCGGGAATTAACTTTTTCCAAAGACCGACATCCAGAAACCCTGAGATTCTTAAATTTGAACCCCAGGCCTGGAAAAGGTTGACTATGACCTAGGTCAAGGTTTAGGTTGACCTTGACCCAAAAAGGTTGACCTTGACCCTGAGGTCAAAGTTCTATTTTCTCAGTCTGGGGTGCCAGAAATAGGTTGGAAAAAGTGGAAATGTGGTAGAATAGGGGGATAAAGCCAGATCAAAGTTAGGAACCCATTCAAGGCACTTGACATGACCCCAAACCACTTACCCGAAAGGCTAAACTAGTCTTCCATGGAAGTGCTTCCATTTTTTGACTATACAAGAGGTAAGGAAAAATTTGAAGGAAAATTACCTTTGAAATGTTTTTCATGTACAAGATTGGTCATTTTGCATCTAGATGTCCTACAAGAGTTCCAAAGAACAAACCTAAGTTTTTCTAGTCTAAGTATTCAAAAGACAAGGAATTTTATTATGCTAGTGAGGGTATATCTAATGATGATGATGGTGACTATGATTGATGCAGAGAGCACTGCAAGAAGACCTTAATGGGCTCTAACTCTTTGATGCCTCTTCAAAATTCAAATTTGATCAATCTCACTCCACACAAGTCTTCTTAGGATGCCTCTTGAATTCTCCAAGGGGTCAATAGGCTTCCCTTGTTCTCTCTTGGTTCTCCAAATCAAGCTATGGAACAAAGCAATTTCTCCTTTAGGGACACTTCCCCTAAACCATACAATAAGGTGTAAAACTTCACTAGTGGATTAAAAACTCTATCCTAAGATATTTAAGACTCTTAATAGACCATAGGGACCAAGAATCCACCACTAAATTTGGTCTTGAATAGCCAAAGTTATCCGAACCCCAAATAGCCTAGGATTCCTTGTAGCCCTAACCAGTGGGTTTTTGGGACTTAACTTCTTGTGATAGTGGGATCTATAGGTTTTGATTGGGTTTCTAGACACCCTTTATGGATTTTGTAAATCCCCCAAAGCATTAGCACCTCACTCCACTCCTGCACCCCCAAGCTCTCACAAAACACATAGACTTAATTAGCTAGTTTAGGCTTGGTTTGTTAGGAAAGTTGTAGAAGGTGGGTTCATGTATGAAATGAAGAGATTTGGATGGATTCAACTACCCCAAATCATTCTAGAACCACTCTTTTTTCTATACCAAAATACTCATATAACTCCTGCATGTGACTATACCGACAGACTAGGCTAATTACATAGGGATAATTAGCCTAGGGCTTGATCTTAAAAATAGAAGGACTAAGAGTGAGAGCCTGAGCTTTTGGATTCCTAAAGACCATGATCCTAACTAGAATTTTCCAAGTGGCCGAGGAGATCCACTAGATAAATCTCTTGTTAGGATCACATCTTTGAGACTGGTCTAGTAGAGCCTTGGTTTCTCAGACAACAACCAAGAAAAATCTATAACTTTTCACTAACTTAATAAAAACACCTCAAATCATTTGGAAAGGTTAGTAGACTCAAGGAATTATAAAATTATGCAACTTGATCTTCAAAATGAATTCGTACCAGGTCGTACCATGCAAAAATGGCTCAAAACACTCTTCTATTTCCTTGCTCAAACATCAAACTTTGTACACATAGTATTCTGACCTTCATGGAAGGCATCCTCTCACCTAATAGAATCCTCCAAGTGTTTCAGAAGCTTCAGAGAGTGGGTGAGGTTGGTTACAAAGAAGTTTTTCATTCTCGAGCAATATTTTGCAAAAGTTGCTCATACAACTTTGCGAAAAGATAACTTTTGGCAATCATGAAGGAAAGTTGCTAATTTTGGAGAATGTTAAGTTCACCGACCCCAAGGATGTGGGAGAGGGTAAAAAAAAGGAAAGAACCTAACTAAGGACTTAAAAAAATACTTATAACCAAACTTTAAAGACTTTAAATAAACATGGTCTAATTCTGGTTTCAGGAACCTAGGTTTATAACTTCATCTTAGGTCCTTCACCTTACATCCAAGACCCACACAACTACACACACACAAGGGTGATCTCAAGGATGCACCTTATTACAAAAACAAAAGAAAGAAAAAATAAGGAGCTTCAGAAGGTGCCCTGGACCAACGATGAAATTGGATTTATTGCTATTAAGGATGATGAACCTATGCATGAAGAAAAAGCCTTAGTATCCCGTGTTTTAAAGAAATTTGAATGGGTTATAGATAGTGGTTGTTCACATCATATGTCTAGAGATAAAAACAAGTTTGTGAGTTTGAAAATATATGATGGTGGTGTTGTCAGATTTGGTGACAATACTCCTAAGCTTATTATTGGAGTTGGGTCTATTTCTTTGGATGGAAAAAACTAACACTGACAATGTATTACTTGTTGATGGACTTAAGCATAATCTGTTGAGTGTTGGACAATTAGTGGACAAGGGTTATCAATTAAAATTCATTGATGGAAAATTCTCTATCAGAAGTAAAGCAAGAGACTTGATCACATCTGGTACTAAATCTATAGGTAATGTATTTGAATTGAACACATCTGAAGCTTCTTGTTTTATTGTGAAGGTTGATGACAGTTGGTTATGGCACATAAGATTTTTTCATGTTAACTTTGATAACATTGTGAAGGTGAGTATGAAAAAAGCAGTAAGAGATCTACCTAAAATTGTGAAGCCATCTAACACTATGTGTAGAGAGTGTGTTATGGGGAAGCAGACTAGAAGCACTTTTAAAAGCAAAGCTTATTTAGCAAAAGGGAAGTTGGATCTGGTGCATAGAGATCTATGTGGTCCTACAAGAACAAGATCATACTATGGTGAAAGGTACTTTATACTATTTGTTGATGAATTTTCTAGAATGATGTGGGTTACATACTTGAGAGAGAAATCTGAAGCATTTGACAAATTCAAATCATTTAAAGAAAAAGTTGAGAATGAATATGGTTTGAAGATAAAATGTTTGAGATCAGACATAGGCGGTGAGTTTACATCAGAGCTATTTAATTCATACTATGAAGAGCATGGAATATTCAGACAAACTTCTGCACCTAGAACTCCACAACAGAATGGGATAGTAGAGTGAAGAAACATAACTATATTAGATGTTGCAATGACTATGTTGTTGGAAGGAAATGTGTCACATGTTCACTAGAGAGAAGTAGTAGGCACTGCTATTTACACCCTAAACAAAATTCAGATTAGAGAAGGTACAAGTAAGATTCCTTATGAATTATGGTTTGATCATACACCTACTATAAAATATTTTAGAATATTTGGAAGTAAAATGTTATATCAAGAGATGATGAGATAGGCAAGTTTGATGATAGAAGTGATGAAGGAATTTTTCTTGGTTATTCCACTAAGAGTAAAGCATATAAATGTTTCAATCTGAGATTGAGAAAGTTAATTGAAAGTGCCAATGTGAGGATAGATGAAAATTTTCAGATTCAGGAAAGGATATATGACTATGGTTAGATTACAAAAATGAAATAGGTTACTGCTGAACCTGAAGAACCTTTGATGGTTGACAATGACATTGAAGATGTACAGACTGAAGCTACTGAGACACTGAAGACACCAATGTATGTTAAGAAGAACCATCTTAAAGATAAAATTATTGGTGATGCAAGTAAAGGTATGATGACTAAATCTAGAGCTAGAGATTAAATCTATTTTGATTTCTCAAGTTGAACCAAAGACTACTGATGAAACATGTAGAGATGAATCTTGGACTAAAGTTATGGAATAACTTGAACAGATAAAGAAAAACAATACTTGGGAATTGGTTCCAAGACCTAACAACAAAAATGTGATTGGTACTAAATGGTTTTTTAGAAACAAGATGGATGAGGAAGGAACGGTGGTAAGAAACAAGGCTAGACTAGTATGTAAAGACTATTCGCAACAAGAAGGCATAGACTATGAAGAAACATTTGCTCCTGTTTCTAGATTGGAAGCTGTGAGATTATTTCTTTCTTATGCTGCACATAAAGACTTTAAGGTTTATCAGATGGATATGAAGTCAACATTCTTGAATGGTGATCTAGAAGAAGAAGTTTACATTGAGCATCCTGATGGTTTTCCTTTGACGGATGATGAAAACATGATTTGCAGACTGAAGAAGGCAGTGTATGGACTGAAACAAGCACCAAGAGCATGGTATGCAAGACTGGAAAAATATCTACTTCATCTTGGTTTCAGAAAAGGTAATGGAGACAATAATTTATATTTAAGAGCTGATGAAGATGGAATGTTAATTGTAGAAGTTTTTTTTGATGATATCATTTTTGGAGGCAATCATAAGATGAGTAAGAAGTTTGCTAAAGAAATGGAAAATGAATTTGAGATGTCAATGATTGGTGAGATGAAAATTTTTCTTGGTTTGCATATTAATCAGAGTAAGAATGGCATTTTTATATCTCAGACCAAGTATCTTAAGGAAATGTTGAATTTTTTTGGAATGGATGATTGTAAAACTATTGGGACACCTATGGTGACTGGACACAAACTGACTAATAGTGATGAGACTCAAAGTGTTGTTCAGACAAAGTATAGATTGATGATTGGAGGTCTACAATATCTAACTCACACTAGACCAGATATTACCAATGCAGTTGGATTTGTGGCTGTAACCACCCTAATTTGGTCTGCTCTGACCATAGACCCTATTTTCCCTAAGTGTGATAATACCCTTGATTATGTCAAGACAATTCTTCAATTTATTGGCATAATTCATTGAATCAAATTTAATCTCCTAAGTGGTTTTAATCACTAAATAAAATTAATTGCCTTATCCAATTAAATCAATTAAATCAAAACAATTGAATTAAATAAAAAACAATTTAATTCAATTAAAACAATTCTAAACATGGCTAAAGTAATTAATAAAAAGGGAATTAAATAAATCCCCAAATAACATTTCCATTTACAAAAGGGAAAGTCAATTCCCTAACCAATGGGAGTGAAATCACTTGGATCACCTCACATGGATCACCAAAAATTCAATCTCCACCTCTCTTCCACTTTCAATCTCAACCTCTGATTAACCTAATTATTTTATAAATAGAATGAATTTTAAGCTCAATGGGCCCCTAATTTTAGAAGTAAACTTATGCTACTAGTATTCTCAATTCTTTATGCTTTTTAGAGTAAATCTTAATTGCATTGTCATAATCTTCAAATTGAGAGCTAAAATGAACTATTTCCTGAGCATTTAGGCTAGTTTCTTTCAAATCTTTCATTCTAAGTTGAATATGTCACTGATTAATGCATAATCTGTGGGAAATTATAGCATTATTCATACTCCTCTTAGATAGAAAGTAATAAGTTGATTTTAGTGTTTGATTTAATGACTTATTCTATGTTTTGCTCTAATGTAATGACTTATTGAAGTGTTGTTTTGCAGCTTACAGGAACCACAAAATACACACACATTTCTGGCGCCCACCATGGGGCAGAATCCCAAATTTTACCTCACTTTATCATTCATTTTGAGCTAATTTCTCTTCTCTTTTGTAGGTATAGAGTCACATTTTGTGATCAAGGCTCGTTTTAGGGAAATTACATCGCATCTCAGAAAGTACATCGCATCCCGGATATCAAGGATCGTATCTGGTGATTATTTCATCGCTTCTGGTAAAGCATCGCATCTAGTAAATCCTGGGTCGCATTCGGGAAATGTAGTCGCATTGAGTAAAGGCAACCACATTAAGGGAAAATAGGATCACATTTCATTGTTTGACTTGGATTTTTCTTGTCTAACCACTAATCTTTTCATCCAGTTTTCCTCTGTTTGTTAAACAACCTAATATTTGTTTGCAGATTGCTTCCTTAAACCCCTTTTTTCTCAAAAAGGGTGGAAAAAGGATTGTTGACTTGAGCTTTACAAAATTTTCATAGATTAACTTGTCCTTAGTTCTTCAAAGCTTTTCAAATTGAAACATATTTTCTAATCATTTGTTAAATCAATCAGATGAGTATGCTCTTTTCCTTCAAGGAAAATAAAAAAATCAAAAGTTGATTTAAAACTTGAGAGGAATTTCGAGTAAATGAACAAGGCAAACAAACTCATTGTTTAATTCATTTTGGAAAAGTAATTGAACAAGGAAAATAATTAAACTTTGTGGGACTAATTGAACAAGATTCACCATTTAATTTCCCTTTGGAGAAGTAATTGAACAACACAAGTCTTCTAAATTTTGTGGAAAAAAGAAGCTCATTGTCTAAATTTAGGATTTGTAATTAAACAAGCAAAGCATTAAATATTGTGGTCAAATAACAAACAAACTTTGGTTTCAAGTACTTGTGTTTTCATTAACTTAGGAAGATTTTAAATCAAACTTAAGCTTACTTTTTAGTCTCACTAGAGGATTTTCTCTTCCTTCCAAGTGGGGGAATCAAAAAATCGATATGGGAGATTGAGTTGTGAGTGAAGTAGTTTGAGGGAATGAAAAAGTGATTGACGTTCTTTTGGGAGAAAATGACATGGACTAGGAGAGTATTCTCTTCTTCTTTCGAAGAATAAAAAATCTAGAAATCCTAAGCTCGCAAATCCTTTGTATGCTTATTGAACATTAGAGGGCCTGTCGGTTGAGGAAAAATCTCCCAGGAATGATCCAAGTGAGGATAGGTTTTACACCAACCCTTCCAACTCACTATAAATAATTGCTTCCTTGTAGGCCAAAGCCTCGGAAGATGGAGCCGGTTTTTTTCTTGGAATTTAGACATCATTCCTTGAACATGCTTGGGTATCTGTAGAGCAGAGCCGCTTGAATCTTTCTTGCGAGACTACACATATTTGAGTACTCATAGGGATATACGCCTCAATTTTTCCTTGTGAAATTCTATTAGAGATGGTTTTGAATGGATTGCCCCATCATAAACAACAATTTTTAGTCAAAACTACCTTATTCATCCCTGAAAGGGTGATAATATTTGTGCAAGGAAAATAGTAATTGCCCCAAGATACTTGTTATTTCATGCCCTCACTTGCGTTTGGAGTCAGATAATATGGTATCATAACGAGAGTCATTGTGTGCTTGGTGATAGCCATATTCTGATTAGCATTTTAGTGTGTACCTGAGTCTATGAGAAAAGATTTTCATCCTATGCTTAGACACTAGGGATTAAGGATGTGTTTGTTCACCTCTAATAATGCAAAAATGCTTGATGTGTTTGAAAACTCATTAAAAAGATAAATCATTCAAACAAGCAACAAAATTCAATCCTCTGGCTACATACTATATTTTTCACTCACTGGAAAACCTCAAAAACAACCTACTATCAGACAAATTTGCACAAAATTCAAGACAAATCAGACAAAAACTTGACAGAACATCAGAGAGTTGCCTTTAGTTTGTATTGGCTCACATCTAGTTGTGCAAAGTCACATTCAGTATAAAATATCACATCTGGTAATTCTTGTATCACTTTTAGGGAGAAAGCTTGCATCCAGGATACTTAGGCTTGCATCTAGTTTATCATAAGCTCACATCTAGTCTTTTCTAGCTTGCTTGCAGAGTGTCGCATCCAAAATAATGAGCAGTTGCACACTTGTCTCTCAGAGAAAATTAGTTTATTTGGGTTCCCTTTTGGCTCCTTAGTCTGACCCTATTGCTTTTTCTAGTCTCTCTGTTGCTGTTTCAAAAACTTTTTCAAGTCCACCTTACATGTCATTTTGGGCTCTTACAATTTGTCTCAAAACATGTGGTCTATTCATTCTCAAAAACAACTTGATTCCTAGCTCATTATCAGGGCATTCTAACCCTTTGACACTGGAGTCATTTACTTCCATCAAACAACAAACAATCCTTACAATTTGGACACACTTAATTGAACAATTTGAGATTTCACTTGACACTATTGGGAAACTTTGGACATAGTTGAGATTCAAATTCATGGTTAACAAAAGACGTTACAAGTATCTTGCTGATGAAATAGAAGTACCTCCTAAATTGCTACATTTTCAACAAGGAGAAACATCTCACAATCCTCTATTTGAAACAGAATCACCCGCACCTGCAATGGAAGCTCCTAGGAATGAATGGGGTACCCTTTGAGGAATACAACAATGAAAAGAACTGAAGACAAGAAGATGATAGTAGTGAGCAAGAAATTCACATCAATCATCCTTTGTTTGACTCGGATAGTGATGGAGACGTACCCGAGGAAGAGTACAATAGACTCAAACAAATTAGGAAATTTCAAAGAACCTTAGAAAACATAATTGGTGAAGACAAAGAGAAATATTTTCTACATCTAGCATCCATTGGAGTGAAGCTACCTAAAGATTATGATGTAGAAAGACTAAAGGAAAAATAAATACCAATGCCTATCTCTATTCTCACCAAACAACTAACCTTGATGCAAGCTAAACTTGCAACACTCAAACAAGAGAAGGTTAAACCAAAAACAAAATACTCTTTGGACTCCATTTATCCATTTCCTTTTGATAAGAGTATTAACATGGTTCCATTTCCTCCCAACATGGCAAGGCCTAAATATGACAAGTATAAGGGAGAAACTGATCCACATGACCATGTGAGAGAGTTTTTTGCTCTAAGCATAGAGTACATGCACAAACCAACATACCTAATGAGGCTATTTCCAGGAAGTCTACGAGGAAATGCTATGGAGTGGCTCTCCAAACTCACACCTAAGGTGAAAAATTTTGAGGAGTTGATACAACGTTTTGTCCAACACTACTCCTACAATATACAACATGATGTAACCATGATAGATTTGTGTAACACAAAACAAAGAACCGGTGAATCCCTTACACACTTTTTACAAAGGCAGAGGAAAACATTTGCGAGGTATTTAAGAGCTATTTCAGAATCAGAAAAGATGGAAATATTCATAAATAACTTGATACTTGAATTAAACTATGCGTTGCAAATGCAAGATTCACCTAGCTTTGATAGGATGATCAAAACTGCCATCCGTATTGAAGAGGTCATGGTTAAGAAAGGAGAAATCACTCTTCAAAGTGATAATAAATCTACCAACTACAACAACAAGCCTAAATGGTGGAAAAAAAACAAGAATGTTGTTAATGATGGAGTGGTAGATGCACCTAATGTTACTCCTAAACCAATAGTGTTCAACTTGATGAACAACATGCAAGAAAACAAGAAAGCTAAGGTAACAACCACAATACCTAAAGAAAAAAATGACAAAAAAAAGAGTAGACCTTGGAATTCTAAACCTCAGTGAAAATTCACTCCTTTGGGAGAACCTCTTGAGACTGTTTTGAAGACACTCTTGGATAAAAAAGTTCTTACAATTCCCGATTCAAAACCATGGGAACCAGAGGTCAAACCGAAATGGTGGGATGATAACTCCTATTGTGTCTTTCACAAAAACAAGGTACATAAGACCAATAATTGTGTGAAACTTAAACATGTTATACATGACCTTATTGAAGGAGGAAAGATCAAAGTGGAAGGACACACCACTAATGAAGGCCATACGACATTCAATAAACCATTTCCTAATTATGAGAAAGGGGAGGCTTCTAAAGGAAATGAAGTAAATTACACCTACTCCAATAACAATAATGTGATCAACAAGTTAGACATAAAATATGAATCAATCAATGTGATCACTATTAAAGGTGCAAAATACACATCTACACAACCTAATGTGGTGACTCAAAGTCAAGCACAAGTCACAATCAAAGGAGATAGTTCCTCATCAAAAATAGTAACATCTTCCAAGGTACCTATTGCCACTATTCCCAAACCAACAACAAGACAAACAATTACCATTCCGACAGCAAACTATAACTTGGTGGATCAATTGCAACAAACCTCACTCAAATTTCTATCTTTGAGTTACTTAAAATCTCCTCAGTGCATAGGGAAGTTCTTGAATGAGCCCTACATTTTGAAAATGAGCTGAAAGACATTGATGTAGACAAGTTCCAAGAAATGGTTAATCATATCTCTGCACCACACTATCTCTCTTTTTGAGAAGAAGATGACAATTCATTGACACATCCACATAACCAACCCTTACACATTGAACTCTTAATTCACAAATCCTATGGTAGACATGTATTGATAGATGGAGGCACAGGGTTGAACATTTGTACTATCAATCTGATAAAGAAGTTGGGACTTTCAGAACAAACTATTGACTCAAGAAATAAGATCACTATCAAAGCTTATGATGAAGAAGAAATATCCTCTAAAGGCCTCATTGTTCTACCAATCAGAATTGGACCAGTTGAAAGAAATGTGATATGTTAAGTTATAGATCTACCCCTAGCTTACAACATACTATTAGGGAGACCTTGGATCCATGAAATGCAAGCGGTACCCTCTACTTAACACCAATGTATCAAATTCCCACTTAATGGGGTGGAAGTAACAATTCCTACAGATACCAGTTACACTTGCAATAATGTCAAAGAAGATAGTATGGTGCCTCATAACAAGGAAGTTCTTAAAGATGCTATACCTAAAACTACTAAAGACATGGTTATGAGAAGCTTTGGAAAGACCTTAAAACTTGAAGAAACTAGTATGAGAGAGTACAAGCTAGACATGACCCCATCATTGAAAAAACTTCTAGTGTCTCCAAGATCTTATGGAAAACCTTCCTCATCTTTCACACCTATTACATTAAAAGAACCATAAATTCACAAAGAAACTAGTATGGTTAAAGAATCTACCTCCTAAGAGGATGAAAAAGAAGAAAAAGAAGTCTTGGCTTGGATTTACAAAGGAGAACCAAAAGAAAATGAGGTAAAACATGTGGAGATATCCCCAGAAAAGTATGGTAAAGGATATGACCTTCTCAAACAAATGGGTTATAAAGGAAAATGACCTTTAGGAGACAAAGGAAAGGGACTTGTTGAACCTATACACATGAAATTCAAAAGTACCAAGGACAAAATAGGACTAGGTTTCAACAATAAATCTGAAAACCCTACTTGAAGAGATGGTCCTATCTTTGATGAAGGAAGTGATGAAGAAGAAGAAACATAAATAGAACAATGGACCTATGAGAGATTATTGCATATTGGTATAGAGTATCCCAAATATCAAGGAGAAAGATATGTACCTAGCTTTGAGACACCACAAGACACTCATGTTCCTTTATTGACACAAGCTACTATTCAAGAAGTAGAGGAAACAATAGGAGACACTCCAGAGGTACCATTGATAGAAATAAATACTGAAGCAACACTCCAACAAAAATATTTACATCCTAACTGGGGGAAATTGGTCACAATTTTACATGTCCTAGATTTACCACACTTTGGTCTACAAGTGGCTAATAGGGTACATCATGTAACTATTGCTGAGTTTCTAAACAGATCAGATGATGAAATAACAGACTCACATGATTATGATAGGGATGTCCTATCTGATACTACCATGGACATTTAAATAGAGGTGATCCATAAATTTACACCGATGTTTCAAAGAGGAGAGAGTTCTAACACTCCCCCTAATACCATTGTTGTTCCAGAGTCGGATGAGATACCATTGCCTAGAATTATTGATGGTGAAACTGGTCTTTTACTAGGTCTTAAGGATATTATGAGAATACAAGCAATGAGTTTTTTATTGGTGAGAGAAGAAGAAGAACACTCAACTGATGAGTCACTAGAGTTAGGTTTTCATATTACTAACAATGACCCTATTAATGACGATTTAACTCTTGATGATCTAAACGCTTTAGAAGTTGACTTAACAGAATATGTCTTATCAATTAATAGTTTTGATGCTGATGTGATGTTGTCCTTACTGGACTCCGATTCATTATCCTTGATAAACCCTGACCTAATTGATTAGGATAATTCAGACCCTACACCTATCATGAACTTTCCTAATGACTATACTTTGGATTTCTACCTAAATTCTTGTGAACCCTATCCCTCTTCCACCAATGCAAGGAGCGTGAACATGACAGAGGAGGATATCAAGTTTCTTAGTCACAAAATGAAAAATAAAAAGAAGAAAATATTTGATGGTGAAAACCATGTTGTGGCAGTGTTAGATTCTAAAAAAGTAAAAATAAAAGACGTATCTGATGGTGAAAACCTCCCAAAGGCGCCAAAAGATGAGATTCTTGATATTCTCCCCTAGCACTTTCAAGAAAGATCTTCAGTTCTGATAGAACCAACATAACTAGTTAATTTGGGAATAGCTGAAGTTCCTCAATTTGTTCACTTAGCACAATCCTTATTAGAAGAGGAGAAGATACAATTCACTGAGTTCCTGAAAGAGAAAAAGATCAACTTTGCATGGTCTTACACAGATATGCCTGGAATGGATCCTGAACTAATAATGTATCATTTATCTATAGCTCCTGGGATCAAACCTGTAAAACAAAAACTAAGAAAGATGCATCCTCATGTTGCATTATTAGTAAAAGAAGAGCTAGAAAAATTACTAAAATCTGGATTCATAAGAGTAATCGCCTACACAGGATGGATTTCTAATGTGGTTCTAGTGTCCAAAGAAAATAAATCTATAAGTATCTATACAGACTTTAGGGACTTAAACAAAGCATGTTTTAAAGATAATTTTCCACCACCAAATATTGATATGATCATAGATCTTGCATCAGGCTATCAAATGTACTCATTAATGGATGGTTTCTCAGGCTATAACCAAATCAAAATTTTTGCTGAAGACCAAGAGAAGACCGCATTCACATGCGCATGGGGAAATTTCTACTGGAACATTATGCCATTTTGATTAAAGAATGCAGGTGCTAATTACCAAAGAGCCATGACTACCATATTCCATGACATGATACATAAAAACATGGAGGATTATGTGGACGATACCTTAGCAAAATAAAAAATAAGGACTACTCATATTGAAGACTTGCGGAAAATATTGGATCGCATGGAACAATTCCAACTCAGGCTTAATCCAAAGAAATGTGCCTTTGGAGTTCAATCAGGAAAGCTATAAGGGTTTATAGTATCAACAAAAGGATTTGAGGTTGACCCTGAAAAATTCAAAGCTATACTAGAAATGTCACCACCACGCAACATTAGTCAAATGAGGACATTGCAAGGAAGACTCTAGTTAATTATAAGGTTCATGTCACAACTTGCAGACTGAGCACAACCTTTTACTAAATTGCTACATAAGGGTGTTACCTTCAAATGGGACAAACATTGTGAAAATAACTTCAAATAACTAAAATATTAGTTGGCTACTCCTCCCATTCTTATGGCACCTATTCATGGAAAGCCATTACTCCTATACATTTCAGCTATGACTACATCGCTGGGAGTATTGCTGGCTCAAGAAGATGAAACTAAAAAGGAAAGAGAAATTTACTATATCAGCAGAACACTAGTATCTTATGAACTCAATTACAACATAATTGAAAAAATATTTCTAAGCAGTTGTCTTTGCATCACAGAAATTGAGACATTATATGCTGTCACATATAGTTAAACTCATTGCAAAGATAGATCCTCTGAAATATCTCTTAAGCAAGACAACATTAACAGGAAGACTAGCAAAGTGGGTCCTGATTCTGAGCGAATTTGATATTGAGTATGTGGATAGAAGGGATATTAAAGGACAAGTCCTCGCTAATCAATTAGCTGACTCACCCTTGCAAGATGATGCACCTCTGATAATTGAATTTCTTGATGAGACTATAATGCATTTAACTGAGCATCTGTGGAAGATGTACTTTGATGGTTCTTTCACACAAAAAGGCTCTGGAGCAGGAGTTCTATTCGTCACTCCTCAAGGCTACAAGATTCCCAAAGTATACAAATTGATGTTTCCATGCACCAATAATATTTCCAAATATGAAGCCTTAGTGAATGGTCTTAAATTGGCTATGGAATGGAAGATCATAGAGTTACATGTGTATGGTGACTCTTAGCTTATTATTAATCAAGTGAATGGAGATTGTCAGACAAAAGATGAAAATTTGATGCCTTATAAACAATTGGTTGAAGACTTGAAAAAGTACTTTGTCTTTGTCACATTCCATCAAATACCAAGAACAAAAAACAGAGCTGCAGATGCTATAGCTACATTGGCATCTATGTTACAACTAGAAGAACATCAATTACTCTATGACTTATTGGTGGAAGAATTATCCTACCCAGCTTTTTCTACCCCTGAATACCAAATAATCTACGCCTTGAATGCCCAAGACCAATCTCGGTATGCTGAACTTATTACCTATTTAACTGACCAAACTCTACCATATGGTTTATCAAGGAATGAAAAATGAGCCTTAATTAGGACAACATCATGTTATGTCCTCATTACTAATAATTTATATAGATGAGGTATAGATGGTACACTTCTTAGGTGTTTAGAACAAGAAGAGTCAGAACACACATTAAAAGAGGTTCACAAAGGTGTATGTGGATCACACTCGAATGACTTTTCACTAGCTAAGAAACTACTAAGAGTAGGCTATTAATGGCCCACAATAGAAAAAGATGTTGTTCTATTTTCAAAGACATGTCACAAATGCCAAACACATGGAAATCTCATCCATGCTCCTACTAGAGAACTCATACCATTTATAACACATTGGCCATTTCAGCAATGGGCCTTTGATTTGGTTGGACAAATATATCCTAATTCATCAAGTGGACACAAGTACATCATTAAGACCACTGAGTATTTCACTAAGTGGGTCAAAGACGTGCCACTGATCAAAGCCACTGGAAAATAGGTGGCTATGTTTATCTTGAACTACTTTATTTGTAGATATGGGATACCCTCTTCAATTGTAACAAACAATGGGGGCCAATTTAAAAACAAAGACATAAAAGACCTTTGCACACAATTTCACATTACTCAACATTGTTTCTCAATCTATTATCCTTAAGGTAATGGACAAGCTGAGGCATCTAGCAAGAAAATTCTCAAAATCCTACACAGAATTGTGAGTAAATCTGGCAGAGACTGGCATTTGCAACTAAATCCGGCACTTTGGGCCTACAAAACAAGTATTAGAACACCAATTGGAGCCACGCCATTTTCCCTAGTCTATGGCGCTAAGGCAGTACTACCTATTGAGGTTGAAATACCATCTTTGCGGGTATCTTTACAAGGTCTTGTTACTAATGAACAATACCACATTGATAGGATAAATTATTTAGACTTACTTGATGAGCACAGACAATAAGCGTTCGATCATCTGAAAGTGTACCAAAAATGCATGTCAAAAGGGTACAATAATAAGGTCAAACCATGACACTTTCAAGTGGGGGATCTTGTTCTGAAAGAGAATCCTAAGAATCAGCCTAACAGAGAATAGAAAGGGAAGTTTGAGCCCAACTGGCTGGGACCTTATGTCATTATTGCAACCTTTCAGATTGGAGCTTATAAGTTAGATACACCTGAGGGAGATGTTCTCCCTGATCCCATTAATACTCTACATTTGAAGTGGTTCTACACTTGATATTTGGCTAGCAGAGCCTATGATGTGAAAATCTCATAAAATACCCAAAAAATTAGAAAATTGATCCTAAAAAAAAATATATCCAAAAATAGTGGAAAAAGTCCTTAAAAAGGGTATCCTTGGTGAAAACCTGGCAAACAGGCGCCTTGATACTACAAAAAATAAATTAAAAAGAAAATATAGCAAAAAAATTGGAAAAGAGAAAAGTGCCTTGATGAAAACCTGGCAAACAGGCGTCTTGGTAGCAAAAATAAAAAAGTTTTACCGAGTGGTGAAACCTGGCAAACAAGGGTCACTCAAACTCTGTGCTCTATCTATCAATGCATCGATGATACTAAACCTTCATAATTGCACATGTGCTCTGTAGTGACTCTGATTCCTTACAAATGTCCTATCCTTGCTTGGGATTTGTCTATATTTGCATCTTAGGAATAGTCATTATGCACTGGGGGCATCTTTGCTAGCGTGGTCAGTTCACATCTACTAGGTTGTCCTAAGCATCTTGTCTAGGATGGTTCACCTCTCACAATAGTATTTCTCAATACTTGCACTTAAACATCACTATCACAAACAAAGGTGTTTCTTCAACACCACCTACCTGTAACAGACATCACACTAGTGTTTTTCAACACTTTAATCCAGAACTTAAACGAACTAGTGTTTTTCAACACTTTAATAAAAAACAAACTAGTGTTTCTCAACACTTTAATCAACCGGTGTTTCTAAGCACTAC
Source organism: Thuja plicata (assembly GCA_018584345.1). Classification (NCBI taxonomy): domain Eukaryota; kingdom Viridiplantae; phylum Streptophyta; class Pinopsida; order Cupressales; family Cupressaceae; genus Thuja; species Thuja plicata. Next base: position 1,772,312 of record MU223785.1, on the reverse strand, counting down.
ATTGGATTGCAATTGATGACAAAGTTAATCTTGCATATACTCAGAGTTGAAAAAAATATTGCTTTAAATTCTAAATTCTGATTGATGAATCTCTATTGTGCTTGACATATGAATCAATAATATTTTTCAATACTACTTAAACACATAGGCTGATCTTGGTTTGATTATGATTCTTTTATGTTCCCATGATGTTTCATACTAGGGGCATCTAAGTAGTTATAAATTTTCTTTGATTGATTCTCAATTGGTTATTGTTATGTCTTCCGAGTTACTCCATGATGTCTATTCAAATACAAAAATTCGCAAGGACACAGGGCATAACATTTTCTTAGTTTTCTACGTACGGTGATTGTTCCAAATGATCCTATAAATTTCACCTAACTTGGATGTTTATGGTAAGAGCTGCCAACATGAGTGGATAGCCACATATATTTGGATACTTGTTATGTGTCAACTACGGTGAGGTTGAAACAATTTGCTTGTCTGTTTTCTAAATCAGATTCTCACTAAGGTGTACGCTACATGATGTACCCAAGGATATGAATTTTCAAGGTCATTACGGTCACATATCTTACATTACACTTGAACACAAATTGATTCCTAATAATAAAAGGAGATAAATAACTTATCATCCTGGCTTCTATGCCTTGATGCCTAAAGTCTATTTCTGACATTGCATCCAATACACACAATATTCATACTTTCATGATACTAGTGGGTATTAGTGACAGTTGTACTATCAGGTGTGTTCGTTACACAAATCCCCAATGATAATAAAATGCTACAATGTAGACAAATCAGTGATAGTCCTAAGAGTCTACATGTAGATGCATTTAGAGATTGCATGGTTCATTTTAAAAAAGAGAAACAACATAAACATGACTTGAGCTTAAAAATGATTTCTTGATTCATCCGAAATCCAAGTTAATTACATACATCAATATTACTGATATTAATGTCATTGCATATCCACGACATACATTCTGCATTCATAAATGAGAATGAGAAAAGACAAAAAGAAAGCATTCAATGCATTTCATTTTAAATTTTACATCCTAAGTGCATCGATACATTTAGCTGCATAAAGAAAATCTCAAAAACATTCATTTTCATATTCACTTAGTATCATTTTAAACACATTTATATCAGTAAATGAATCATAAGCATAAATGATGTCATAACATATCTACTCTATCTCATCATGAGACCAAGATAATCATAATCACATGTGCATCAAATCTAAACATCTATCCAAACAAGAAGAACTCATGAACATATCAAAACTCAAGATCAACTATCTCAGATATATCAGATATGGATCAGATCAAAAATATGGAAATTTCTACAAAAAGAGTATCAGAGTATTAGGTGAATCAAATATACATGTATAAATGTCATCATACAAAAGAATGATCTTAGAAGGATCTAGATATACAATATGATCTCCAAAGTATAACAAATGCAGTATCATGACTGACTACCACCCTCTCCCTGATCTGGAGGAGGAGGAGGAGGTGGAAAAAGTGGAGCTGGTAGAGGCATGGCCCCCTCAGACTGTTGAGCCATGCATGAAAAATATAGTGCTCTCTGACCGTCTGGAACCACAACATGATATAAACCAAAATAGTAAGATTCTCTCTATCCTTGGTGAGTATCTATCTGAGCCTGAGTGTCTCTCTCTACCCTGAGGATATCACCCTGCCTGTCCCTCTCTGCTCTAAGCTGCTCAAGCTGTGTATCTTTATCTATGAGAAAGGCCTCTAAAGTAGTGATCCTCACTCTAAGATTCTCACACTCAAGCTCACACTATGGAAATGTTTCTCCATCTCTACCTGAAGAGCCTCTGCCTGTATCTCATACTGATGATATATCATGTGTCCTATCTGGATGAGCATCCTGCTAATGATGTCTCTGTCTCTACTAATCTCTGGTCAATAGTGGACCTAGATCCCTCTAAGGAGAAACAAATCTGAAGTGAGTCTGCCTCACACTACTGCTGGCGCCCTCTCCACCACCCACCACACCTCCACCCCTATCATCAGCATCATCCTGATCATCTGCACCCTGTCCCCTGTTAGGAGGAGGGCGTCTCCCATCTCTACCATGTCTCCCACCATCCTTGCCTCCATCTCTCCCCACAACTCCTCTATCTCTCTAAGCTCCTCCTCGCCCTCTGACAGGACGGTTGTCAGCGGGATCATAATCTAGTGGACCCTCAATCTGTGGAATGGCCTCATCAGGCGCTGTGAACGGAGGAAATGGATACTGCAAAATCTGCGCATGTAACCCTTTTGAACATCCTGCATATTCTACATAAGCCTAAAGATCCCATGGTACTACTACCATATCTTGAACAAATCTCTGAGAAATCTCATAACCCAACTGAGGACCCCACAGTGGTGTCTCATCTCGGATTCGTGCATATACTGATATATCCTGGCACCTGCCCTACATCCGACCATACTATCTCAGTACCCATGTGACTACAAATATCTCAATAATATATCTAGTCCTTCCAATTAGGTACCTTCTCTAGAAGAAAAATGGCATATGTCATCTACCAGAAACCCACTCCTCACAATCAAGGTATGGTTGCCATACTACAACTGTCATGCCATCAAATAAGCAGTGCCAATACTCTACCTTGCCCAGATAGGGCTGCTGAATCCAACCAGAATACATGAATATATAAGGCTAATGCTCCTACCGCTGTCTATCAACTATCAACCGTGTCACTGGGATGTGCTCCCAGGCCCAGATCTGAAGTACCAGGATGCCAACTATCATACTCTGCAAATAATGGTACACGGTCTTGTGTAACTCTTTGTACATGTGTGCGAGTATACAACTACCCCATGTAAATCTATATCTCAAAAAAATCATCTACTCAAGCATGTCAACCCAACCGACCATGAATCCATGCTATCCTCAGTCAGGCATAAGGACACCTCCGATCAAACCGGCCAAGTATACAGGAAGAAGCTCATAGTGATCACACATATAATCCCATGTGAGGTATCAATGAGTAATGTTGTCATCATCAAAGAATCATAGTGCTATAGTAATCAATGAAGCAGAGGTAGAATCAAATTTTACCTCTCAACCCATAACAATAACTCTTAGTATCTGCCACACATCCTCCAGTGTGACGGTCATCTCAAAATCAGTGTTTTCTCTAAGAAAATTAAGCAGAAATAGACTCCACTAAGTGTTTTTGATGGTCAGTAGAAGAAAAAAAATCAAAATGGGAAATTAACTAAGTTAAAAACCAGAAATGATCCTATTTTAATGGGATGTGATCCTTGATTCCTGGGATGCAATGGGGCATTCGGGAAGTGATCATGTTTTCACAGGTTGCGACACGGGATGTCGCGTGCGACCCTGTTTCAACAGGGTGCGAAAAAAATTGACAAATCTCAAATCCACTACAACATGCGACCCAAAATCTAAAACGGGGTGCAATCCTGAATTCACAGGATGCGACACAGGATTTATAGCTAAAACAATAAATAACACAGGATTCACAGGATGTGACGCTAAACACCGAAAATGACACAAAATAGAAATGCATATATCTTGAGCAAAAATGCATAAAATTGAAAATTGCAAACTTGACAAGCTAGGTTTTTAGGTACTTACTAGAGCTGGATAGTCTGTTGGATGCTGATGTCTCTGACCAAGATTGAAATGATGCTTCTCCATGGGGACCACCATCTTCTCAGCAGAGCTCTTTGAATTACCAAGGTGAATAGTAAAAATGAATAGGTAAAAAGTGAATTTGGACCTATATATTTGACTTTTTGAGTTGTTTAGGAGCTCCATAACTCCTCCCAGACTATTCAAAGTCATTTTTTTCTCTTTCTAATCAATCGGGAACAAAATCAAACGCACAGACGATGTTCTACACAACACAGTAAAATTTTTACGACAGTTACTGAAAATGCAGAATTGCTCCATATGTTCTGAAAATGATCCGCAAGCTTCATGCAATCATTTTTTCGGGTTTTATATCACCCAATTGCACATTATTCATCAAAAATATTGGTCAGACATCATTTTATCAGACTCATAACTCACTTTTTAATGTAATTAACTTGGTAAATTGTGTTTTCTCTGAACACACCTTCATTTCTCCACTTCTTCTAAATTGTTTCTTTCTTGATTCAATTGATCAATTCAAGTGATACATCATTCGACAGAGGGATTTATTCTTTTTCCTTTGATTTCATTCCCAAGGGGGCATGATCACACTAAAATCAATCAAATTCTTTCTCAAAACAACATTAAAATGACTTTGTTATAAAAAACTAAAGGCATGATAGTTCCTTGACTAAGTCAGGACTGTTGGATTGAAGGCTTCGATTCTCACAAGTTGGATATCCTATGTCTACTTTTATCAGATTCTTATAAAGCTCCTGGTAGCTTTGTACTGAACTTTGTTCGATCAAGTTTGGAGTCGGTATTATCAATTTTTGGATGACAACCAAGTTCAGAATTGGTATCTTTAAGATCTTTGCTTATTGACCTTTGTCTGATCAAGTTCAAAGTCAATTCTATCAGTTTAGTTCAATCAAGTGCGAGACTGATCTCATCAGACATTTCGTTTGATCAAGTGCAAAATTATCAAACGTTCTGAAGTCAACATCAACAAATTTATTTTAATCAACGCGCTGCTCACACATCTATTCAAAGAGGGGCAAATGTAACCACCCTAATTTGGTCTGCTCTGACGATAGACCCTATTTTCCCTAAGTGTGATCATACCCCTAATTATGTCAAGACAATTCTTCAATTTATTGGCATAATTCATTGATTCAAATTTAATCTCCTAAGTGGTTTTAATCACTAAATCAAATTAATTTCCTTAGCCAATTAAATCAATTAAATCAAAACAATTGAATTAAATAAAAAACAATTCAATTCAATTAAAACAATTCTAAAATGGCTAAAGTAATTAATAAAAAGGGAATTAAATAAATCCCCAAATTACATTTCCATTTACAAAAAGGAAAATTCAATTCCCTAACCAATGGGAGTGAAATCACTTGGATCACCTCACACGGATCACCAAAGATTCAATCTCCACCCCTCTTCCACTTTAAATCTCAACCTCTCATTAACCTAATTCTTCTATAAATAGAATGAATTTTAAGCTCAATGGGCCCCTAATTTTAGAAGTAAACTTATACTGCTAGTATTCTTAAGAGTCTTTATGCTTTTTAGAGTAAATCTTAATTGCATTGTCATAATCTTCAAATTGAGAGCTAAAATGAGCTATTTCTTGAGCATTTAGGCTAGTTTCTTTCAAATCTTTCATTCTAAGTTGAACATGTCACTAATTAATGCATAATCTAAGGGAAATTATAGGATTCTTCATACTCCTCTTAGATAGAAAGCAATAAGTCAATTTTAGTGTTTGATTTAATGGCTTATTCTATGTTTTTCACTAATGTAATGACTTATTGAAGTGTTGTGTTGCAGCTTATAGGAACCACAAAATATACACGCAGTGGCTAGATATCAGGAAGATCCTAAAGAGACATTTTGCTGCTGTAAAAAGAATTTTCAGATATTTGAAAGGGACAATAGAATATGGATTGTGGTATGAAAAAACAAAAGATTTTACTTTGCAGGATTATACTGATGTTGATTGGGAAGGTATTGTGGATGACAGAAAGAGTACAAGTGGTGGTGCATTTTTCCTTGGGAAAAGATTGGTTTCTTGGTTGAGAAAGAAGCAAAATTGTATTGCTCAATCTACTGCTAAGTCAGAGTATGTTGCTACTGCAATAAACTGTACACAAGTTGTTTGGATGAAACAAATGATAAAGGATATTGAAATAATTTTTGAAGAACCAGTGGTTATCCATTATGATAACACTAGCACAGTAAATATGTTGAAGAATCCTATAATACATTAAAAAACTAAACATATTTCTATTAAGTATCATTTCTTGAGGGAGAAGGTAGCAGATAAAGAGATTAAACTAGAATATATTATCACAAAGGAACATATAGCAGATATATTTACTAAACCATTGCCAAAAGATTCTTTTGAGAATCTCAGAAGAATTCTTGGCGTGATGGCCTTTCCTAGTGGTAATTAATTGATGCAGATATGCATCAGTCCAGTGGATCTCAAAGCTATATCATTCTCTGGACTTGATGTATGGATCTACTCCTCAAGGGAAGTGATTGTAGGAGAATACTATGAAGTACATTAGGGTGATCTTGCACCTGGGTGATGGACATGAAGATTTTAAAAAGCTACACCTTATAGAAGACTACAGATGAGTTATGACACCCTTTGCCATTGCTGCGAAAGGGGGAAGGAATCTATGTGAAAATCCCTACTGTTTTGGGAGATTTGTGTTGAGGATATTGAGAAGATTGTATTGAGAGAGATTACTTTTGGGTTGATGCATATGGATTTTCCCATATCTTGCCATCAATGCCAAAGGGGGAGATTGTTGGATGATATATGTTTTGGGTACTGATAATGTTGTTGATATTCATGTTTTGTCACTGATGTTAACATATATTTTTGTGGAGAGGACAGACTACTTAATTAACTGTCAGAAGTGTACAGACACTGTACAGATGATTTAGAATGATCAAAGTTGGATATATGTGGAAGGATGTCTATTGACCTTATTCCTAAGGTCTCTTGGCTTTATGTTGCATATTGCAGATGTTACAAATGATTTGGTGAAGATTGGTTTATGAACTGTAACTGTGATACTGAACATAGCATGTGTCTGTATTTCGAGTATATCTTTCTAGATAAGATATTTTAGATGAAGCGAGCTTACTGGTGGACAATCGACATATATTAGAATAATGGGTTGAGTTTGATTGTTGTTTGATGACTGGTGACGTCAACTGTGGCGTATATTCTAGAGAAGACCTATTTGGTGGCCGACTTCAGACATGTAGCATGTAAAATGAATTGTGAGCATGGATTGAGGATTTGGAAGTATAAGTGATGGATTATATTTGATGTTTACTTGTTATAGGTACCGTGTGTATCTTAGCAAGGGATTATATATTTATTTATATATTGGAAAGCCTTAATTGGCTGACCTGATTAAGTATTTGTATATTAGGAAAGCTTAATTATCCGACCTAATGAATTACTGTAAGAGGGTATATATGAGTGACCTTTTCTTTTGAAAAGATGTGATAGAGATTGAAAAGAAAAAGAAGTGAAAGATGTGAGGCTTGTTTGATTGCTAGATGTAGAGAAGATTTTATGAGAAGAGTACTTCATTGGAATTGACCAAGCAAAGACAGTTTCTATCAGATAGTTCACTGGATTGTATATTTTCTATATACACTTGTTCAGATTGTGAATCCTTGAGGGTGGCTTTAACCTTCTTTAGGTAGTGTGCCTGGGTAGTGAGCCTACTATTTCTTTTGATTCCTAATAGGGCCTGTCTCCTAACAGGGACTATGTACTGTAATATTGTAACAAGCTCCTAACAGGGCTAAATATTTTAAAAAAGACACTATACTCTCAGTAAATTATTTGTGGGTGCTAATTCCCACTGGGGTTTTACCTTTAACAGGGTTTCCTCAACAACAAGTATTGTGTTATGGTGTTGGCATTTATTGTGTTATCATTTACATTTGAAAATTTAGTTTATAAAGTTTAAAGTTTAATTATCTATATTACAACTGATTCACCCCCCCTCTCAGTTGTCTTATGGACTATTATTCCTAACAGGGCCTGATCAGGGTAAGCATCTACCAATTTTTTCCATTTCCTATCTTGAGAAATGTAATCACTAACTTTACTTCCAAAATGAGAAATCATTCTTTCCCTAATGAGATCATAGTTTTCCCATCTAAGGAGCTTATCACCCACCCACCAGTCCTCCCAGAAGCTAATCGGAGAACCATCACCCACCAACCATTTCAACCCCTTAAAAAGAGTTCCCTTCTAGCAATAAAATTCCAAATTTTAGAGCCAGAGGGAAAATTGTGACCATATGAGAATTGGGCATCATTAAAATATTTGGCCTTCATAATTCTACTCCATCTAGAGGTTCCTCTGAATAGCTTCCAACCCAATTTGGTTTTCAAAGCCTTGTTTAGGTCTTTTATTCTCCTCACTCCCAATCCACCCAACAGTTTCGGTTGACAAACCGTATCCCAGCTGACCAAGTTCATTCTAGCCTTTTCCTCCACCCCCGTCCATAGAAAGTTTCTCTAAATTTTTTCCAGCTTCTCCACCATTCTTTCATTGATTTTGAAAAGAGAGAGGAAGTAAACAGGTATTCCTTGTAGGGTCGCAGACAACAATTGAAGTTTCTCCACATTGCTAAGAACCTTCCCTTTCCAACTAACCAATTTTTTCTACATTTTCTCTAGAATGGTGTTCCAAAATTGGTCTAAGACCTCATTCACCATGAGTGGGAGCCCAAGATAGGTGCCAGGGAGCACCGCTCCCATACAACCAAGAAATTCCACAATCTTCAGCTGGGTTCTTTGTTCAATATTGAAGAAATAAATTTTAATTTTACAGTAGTTGATCACTTGACCAGAAGCCACTACATAGGAGTTCATGAGAGTTTTCCATTCCCTGACTTCCCTAATACAAGATTTTCCAAAAAGGAACGTATCATCCAAAAACTGTTGGATAACTTCCGGAGGAAGATTGGAGGCCGGTTTGAAACTAGCAATAGATCCATTTCCTTCCAACTTTAGTAGGTTCCAAGCTAGTACCTCCACAACTAACAAGAACGGATAGGGGGTCCCCTTGACATAAACCATCTCCAACTTAAAATACCCTAAGGTGCACCCTTGACCAATACTGCAAAGTCAACCATTTCCACCGCCACCTTTATGATTTTAATGAATCTTTCTTGAAATCCAAATTTTCTTAGCATCCCATACAAGAAGTCCCAGAAAACCTTATCATACGCCTTAGATATATCCAATTTTAACACCATTCCAACATTCTTGCCTCTGTCCATGGAATGAATGATCTCATGGGAAGTGATTACCGCATCTAAAATTTGTGTACCCGACATGAACCCCTTCTGGTTAGGACTAATAATTTTGCCAAGCAGGGGTTTGATTCTGTTGGTGATGATTTTGGAAAGGATTTTATAGAAAGTATAACAAAGGATTATGGGGCGGAAGTCACCCATGCACTGAGGGTCCTAAACTTTAGGAACCAAAACAATATAGGTGTTTTTGTTTTTTTTCAGGATGTTACCAGTTCTAACAAAATCACGGGCTACATGAAAAAGATCATACTTAATAATCTCCCAAAAATGCTGGAAGAATGTCAGGGGAAAGCCATCTGATCCAGGTGATTTATAAGCTCCCATAGAGAACATAGCATTTTTGACCTCCTCCTTAGATAATTGGGACAAAATCTCTTCATTATCCTCTACATTAATGATAGTCGGGATAGCCTCCAAGAGTCTGTCGGTGACAATATCCGTCCCCCTCTAAATCGGGCTTCTAAAAGTATCATGAAAGAACTCCGCAACATATTTTCCAATGTCATCTTCCTCCGATAGTAGTTGATTCCCTCCAACAACTAAGGATTTAATGGTGTTCCTTCTTTTATGAATGGAGGCAGACCTGTGGAAGAAGGCTGAATTCCAGTCACCTTCCTTGAGCCATTGGAAACGTGACCTTTGCTTCTAGTAAATTTCCTCTCTCTTAAGGTTTTCTTTCCATTTCTTTTTCCAGCCTTCCTCCTCACAATGGTCATTCTAGGAGGAGACACCTAAGGCCATTTCCTCTTGGAAGTGCTTGAGCTTCTCCTCAATATCTTTTTTGCATTAAAAAATGTCCCCAAACTTGGACTTACTCCACCTTTGGGCCTCCCACTTATTAAGTGCAATTTTTTAGAGATTCTAAACATGGTCGTCCCCCTAATAGGAGTGTTCCACCATCTTTTAATATAGTTCATAAATTCAGGGCGGGAGTACCACATAATCTCATAGCGGAAGGGACGTGGCCCACACACTTTATGTTCCTCCCAGTCAAGATTCAAGGGGGATTGATTTGAAACCATCCTCGTAAGATGATAAATTCTGATCAAAGGAGAAATATCCCACCCACTTGATAAAATCCATCTATCCAGTCTAACCTGAATAAGTTGCTTCCCCTTTCATTTTTTGGACCAGGTGAAACCCATTCCCTGCAAATCAATATCCACCAAGTCATTGTTCTTCATGAAGTACGCTAGCTCCTGCATACTTTCTAAATAATCTTGGGTTCCCCCCATTTTATTAGATGGATATAGGGGAGAATTAAAATCACCAACTCACATGATGGGGTAACATTGATCAGTCGAAATGAGGTTAGTACTTTATCCCCAGATCTTATCCTGGTCACTTCTAACTTTAGGAGCATAAATATTATACATGTACTAGGAGACATTATTCCAAGTAAACAACACAGTAAGGAAGTTATGATAAAAGCCACAATGTTCCTAGATAACTTACACGGGTTCTAGAGAGTAGCCACCCCACTAGAGGCCCCATCAGCCTTACGATAATGAAAGGCCACACCCGGCCATATTTTGTCCACAAGAAGAGAAAAGTTTTGATACTTCATCTTAACCTCTTGGATTAGAACCATATCAAATTTGAAATCTAAGATATACTTCTTTAGAGGATACTATTTCTGAGGGCTATTCATGCCCCTTATGTTCCATGAGAGGAACTTCATATTTCACTTTTTTGGGAGTCTTCTAGGGTTAATTTCCACCCACTAGCAATTGCCCTTGCTACTTCTTTAGCTCTCACCAATCTCGCCATGGGGCGACCAACTTTGGCATCATTTCCCACATCCGCCTTTTTTTTGTATCGATGCCTTCATCAACCTTCTTACCCCTTTTTTTTTCCTTTTGGGTTTTGACCAATCCAGAAGACTAACTGAAGGCGACGAAGGGGTTGGCCTTGACTTTTCCATTTCATTTACCACCCCATTTTGGTTAGGGGAAAAAAAGATAGTCTCCCCCAACCGTTTAAACTGCACTCTTCACCAAATTCTCCTTCTGTCTTCTTGCTTCCAGACCACTATGCCTTAATCACCTCACCATTTTCTTTCATTTTTTTCTCTCCACTTGGGATTTCCCTGTAAGAGTTGGAAATATCCCCTAGGACCTCAACCAACTCTCCTTCTAGAGCAACTTCCTTCTCCACCTCTTTATCCTTTCTTTCTCCTTTCTTCTCCTTAATATTAAGGTTGATCTCCTCCCCCAAAGCAAGAGGGATTTCCCCTTCCGGGGAGCCTTGGGCTTGCATCGCCAACTTTGTTCCTCCTAATCGGTCCCCCAAAATACTATCCTTGTTTAGAGACAGTGAAGGGAGACACTCAAGAATTTGGTCCTCAATCATAGGGGTTCCCTTACAGTCTGTCACCACATGACCATGTTTACCACACTTCTGGCAATGGATAGTGGCATTTTCATAAACAATGGCCTGGTTCTAACTACCCCATTTGGATTTTAGCATCACAAAGTTAGGGAGGGGATTATTCCTAGTAACATTAACATAGAATCTTGCAAACACCAGACTCATTTTTTGCACAGTAACAGAGTCCTCTGCCACATAATGCCCAAACAAGTTCCCAATCCATTGGAGCACCTTTTCATTCCATAATTCTAGGCAAATCCCTGCGAGATGGACCCACACTAGCGCAACTTTCTAAAGCTCCACCTCTGCGTTAAAACTTGGCTTCCATTTTTCCATGAGTAGAGCGTGCTTCCCATAACACTAGCTTTATGAGGAGACAAAAGTATATTCCGCCTTAGCGTTAAATTTATAAAGGAACAAGCCCCCCGACATTGCCGAGATAGAAAGGGACCCTTTAACTTTCCATCCGGTAGCACACCATCTACGCACCATATCTATAGTGGGCCTCAAAGAGGTAAACCCCCCCACAAGAGAAAGTTGAAGAGAGGCATAAATGCCTTCAACCACCCCATCCAGGACAAAAATATTTGAGCCAAAATCACTTACAAAACATTTAGGAGTATCAGGGACATCAAGAGACCCTTTTCCCAACACCACCTTCTTCCACCCCCCAGAAAGCTCTCTTTGTCCTCCCCCACTATTTTGGGTCTAGACAATAGGGATTCCCCACCTTCCAGATTCTGCGAGTGAGAGGAATCATCCAACACTGAGACCACTGACGCACCTTCGCCCGTATATCTAGAACAACAGTCTTTTCCATCCCTGCGAGACAACACCAGGAAAAGGTTAGGACAAAGAGCCTCTATGCTCCTCAGATTCCCTAGCAAAGTAGAGGTCGAAGCTAACATTAAAACAAATTCAAAACGGGCGGGAAAGTTACAGAGGAATTGCAGAGCAGAGGTAAATCAAATGGATGTTGATACTTCAAAGATTACCATATATGATTCTAATTGTCTTCAATTTATAGGAAGACAAATTCCATCAAACATATATTTTTTGATTATCTATTTTCTAAAGAGATTTGGTACATGTTTTGTAATGGCCTTCAAAAGTGTAATGTCAATAATGATAATATTTATCTTGGAATCTTATTTGGAAATATTAGAAACATAAATAAAATGTATAAATTATTTTGGATTTCTTTTACTAGTGAAATTTTATGGCACATTTAGAAATCAATAAATGATGAGATCTGTAAAGGGGCGAGAAGGAAGCTTATTGAGTCATATAAGAGACTCGGAAATTTTACCGTTGCCTTGAAGATTACAGTGACAATGGAAATATTAAATGCCAAGTTTCTGAAGCTTCTTAGAGATGGCTTTGTGACAGTCAACAAGAATGAGGTGGCATATGGCCAAGAGGTGACATATGGCCATACTTGGTCACACAACAATGAAACCAACCGAAGAAGAAGAAGAAGAAGAAGAAATTAAAGTAGAAATTAGGATGTAAGTATCTAATTTTTTCCAATTTGTAGTAGTTTGAAGTATTGTTATAGATTAAGTACCTTATTATATGTTTGTTGCTTAGTAGCATTCTCTATTCTATTATTGGTGTTTGTAAGAGATGGACATGATGATCTAATCTCTTGACATGATAAAATACTTGATGTAATGGGTTTAATCTATATATAATATTGAAAAAAACATAGACCTAAGCTCAAGCTAACATCAAAAATAGACTAACAATATTAAGTTAGGTAAATATTTGGGGGTACAAACATCCCCCAAATATTCTAATAGGAAATTAAGCAATTTATCTTTGAGATTCTTATTCTTCTTTTAATTTTCCTTTCCAAAGTCGGTAATATCTTTAACATTTAAACATTTTTGTCTCACAAATAGCAAATTATAGAATCAAGAGACTATTGGTAGATCTATACATAACATTTGTGTCGAATGATAGAACCATGTTTACCTTGGTCTCTAAAGTATCAATCACTTCCTCTTTATTTCCTTAGTATAAGAAATTTTGAGAATTTGATTGACATTGTAATATTTTATAGTTTTAACTACATTCCTTTACGTACACTCCTTGCTACCCTTACTCTTTCCAATTATAGGCTTCCATCCTCTTATTGTCTTGGTTTTAGATTATTCATCTAGATAACAATGAGGACCTTCTCAAAGACTCCTATTGCTTAGAATATAGTTTTTTCCCTTTATTTTTATCATGACAACTTTGATAGGCCTACTACTCTCCTCTTATCTTCCCATACCTCCCTTGATAAAAAATTGTTCCTTCTATGAGTGTACTTTCAATTTCATCATAATCCCTTACCCCTTATAATTAATTTATTTTATCTATTATATCTTATTTTTGGTTCTCTTTCTTGTGTTCCAAGGTTTTTTTTGTAGCTTCCACCTTTCCTATTGGACATTCTACCACTTGTTCCCATGATGTGAGCTCCATTACATCATTTCTCTTGTTACTCTCCTGTGCTTTCATGTCCCATATATTTGTTTGTTGTGACATGTTTGTTCCTTTCACCACACTTTTTAAATATATCATGTCTATGATCTTTTTGGTTTATTCTTGCATGGTTTACCATTGTGTATGCTCTTTCACCTTATTTTTTCTCCCTAAATATTTTTTTAGAGTGACTATTAAGTTTCTCATCTTAGTTGTAAAGTATTGATGGGTTGGGAAGAGGACACTCCAATAGACTAACCCACTCTTATCATCCTTTCTTGCAAAGATCCTCATGTTTGAGAAGTCATGTTTGAATATGTATGTTATGTATTGAACTTGAGTGTTGTGATTGTACTTGCATTCATGTTATCTCCTTAAGTGGTTTCATGGTAGACTACCACCATTGGTTCGTAATTAAAGAGCTATGGGATGTCAAAACTAAAGAAGTTCCAGATTCAACTTCTTTGTTCTATTGTATTTCTTCATTATTGTGCAAATGAGTAAGTTAAATGAGATTGTTACTTCTAGGCATTCCAGTGATCTCCAACTATATCCATCCATGTATTCATTGGATGGGAATACAAAATTGTAATATTATTTGTATATTGAAGTTTGACTTTAAAAAATGCACATCGAAACAAAAAATAATGTAAAAAGAACATTATTTTCCATGAAATTTGACAAATATAAAATTATAATTTTTTTCCCTCAGACTAAGTTATTTACATTTCCATGAAATATTACCATTCATTTTTTTATTATATCAATGGAAATATATGAATGAAAAAATGTTTTGTAGTCATTTGCGTACAACAAATTTATTTCATGTTTTGTACACAAATGGGTTTGGAGAACTGTTCAGTGGTTCAAAAGCTCTTATAATACTAGTCAATAAGGCTCTCCATCCTTAATTATCTATTTTAGAAGGGTGAACAAAAAGGGTAAAAAAAATTCTCCATGGTGAACATATCTGAAAGAGGAAAACTAGAACAAGGTATTGTAAATCATTTTTTAAACTACTATTTTTTCCCTATTGCAAATTTTGCAAAACCCTCAAATCTTTAATATGATTTTTAAGGATGGGAATGGATTGTGTCTTTGAATTTGTCTTAATGTTTGTGAGACTGCTAAGGATGGAAAATAAGTATCCACTTCTTGATGATTCCAACTCACTTTTTCACTACAATTAATGAATCTTATAGATGAAATATAGCTATCTATTTTCTTTTTAATATTCCCCTACTATTATCTTTGTTTATGCTAGTGTTTGTCATGGTGATGAAAACAACTATAAGCATGTGTACTTATTTTAACACTACTTGCATTGTATCAATGAATGTTGAATAAAATGTTCAACCTTTGGGGCATTAAAAGAATAAATAATTTCAATGAAAACCTCAAAGGAATAACATATATCTTTCCACTGAACTAAGACTACATTTGATGCTCCATTTGGTGAATGATACAGGAAACAGTAATCTACATCCATTGTTTTTCATTTTTATTCAAATTTTAGGCACAATAATCTCTTCCGATATCTAGTGAGAACAAAACATAAGAAACCAAAAATAAGATATTGTGTGTGTCTAAATTGTGTACCTATATTTGCAACACCACACTTAAATAAACCATTAATTCATTGGTTAGTTCATTAAAATAAATCAAATATCATCAAAACACAATTGAAACTGACTTATTGCTTCCTAGTCATGAAGATTGTGATATAATTATTAATGTTATCAAATTTATGCATATTAGATTAGTGAAAGACATTCATGAAATGGAAGATTTCAATGAAATGCATCTAAATGAATGTAATTTTTTAAGGATTTTGATGAAATTGATGCTAAGAATGATGCAATTAAGAAAAATGAAAGCTAAATCTATTGAATTATGCAACTACATGATGAATTCAAATGTGGATTACTATGATGAATGATCTAAAACTATGAAATGATACTAAAATTGGCTCTCACAATGCAATTGATCTCAAACTAGCATGACCTAAGTCCACAAATGATCTAGATATGAAATGCCTTGGTTGAGGTTGCTTTTATAGATTTTCCTTGAAGGGAAATTGATTTGAAATTGAATTGGATGGCTAAGATGAATCTATAATGAATGGTTGAGATGTAAACCTTAGGTGATCCATGTGATTCAGTCTCATTGGTTGATGCCAAGTCATTTGTCCTTTTTTGAGTTGAGTGGATATTAGGACATTTAATTAATTTAATATCTCTAGCCATGTGATTTCTTGTCTTTTGATTTAATTAAATATGCTAGGATAATTAATTAATGAATATTCTTTGATTATGATTCTTGATGAATAATGTAATTAAATTGATCTAATTGAACTACACAATTATGCTTAGGATTAAATTTATTTGATGACCTTGAATAGTGTTTTGACCACCTGATTAGGATCTAGGTTAATTGATTAAGATAGAACAATTTTAGGTGATTAAATTTTCCCCTCTTTGAATCGATGTGTGAACAACGTGTTGATTCAAAGAACATCTGATATTGCCTCTATTGATTCATTGATGAACTAATGAGATGATGGATCCTTAATGTTTGATGTCAAATTGAGCAAATAGTGAACAAATTGATATGGATCTTGATAAAACCTCTCATAACATGATGATTTTAGATTTTATTATGTATTTGATGCAATGTATGATAAGAGATTCACTAATTGAGACCAATGTAACCAATTTGATATGGTTCTTGATGAAATTAATTACCTACCAGAAGAAGACTGGAGATGTTTGTGTAGAGCGAGTAACCAATTTGATATGGGTCTTGATGAAATTGATTATCATCATATTGATATTGATTGGATGTTGATGAGAACGAGTAATTTGATATCGGTCCTGATAGAATCACTCACTTCAAAGATTATTATTTACGCAACCAACTTTCTATGAATCTTGATGAAGTTGATTATCCCATGATGATGTTAATTTCTTGATGATGACACTCTCAATTTGATATGGTTCTAAATGAAATTTATATTCCCCTATTTATTTAATGATGATGAAGACAATGTCAATTTGATATGTTTCTTGATAAAATTGGCATGCCCCTATTGATGATGAAACTGATTCAATTTGATTCAATGTAACCTCTAATTTTGATGATTGGATAATTTGATTGTTGAAGAATATTTGATGAAATTCAATCAACTGATTCGATGATTGGATGAATTTGATTCAATGTTTTGATTATGATTTGATTAAATTATAATGGCGACGTTCCAATTGTGATGATGTGATTATTATGCCCCCTCGAGAGCGAAATCAAAAGGTGGTGATGCTAATCGGGTTACATTGAAGAATGTTGAGTGATTTTGAATGATTTGAGATTTCTTGAGAATGATTTTGAATCATTTTGAAATGATTTGGAATGAATTAGGAATGATTCCATATAATTCAGGAATGTTTAGGATTATTTAGGAAGAATTTTGAATAGTTTAGGAACCTTAAGAAATGTTTAGGATCATCTAGGAAGGACCCATCCCTTTCATATTCAAACGTTCATGTGATTTGTCCATTTGATTTGTAATATGAATTTGACTTTTGATTGAGCTCCTGATAATGATGTCCTAAAATTTTGATGAGAGGTTGATTTTTGGATTAAGTTTGGTGAAAATGTCCCAAAATGAGAGAGTGGGTAAAAACCAGTGTAAACTAGGGTTAAATAGGGTAAAAATACCTTTTTCACTATTCCTTTTCACTTTCACCCTTGAGAGAATTTTAAAACCCTTCTACAAGAAATATGGAAATTCCAATTGAATCTCATCGATTTGAGCTCACTAGGCACCATCAACGACCAACTCATTATCTGGCAGTGGTATGCCAATGTTCTTGTACCCTCATTTAGTACATTTATTACTTGTACTATCTTATTTTTGAGAAATTTTTAAGTGGTTTGACTATTAGTTCATTTATGGTAGGAGAGATAGGAGGAGGAATGAGGGTGGAGGTCTTGGAGCCATTTGTGGTGTCGGTGTAGATGAGGGGGATGATGGTGGGAGAGTGCGAGCGAGGATCATTCCTCCATCTAGTGATCCTCATCATCTAGTGAGGAGGGATAGGATAGGATGACCTATTTAGGGTACCCCATAGGTTCCTCCAGTTCCACCATAGAGAGAAGAAGGTACACAGGTAACCATAGGTGTATACGATAGTATAGGTGATTAGGGTACACTCTCGAGACTGCAAGAGTAGATAGCACAACTTAGGACCCAGGTAGTTGTATTGGATGCTCAAGTGACCATGGTAAAAGATGAAAGGGATAGAGAAAAAGATGATGCTGACAGTGCATGGAGTGAGATAGCGAGATCATAGAGTGATTCTTCTCTTCAGCAAGGTAGAGTTGCGTACTACCAAGCAACTTATTTTGCAGCACTTCATGATCCCACAAGGAGAGTGCCATAATATTCACTGCTTGCAACATAGTCTTAGGGTGTGACACATGAGGCTCCATCTCATAGACCACCTGGTGGTGATAGTCCAGATGTGGGCAGTCATGCCTAATTATGCATTATTGATGTAGTCATGATGACATTGTATAGATTGATGACTTTGATTAATTGAAAAATAGGTTTTGAAGGGATCTGAAACCCTATACATAATAGGTTTTGGAGGGACATGAAACCCATAACAAAAGATATTCAAGGCCACCCATTAAATGAAATAGAACAAGACCAAGACTAGACAAAACCTAGAAAGGGGGGAGAGCCAGCAGACTCCCACCACCAAGAAAAAATATTGCATGACAAAGAAAAACTTGCACATGGAGAGCCAACATGTAGCCAAAAAATGGAAAAAAGGACTAGAAGGAAATCCATCCTATCCCATCCTAAAACCCATTAAGAATTACCATTTGACTTACCCTTTTAGGAACAAAGGGTCATATCGAAAGAGGATTGAGGCGACTTAGATTTCTTCCTTTTGAATTTAATCCGACCCTCTTCCACCTTAGTAGCAACATCCTGTCAAGAAATCTAGTCCAACGTAGAAGTCCCCACACCCTGAGAGGGAAGACCAACAGTAGGACCTCAAATAGGGCCAATAGAAACCTGAGGACTAGGGCCAAAAATAACCAAAGAGGCACTACCACCATCCAAATACTAAGCACAAGTTAAAGAAGTCAGAGATGCACCATTCTTCCCAGAAGCACCATCAAAATCCTTAGAGGAGGAACCAACAGTAATAGCTTGAATAACACTCCCTATAATAGAACCATGACTTTTAGCCAGAGTCCCATCAGAGGCTGAGGAGCCATCAACACCAATCTTCCTAGGAGTAGCATAAATCACCTGATTCAGGATGGATTCAACACAAACATTGTCCAAAAAAGAGGAAGGACTCAGAGAATCCTGCGCAACCACCTGGGAGAATCTTTTCTTCCTAACAGTATAATGCTCCAAAGAGACACCCTACCACCATGAAGCAGACCTTTTCTTTATCTCTAAACCACACTGGGCTGAGACATGCCCAATTTTGAAGCATCTTCAACATCTAAAGGAGATCCCTTCACAGTCAAGTGGTTGGATCCAAGATCCCTTAGAGGACTCAAGTTTGTTCTCAACTTGAGCCCTTTAGAAACATCCAAATCCACCAAAATACAGGCATAAGTGGAGTGAAAAATATCAAAAGAGTCCTTATCTATCATCAGGAAATCCCCCAGAGCCTCACCCACTTCTTGTAACAGGGAGTTGGTCCATAGATGAAGGGGAAGGTTGGGGAGTCTAACCCAAATAGGAATCTTGTTGAACAACTTAGAAGAGGGGTTAAAATTTGGATGTCATGGTTTAACCATCAGGCAAAAATTAATCATCCCAGCTAAAGATGTGATCACACAAGACCCCATTTCTATTTTTAGCGTGATTAAATTTAGCAATATAATAACTATTATCCATAGGGAAAATTTAAAAAGTACCAGTAACGATGGGCACCCAATTTTGGAAGATCCAAACATGAAACTATGGAAGACTGGACCAGAATCTCCAAAATTGACAAATAACACCATGAGAGTTGAAAATAGTAGTGTTGTGAACAATCTCCTCATTTGTCTCTGCAAACATCCTAAGGGAAATATAATTGCATGCTATAAATGAGCCCTTATCAGCATGCTGCAAGACAACAACCCTAGTCACAGCTGGAGAAGAGCCCCCAAAAGATGCAGAAGAACCCCCACCCAAGGAATGGGCATTCACTGCAAAAGGAAATATCTTAACAGCCCCATTGGAATCCAAAGGCTGGCCACCGCCCAAACCCACACCATGTATAGATTGATGTTGATGTATCTTTGATGTTGATATTTGATACACTCTTAGAGTTTTTTGTTCTCATTGTATAATGTACACTAACATTTATGGCATGTATATATGAGATGCAGTTATCTTGAAACCTATATGATTCTTATGTGTTTCAAATATGATGTATGCATATGTACTCTTCTATTTTGTTTAGGATGCTTTATATGAGATGTTTCCTCCTTAGTACATGTGAATTAATATGTGATGGATACATTTAATCTTTAGACTAGGTGATGCTACAAATGATATGCAAATGTTATAGTTATGCATTTTTTTTCTTTATGTATATGTTGATGTGATGCAAATGGATATTATATAATTATGAAAATTCAAGTTGAACCCATATGTAATTGATTATACATTATGTTTATGTATGTATTATGATGTGCAATGTTATTGTTATGATATACTAAAATTAATTATGGATGCTACTAACGGTAATGCAACTAGTATGTTATGAAGTTATATTTTTTAGCCAGTGTCCATGATACTCGATCATTTATTAAATGTATGTCTTTATTGTGTTGATATTTGTATTTTTGCATGGTTGAATTTGTTGTGATTTTGTTCATAGTGTTGAGAGGATCTTATGAAACCATGCCATAATCATGCAAGAATGAATGCAGATCCATGAGTCGTCATTCTTTTGATCTTTTTTATTTAGTTATGTTTTATTTCATCATTGAGATTTTGTAATGTGGAAGTATATATGATCACCACTAGTATAATGAACCATAATGATATGAATATCTTCTTCCTTGCATTCTTAATCAAGAAAAACACCACTAGTACTCAAGAGAATATGGTGATATGAATACTGATTTCATTGGATTAGATATTGGAATTCAATACAAGCATCAAGGTATGAGAAACTGTGATGACCTGAGTATCAGTTGTGTAAAATAGACAAGGAATAATCTTCCCAACCTCCATCTAGGGTACAAATATTTAGAGTCAAGGTATTTATGGTGTATCATAATAAATTGTGAAGGCTCTTTTCAAAAACACCCCAGATTATTTGACCTTTGGCCTCATCAGAAAAATATCCTACAAGAAGCAGACAAAAAATGTCATATTCCTAGTTGGTTTTCTAGTACCAAGACATCCTGGAATTCCTTAGGAGATATGACAATCATCAATCAATGATGTTTCAACAAATAGGGAATGAATACCAACCTTCATCTATAGTACAAATGATTTGAGTCGAGGTATGTACAACATACCACAAAATGTGGAGGCTCTTATTAGAAACACCCACAAATATGTCCTGCTAGATTTCATTGGAACACATCCCACATGCAGAAACCAAAGGAAAATATCATGCCCCCTGTCCTTGTTCCTCTAGTACGAAGACATCCTCGAGTCACTCAAGAGACATGATAAGCTAAAATCGATAACAACAGACAAAAAACAAAGAAAATGTCACGCCCCATTGTTTCTCTAGTACAAAAACATCCTTGAGTCACTCAAAAGGCACAACCATCAAAATATACGACCAAGCTATCTGTGATAGGTGGTGTTGAGAAACACCATTATTTTGTTGTTGATTTATAGATGACCAGAATGCTTGATTGTTGATAGAAAATGTGTCTGACTATGATTGAAAAGTTGTGTAAGGGATATAAGGTGTGTAAGGGATATCAACATCTTCAGAGTGAGCTACATCACCATGGCTATCATCTTTAGGATTTATTTTTATATCAATGGTCTTATCAATAGCTTTGATAGGAGCAATCAAGATTTGATGGGATTTATTATCATGAAATAGATTACGAGGGATGATAAGTTATTGCGGTAGACATGGATGATCATGACAAGGATATGATGGGATACTTTGATCTTGACATGGAAGAGGATCATTGGATGGTATAGAAAGAGTACTTTGTTCCTGGTTTTCAATAAGATCATTGGAAAAGGTGGAAGGGATATATTGATCTTGCTTAGGGGATGGATAAGATATAGGACTTGGAGGGATACTTTGTACTTGAGATGGAAGGGTATCATATTGGAAGAAATGAAAGTGTATGAGGGGATTATCATGGGACTCTAGGGATATGGGACCTTGGTCAAATGGTTTATAGGATTGGATAGTATCTTGATCTTGATCTTTGCTAAGACTTGTTTCTTTGCACTTTGGATTACCTTCTTTACATGGAACCCCTTCCAAGGAAAAGGTAGGAATTTGTATATGCATGGGAGATTCTTGGAGGGATGATGGGGTATAATTTTGACTAGGTATGATAGGACTAGAAACATATGAAAGATTGGGACCTAGGATCTTTGAAGCATGGAAGAAACTTGTAGCAAGATGTAGATTAACTTGGATTTATTTTACAGGTATCCCTTGAGGGTAGACATAGTCAGCATAGAAAGTATCATCATTAGGATCGTTATTTGATGGAGGTATTATGGTTGGTTGTGAAGCTTGATGAAATTAATGAATGGGGGAAGCATTAGAGGTTACATGTGGACCATTTATAGACATAGGTTCATGATTTTGATCATGCTTGGGATTAGTATCTTGTTTTTCATTAGATGAATTATTAGGATTTTCAACTTCGATTATGCCATCATCAATAAGATCTTGGATTTTATGTTTTAACTCCATACAATATGAAATTTCATGTTTATTATTTTGACATTATGCATAATAGTTTCTCAAAAATTAAAATCCACATTAAGTGACTTGAGACAATGTGATGAGATTATGTTTGAGAAGTTCTTCCAAAAATGATTCATAAGATTGTCCCAAATGATTAAACTCTCTATCCAATGGACATTTAGATTCACTTGAGTTTCTAAAAGATATGTTGGATTCAAGAGCATGAGAATTTGGCTCACTGCCTTCTTGCAATTGTCAGATACATTTATGTTGTGGCTCCACAACACACACACCCCATTTATTGGCTCTTTATCCATGGGGAACCCATTTCTTGTCCTTTTTTTGACCTATTGTCCTTTTAGATACTTTCTCGGGGTCCTTTTGAAGAAAAGCTAAGTCCTTTTGGCCTTTCACAGTTTTAGGCCTTCAAACTTGCGGGGTGTCTCGACCTCTAAAAGCCTGAAATCCCAGAAGTGCAAAAGTAAAATCCCATAGCATATCTTTCAATGTTTTGGCCTCCAAAACACTAAAAAATATGAGGGTCACAACTTCGGCATTCTGGCCTCCAAAACACCGAAGTCTGTGTGACATAACTTCATTAAATGTGGGGCTATAAAAGCAATGCTACCTATTTTTTCTTCACGTCTCATTTTTTTCCTCTGCCTCCTCGAGCTCCCACAATACCGTTCTTTGATGCATACTTCTTGATTATTGTGCTCCTCACCCTAGACCGTGTTGCTCATTCTCATGTTGTGCCTTGTCTTCCACCTTCTCTCCCTCCTAGTAGGTTGGTCTCTCAGACTCACTGTTAGGTTTAGGGTTTTCATCCTTCTTTTGTTTCTTTTATGCCATTCTTTTCCTCCCATGTTTGTTTTTGAGCTTCCTTTCACAAAGCTCGCTTAGGATTTTTAACCTAGGTCGTCGGTTTTGTCCTAGTTGCATTTTTGTTTTTTTGTTTGTTTGTTTTTTTGTTTTTTTATTGTTTCATGTCAGACACAGGACTTTTGGCCACTGAAGGCCAAAATTAATCTCATCAGTCTAGATCAAGAAGAAGACCAAAATTTGACCAAGTCCATAATGACCCTCGGTGCTTCGATGTTTCACAGTTTTGCAACCTAGCCCATCGCCGAAGGCCAAAACACCAAAGGCAGGATCAACCTCCACACTTTCGGAGTTTCACATCTTTGCACCTCTGAAACATCCTTTAACTCCACAAGTCCGAACCTCCACTCTTTTCAACTCATCTATTTTCCATCCTTTCTCACTCTAAGAGCCTTTCGCACCTTTGTAGTCTGAATTTCTGAAAGATATCACCCAACCCCCATTCAAACCTCCCCTTCGCAGTTTCAATCTTTTGCAGTCCGGTCCTATCTTCGGTGTCCGCAAGTCTGAGTGGCTGAAAATGTCATAAGATGATTCTGGAAGATTTTGAGAATCTTCTACTGACCCTTAGAGTTTTTTTTTTGTTTTATGCTTTCCTTTAAATAGTTGTTTTCAATAAAGTACTGATGTTTGCATGTTTTCTTGCAGGAATGTTGGAAAGGAACATTGAATCACCCATGAAGTACCTATTCAAAAGGTACCACACACCTTAAAAGATGATCAAAAACCACCATAGTGAGGTTACTGACACCAACATTGGAAATGTCGATTGGAATGAGTTCCTAATCAAATGTGCCAAACCCAGTGGGAGGTCATCTTACTACACTTCCCTAGTACTGTCAAGTATACTGAATGTGGCCACACACCCAGTCTTAGTTTTATCCTTAGACTTGATTATGAGCCTGGTACACCACTATGTACCAGATGAGAGGGTAGTGAAAATATAGCCAAAGAAATTATCTTGGACCTCCGACCAGATAACATAGAGGATGTCTTCCACCTTCCAAAGGACACCAACATATATTATGAATTCTTAATAAAAAAAGGCTTGGATTGGTTCAAGAATAACACCTTGGAGGCATATGACATAGTGAACCAAGAATAACTGGTCCAATCCATCCCCAAAAACAAGCCTAAAAAGATAGATATGAGGAGAGGATACCTGAAGGATGATATTTAGGCAGCCATCACAATGCTTAGCAAAATGTATGGATTGCCCCAGTCCATCCAGCTTGAACATTGGATGATCATACTAATTGAGAAGATCAAGGGGCGAAGGGCGAGGTTTGATTGGGCCACCATCCCGAGTGATAACCTGGATGGACAATTAATTTCAATAAAGCACAACCTCAAGTTCTACACGACATCATACATGGTGTATTTATTAGCAGCAAGGGCATAGTACCTGGGATTGGTAAAACATGGAGCCTTTAGGCAACCAAATGCATGGCACTTCACAGTATATCCCCATCTGGTAACGAAAGCCAAGATGGATAAAGACAACCCATATTACATGATCATTAAAAATGCATTTATCTTTGCAATCATTCACTCAATTAAGGGTGATTATGAAAAGAGACTATCCAAAGAGGCAACTTCTGAGGTAAGGGAAATCGGGGCCTTCTACATTCAGTTTATAACCTTCACCTATATTAGAGTGGATGGGTGAACTCTTGCCCCAAAGAACCTTCCCAAATACCCTTATGACTGGGTCATTATCATAGAGATGGCCAGACAACTCGCCAATTCTTATGAAAATATTAAACACAAGAAGAAGTTGTATTGGGACTTTCACATTTCAATTGGCACATACACCCTACAAGATATGAAGGTGTGCAAGTCCCTTGCATTTGAATGGGATGAATGCCCATTAAAGTATGTAAAAGACAGGGTCAGGCCAAGGTTTGATCCCATTGGTACCTATAGCCACATCATGGGAAAGCATTATGTTCATGAGCCTCACCTGGAGGACCACTGGATGAATTGTGTGGATGATTATGAAGTCAGGGTTTGAGATTATTGCATAATATCTCTAGTTTTAGTACAAGCTTCCCTAGAGATCAACATCCCATCCAAGGAATAGGAAAAGGAGACGGGTGAGGTACTTGACCCACTGTATAATAAAGTTAAGGTATATAAAAGACATATCTTGAATGCTGAGATAGACAAAGATTAGAATGATAACATTGAATTAAAGGCTGGGCATGTGGTTAAGGCAACTAAAAATTGGATCAAAAGGCCCTTCCAAATGGATCCCATTCCAATGAAACAACAATTAAAACCACCACCCAAAGTGGATAAGGTACGAGGAGAAAGGGTAGTAGTACCTCAGTTTAAGAAGGCAACCCCACAGAAATTAGGAACACTATATGGGCATGAACACCTAGTGGTGTATGAACCCAATCCTAAGCATAAACCATAGAAGACAAGGATGACTGGAAACATATCCCCACCTTTGGATAAAGCACAAGTGACTCAAGAAGATCTTCCCACCACCACTCAATCTCCTAACATAGAGATTATGGGACCTCTAGGAACCTTAGGAGAGAGAAAGAAAGTGTATAAGAGGAAGAGAGCCTCCACATCCCCACAATTAGAAACTCTTCTAGAGGAACAAGAAGAGGAAGGAGGATAAGAGGAGGATGTACCCTAAGTGAAAATAACATTGTCAAGGAGTGATCTCAAAGAAGAAAGACCTGGAAAAGGACGTCCCCATTTATGGAGAAGGAAAGGCACATGAAGAAAAAGGAAACCTCTGATATTCCCTTGGTCCTGATGAATACCTTATGTCTAACTTCCATAATTTCATAGGGTTTGAGGATCAAGGGATAGATGAATTTTATCATTCAATGGAGATTAATGTGGAAGGTCATATACCACTGATCACTCGGGTTATTCTTACTCCACCCCTGTCTTAGTTCACTAATCCCACAGTGAAAATACCACTCGCAAAAACAAATACAAGCAAGAAAAGGAACACTAAAATAGGTAGAGGCACAAGCTTAGACTCTACAGCCACAAACAAAGAGGTAGAGGCACAAGCTATTTCAGGGTCCTCCATTGCCCAAACCTCACAAGAAATGCAAGAAGGGTCACTCAAAGATACACAAGGAGATAAGGATGTAGAGAAAGGCTCAGATCATGTAGATACTCAGACTTCCACTCCTCCACCTTCATTTCCAACTTCCACTCATTTCCCTTTATTTCCTACTCCTACTCCCTGCTTTCATTTCCTAATTCTACTCCTCCACCTTCATTTCCTACTCAGGATCCCACTCCTCCACCCTTTGTTCCCATATTCTCTTCAGGCCCAACTTCCCCAATACCTTTGTTTGCAGGGACAGTGCCCTCTCTCCAGACCAAACAAAAACTAGTAACAAGTCCTCAGGCTAAAATATTGACACATATTTTGAGAGATGTAGAGAATCCCCAAAATGAAATGGGACCAAGGAGGGAAGAGAGTACTCCTCCGTCGGAGAAAACACATGGGGAGAAAGATGTCACTTTAGGAGAGAAGGATGGAATCCTAGAAGAAGAGGTAGAAGAAGGTAAATCAAGAATTAGAGAAGCATTGGAAACGGCAAGCGAAGCTGAGTAGGAGATGGTAGCACAAGAAACAACAGGGACAACCTCAGTATTGCACATTTCTCTTTACAATCATGTTACTGCCTTTACTAAACCAACATGGTTTAATAAAGAGATTCAGCCAAGGAAAAGGTTTTATACAAAAGAGGAAGAGGACACAAACATGTCCTTCCTAGGTCAAGCCTTCCACCAAGAATATTCCAGTGTGCCCACAAGGAGAATGTCCTATGTCACTCAGGGTAATAAGGGCCACTAGAAAGCACAAGTGGCAGTCCCTACAACCAATGTCACCCAAGCATAAATAACCCCAGAGGATTACACTTTTGAGGAGGTTGATTTAGGGGAGCCTACAAGAGAAGGAAGAAAAACATTGGTAGCTCTAGGGCTGAAGCATGCTCTCAACTTTATGGACAAAGATGAAGAAAAGATAAAATCAATGACTTAGTAGAATGAGGAATTAAATAAATTTATTTTTAAAGTGGTGGGTCCCATTGACCCAAGTTGTATAGAAGCCTCATTACAAACTGCCTTGGAAAAGAAGGCTACCCCAGAATTGTCAGAAGGGATGACACATTCTTTTGTACAGGCTTGTATGGACTGGAAGGTAGATTTTGAGTAGTTGGGAGAGAGAATCATTAGATTTATTTTGAAACCTTTTAGGACCATTCTCAAAGAGGCTACCAAATTAGTGGATATGATAGAAGATGAACAAGGATTGGATCTCCAATTAAGCACATGGTAGAAAGTGCTTAAGGACTTGAAGATAGTAAAGAAACAACACTTCCAAATTCTTGTAAAGGAATATGAGGGGGCAGAACTAGATAATTTTGGGATATGGACTAAAAGAATAACAAAGATAATAAAGGTTTATGAAAAGTGCATAAGAAAATTCCACCAGAGACATAAGGAAGTTATGATGTGGGTGGAGAAAATAGAGGATTTCTTCACAGGGATAGATTTGGATTTATATGAAGATAATGAGAGACAAGTTTTATCTCCAGTAAAAATCATTGTACTACAGTTCAAGGGGATCTTGGCAAGGGTTAACACAAAGGAGGATCTCCATCAACTCTTCATATTCAAGGAAGAGATGCAAAGGATGTATGAGCACAAAGAAGAGATCAAATTCTTTGGTTTCGAGTTGACGACCTTCAGGGAAAGACAAGAGCAGTGCCTGAATAATGTGCAAGAGGTAGATTATGGTGAAGTGCAATAAATAGTATAGAAGCTTCAGGATTCTCATCCAGATATCTTCCCAGACTGATGTCCATTTTGGGGACTTAGTCAAATTTTGTAGTAAGGAGTTTTGGCACTTAGCCTTTTTTGAGGCCTCAAAATTTCAGCCTTTCGGCCTCCGAAAGTCCAAAATTTAGGTGGTTCCAAGGAGAGATCATCCACACTTAGTTTTTTCAGCTTCTTCATTTTTTGGAGCAAAGGTTAGGGTCCAAATTTCTGGTCCTTTCCAGCGTGAAGGTGATTTTTGAATGAAGAAGAAGTCTTAGATCATATTACCAGTGAACTAAGGTTCATTTTGGGTTAACTAGAAGATATCCATCAGTTGCACCCACAAA
This sequence comes from Thuja plicata, assembly GCA_018584345.1. Taxonomy (NCBI): domain Eukaryota; kingdom Viridiplantae; phylum Streptophyta; class Pinopsida; order Cupressales; family Cupressaceae; genus Thuja; species Thuja plicata. Next base: position 1,743,491 of record MU223785.1, on the reverse strand, counting down.
GAGAAGTCTGGGTGAAGACTTTAAGGAAGAAATCAAAGATTAAAGTGAAGACTCTAGTTATAAATGGTGGATCCCCAGTTTAGTTCTCTCTTCTTCTCAGTGAGTTTTACCCTGATTTTAGGGGAAAACTGAATGTAAATGGATCAAGGATCCGTGCAAGCTTTCCAATAGTTAGTTTAGCAATATTTTAGCTTCAATAAGCTTTAGTTTCACATTTGTTTCATCATTTTAGAGTAGTTGAGACCCTAGTTTCAGGGTTCAAATTTTTGTAAATCAAAGCACTATATATTGTATCAAAACAATGTAATCAAGGTCAGATATTTTATGCAATAAATATATAAAATTGGTGCTTCATTCGCAACGTGATATTGTATGTTGTCTATGGGAAATTGATGAATTTGTCTTCACTTGTTCATTTCTTTCAAATAAATTATTGTGTTCAAGTTGTGTTTGGATCTGCAATTGATTAGTTTGGAGTTTGTTGTTGTTCATCGATCTTTCTGTGATAAATGATTAGGAAAGATAATTATATTGCTTCAATGATAAATCAGTCTTATGTGTGTGCGCATACTTGTGGCTTCAAGATTTGATAGATTTTGAAAATCTTACATATTGATAAACTTTTCTCCAAGTGATTTCACCTATTGGGTATAGATTCATGACATGGTTTGATTCATATTCTGTGGGTTTCCATCTTTCTATTGTTCGATTTGCAAGAAAGGTTCAATAATGGTTTATGTTCATTACGATCCCATTTCAGTAAATTTGCTTAGTTCTTGTTACCTAAATCTTTGATCTCTTGAAAATCTGGATAGAGTATATAATCGTTGTAGTGATTAGTGTACATTTTACATCATTAGTGAATTACATGCATTGATAAATTGGAAAAAATAGAAAAATTACAAAAGTTTGTTTTGCAGCTTGAAGTCTTGAAAGTACCAAGTGGTTGTACCACAACCCTAGAGAACCTTGGGAATAAATTTGTTATTCTTTCAAGAGAGGAAATTGGATCTCGTATTCCTAGCAATTAACTTGTGTAAAAGGAACGCTCAACAATTTAGATTGATGTTCAATTTCTTGTGTTGATTGTCGTTGGGATACAAATGGTTCTCCTTGATTTAGAATGTCTTCCTTTGATTGATATAGAAGAATCTCAAATGGATTTGGTGTAACTTCTTCTTCATTCTCTTGATCAAAGTTTGGATTGTCATGAAGTTCATGTGGAATTATCTCTTGATCAAAGATATAATTTGCATACTTAGGTATTTCTTTGTTTGAAGGAAAATGTGATGAACTAAAACTGATTGTATATTTGAATTCATTTGTTGATATTTAAGTGAGTTGCAGATGTGATGATAAACATTATTAGTTAATGTATTGTCATTGATGTGAACTTATTTGAGCATTATTATGGTGGAAAACATTGATTGTGTATTGAAGATTTGGAACAAACAAATTTTATGTTGTCGTAAAATAATAATTTATGTATACACCGAGAGACAGTAAACACCGAGTAAAACATAGTGTATACCGAGCACAGTGATAATCGAGCTAGGGATTTCTGACACAAGGTATTGACCAAGAAATTAAATCAAATGAAGGTCGACTAGAATGTTGATTTGACAATTGATGATTTCGAGGTAAAAGATAACATTTTTTATTTGATCAAATGGTTATGAAAATTCAATGAAGATCGGACGAGAAATATTGAAGTGTGTTTTTAACACAACTATTGAGGATGGATCAAGCGGGAAAATTAGGGATGCAGATTAAGCGGAAAAATCTGAAGGATGAAAATTAAATGAGACATGACATCTATATAAGAGACAAAAGATTCATTTTGAAAGATATGATGCTACGAAGCGCACATGCAAAGTTTATGCGTGACTGATCAAATTGGTTAAAGACAAAACCGAGCATTTTCTTCAGACATTACCGAGAAAATAGAGGAAAGAGCATTACAGAGAAGAACAAGTATGAAGTATGAGATGAACTGAAGTGAAAAAATTGATCAGAGGAATTATGTACTTAACATAGATCTGAAAATATGCAAAACAAATTTGTATTTGAATCAGATCATTACTGTATTAGTTTAACTATTGCTACAGATAAATCTCTTAACTGAGTAGGATGACATTCTAATGAATGTTGAGTGTTTTCTTGTTGACTCCATAGTGAATGCATGGTTAAGAGAGAAATGTTAGTTTTAAATCCTCTAACCAAGTCACATTTAACAGTGTACATTGTAACCTTTAACAGGGTTGGCTCTTCACCGAGCTCAATTTAGAAGAGTGAAAATATTTTGGGTTACCAGTCCCAGGTGGTTTTTCCCTTAGCAGGGTTTCCACGTTAAAAATATGTGTCAATGTGCAAGAATGTTGTGGATTGTTTTTTATTAAGGTAAAAATAGGTTTTGAAAGGACCCCAAAACCTTTTACAAAATATTACTAGAGATAAGAATCATCAGCCCATACACACATAGATATCCTGCTACGAACAAAAAAGCAGGACCCCAACGAACACCCAAAACCCAAAAAAAGGAAAACAAAAAACTGCCGAAAAGACACACAATTTCTAGCACAACTTCTGTTAGGATTGATGAACATCAATCTACCCAAGAACACCTGCATGCAAGACAGTTACAAAGAAGAAGAAGCAGACAGAAGAGAGAAGGATCCAGAAAGCTATGGCGGCCGATAGGCCAAAGACAGGAAAACCATGTTGACAGAAATGATTTCTATATTCAAC
>MU223785.1:1712728-1738480 GCA_018584345.1 Thuja plicata | reverse complement strand
TAAAAGGGAAACTATAAGAAATAGAAACTGCCTAAGGTTAGCTGAAGCAAACTAGAGTGAATAGGGAAGTTACTAATTAGATCATAATGATTTAAATTAGTAACCCCGATAGACTATTACTCTAACAACTTCCAGCCTGGTTACTAGAATAGATAAAAACTACTTCATACTTTCATAGGCTTCCTCAGCCTCTTTCTATGTGTATTCCATTTTATCAATGTACTCCTTTAGCGCTTTCATCTCTTTTGGAATCTCTAGAACTTTCCTTTTAATGTCACTTTGGGTTCTGGTACCTGGGCCCGAGCTCCCAGCTTTGTCATCTATTGTGATATTAGTATTTTCCAGTAGACTACTCTCCAAGTAAGTGTATAACACTTTGAGATTTTGAACAGAGACTTTAAGCCCTACGTTACTATGCTTGAGAATAATACTTATCATATGCCCATTGTGGGTGATTTGATTTGTCATGTATTTCAGCTTTTCTTCCACAAGAGCATTGACTCTAGTTGTAATCTCCTCATCTCTGTTGTTATTTTTTACCTTAATCAGCAAATCCTTCTCCATTTCTTCTAGCTTGGTTTTGAAGGGCTCCATAGCTTCTTGCATTTCATTCAAGTGCTGCTTCATGTCCTTCATTTCCTCACTGAGCCAATTCTCCATGCTAGCCCCATGATCCTCCTTGCTCTTTGGAATTATGTCATCGATTTCAAACCCTACCATAGTTTGTGATCAAGGTCTGTTCTCTGTCTTTTCTTTTTCCTGTTACCATCCTTCAAATTCGGCTACTCTATCTGCTCCTCCTTTTCCTTACCATCATTCATTTCCTCATTTTTATCCTCCTTGTCATCTCCCTCTTTTTCTTCTTCTTCTTATTTTTCCACTTCTTGATTGTTGGCTTCATTTCCCGTATTCTCATCATCATCATTTAAGGGCATTTCCTCCTCATTTATCTGGGTTTCCTCCTTCTTCACCTATTTGTCTTTATCTTTCACCAGAGCTTCCTCATTTATCTCTTGAGATTCCTCTTCTATCACGGGAGTTTCCTCCTTCTCCTCTTCTTGAATCTCTTCTTCATTACCTTGACTATCAAGGGTTTGGTATTCAATCTCCTCCTGCCTTTCCAGATTCACCTTTTTCTTGCTCTTTACCCTTTTCTTTGGGTTCTCCTTTTTACTATCCAGCTTAACTTGCTTAACATTGCCTTTAACCCTTTTGGGAATGGGTTATGGGATTTGATTTCTTGCGTATTATGAAATTAACAAAAATAAGCCCTTCATGAAGCACCAGGTTGCTCACTTTTTTCCTATGCTCCATGACACTATTATTCAGCGAGCTCAAAAGATAGAAGGGAAACGATACCTTTTTGTTATGCCTAAAATAATTTGCAAGAACAAAATGAAGGTTGTAAATTTTGGAGTAGCGACCATCCAGGGTAAAATACTCAATCATCATAGTCAAAATGTTAGCCTAGTGACTCTTAATTTTTTTAATGTCCACATAATCCTCTGTCCCTTCGCTCAAAAGGGCTTCTTCTTCTTTGGTTTTTGGGAAGATTTTGAAAGCTTGAGTCCCAATGCTCTTGTTGTCCCTGTAAAACATTCATGCCTTCACAGGAAAGACCCGTAATTTTTGAAATTATGGTCATAGTCAAGGTAAAAGACTTACCCCACATATTCACCTTTCCATTCTTCCAGCCGTCTGTAAATTTTTTAGTTATTTCTTTGTCCCATCCATGTATCTTCTCCAAATACTGGGTCACACCACCCTTCTTCAGCCTCTTCTAGACTTTTTTCTTTTTTTTTTCCAATTTGTACAGTCCATTGGCTCCTTCCTCTTCAGACCACCACCCATTACACTCAAAGAGTTCTGAACTTTCAGAGAGTGAATGGGCATAAATGCAAGACTGTTGTGATTTTTCTATTTCAAAATGCTAGCTAAAACCACAAACCATGCAAAGTCACATTCTTCATGAATCTCGCATCCCTCGACTAACATTTATCATCACTCTTAATCATAAGTGATCTACTCATCATTAATTATGTTTATTAATTAAGCCTTCAATATGGTTAATCTTATTGTACCTGATAAGACATAAATCTCCATATTGAGATCTGCTTCCCCTCTCCATGATTGGATGACATCAATTTGAGCCCCCACATTAGCAAAGCCATCCGCTGGCTTATTTCCTTCCCTAAACACATGGGTTATGTGACTTTCTTTAAAAAGAAGCATTAAGGATTTAATTTTTTCAATTATATGGCTAATTGTCCAGGAAGCCTCATTCTTACCATTAATACAGTTTCTTATGTTTAGTGAGTCTCCCTCCAACCAAAAATTTGAATAACCCATTTCTTTAGCCATCATAATGACTTGAAGGGTTGTCATCACTTCAGCAACATGATTTTTTTGAACTCCCAGAGGGGCTGCAATAGCTCCCAGACAATTTCCAGCAGAGTCTCTTATTATGCCTCCCACTCCAGTTCTTCCCGGATTCCCTTTAGCTGCCCCATCAAAGTTACCTTTGACCCAGCCAGTCGGTGGAGCAGACCATCTTGTGTTTTCCCTCAAATTTAAATACTTGTCTTTATGCCCCTAATTTTTCCTGTTAATAATATCATTTAAACTCTGAGTGTTCTTACAGGGGGAGTCTCTAGGGAGAAAACCTTTGAAATTTTCCAGAAAATTTTTGCAAATGTTATTGGCTGCAATCTCATAGGATGAGATTTTTTCTTTGAATATTCTATTATTTGTCTCCTTCCAGATTCTCCAAGTGAAGTGAGGAAGAAACAACCTCCAAAGGTCTTTGGCTTCTTTACCATTAAAGGGGCAATGCCATTGTTTTACCATATCCTGGAAGTTATTAGGTTTCACCCAATCCAGGTTGAAATGATTGAATATAGAGTTCCACACTTTACAAGTATAAGTATAATGAATCATAATATGGTTACAATTTTCAGCTTTAGAACAACAGAGAATACATCTGTTAGGCATACTAAATCCCCTTTTACAAAGATTTTCCACTGTAAGAATTTTTTTCTGAACAAGCAGCCAAAAAAATATGTTAATTTTAGGTATAAGCTTATTCTTCCATACCTAATAACTGATAGGGTTATCTTCCTGGGAGAAGAGAAGGGATGAAGTTGAAGAGATTGAAAATTTTTCATTTTCCTCCAGACCCCACATCAAAGAGTCTTATTCATTTTCTCTTACAAATCAAAGATTAAGATGCTTGTTGACCAAATTGAGGTTTTCATCAAAGGAGCTAAGGTCAACCCATTTATCATTGATCCAATAATCAGAAACCTTTTCCCCAATTATATTTTTACAGTCCAAAATCACTGGCATCCATTCCTGCTTCTCATTAAGAGCTTCTTCCTTCAGTCAGTTATCATTCCAGAAATTTATCTTCCTGCCATTTCCCAGCTTCCATCCTATTCCTTTTCTAATCAGGTCCCTTCCTTTCCTAATGCTAATTCAAATGAAAGAAACTTTGATATCCAAAGGGTTTCTTAGCATATCCTCCAAAGATTTTAAATGGTATTTTCTATTGATAATAGCATTCCATTCCTTCTCCTCTTCAAAGATTCTCCAGTATTGTTTAGCCATCAAAGCCTTATTAGTATTTTTAATGCTTCTGATACCAAGCCCTCAAAATTTATTAGGTTTACACACCACCTCCCAGGCCACAAGACTTAACCTCTTCTTCTCTTCAACTCTAGACCAGAGAAATATTTTGTGAATTTTTTCAATCAAGTCTACAAACTTATGAGGAATTTTGAAGAGACTGAGCGCATAGACTGGAAGGTTTTGAAGAGTAGATTTCAAAAGCTGAACTTTTCCAGCTTGACTTAGAGTAGCTCCTTTCCATCCTGTTAGCTTGTTGTGAAAATGGTCAAGGATACCATTCTAGAAAGAATAATTCAGTTTATGGCATAGAGGGATTCCCAAGTAGGAAGAGGGAAGATTCACAATCTTGCAACCCAAAATGGTAGAGATCTTCCTTTGTCTTTCTTCAGGAGTGTTACAAAAAAAATGGAACTCTTCTCCCAGTTAATAGATTGACTAGAAGTATTAGTATAAGTATTCAAATCCTTTTTCATGTTCCTTGCTTCCTTAACAGAGGCTTCCCCCATCATGGTAGTGTCATCCACAAATTGTTCATTTGAACATTTTTGCAGAGCAGAAGAAGGTTGGAGACTATATAAATCTGACCTGTTATAACCATATTATTGATGTATCTCCCAAGGCTTTCTGACATAATGGCAAAGAGAATGGGGGAGATTGGATCACCTTGTCTCAGACCTCTTGTGGGATGGAAGAAATTGGAAGATCCCCCATTAAAAAGCACATAAGAAGTCACAGTAGACACCAATTGCATTATTATTCTTATCACATCTTTATCAAAGCCAAAAGACCTAAGGATATTTGACAGAAAAGACTAGTCCACTCTGTCATAGGCTTTTGACAAGTCCAATTCCATCAAGAATTTTTGTTTTTTAGAGGTATGAAGAGAATTAATATTCTCATGCACCACCATAATAGAGTCCAGGATCTGTCTTCCTAGAACAAAACCATTATGTTCAGGAGAGATCAGATTAGGCAAGAATCTCATAAGTCTAGTAGTAATGACCTTCAAAATGATTTTGTATAAGGAGTTGCATATACTTATTGGTCTAAAGCCATCAACTGTATCAGCTCCAGGTTTTTTAGAAATGAGAGCTATAAAAGTAGAATTTAGTTCCTTAAGGATAGATTTAGTTCCAAAGAAGTCTTTTACTACTAAAAAAACATTTTTCCCAGTAATGCTCCAGAACTGCTGGAAGAAAAACATCTGAAACCCATCAGGACCTGGAGATTTCTCTCCTTCAAAATAAAAAACAACCTTCTTGATTTCAATATCTGAAGGAATTGCTTTTAAAGGAACATTGGAGGAATGATCCATATTACAAGGAATCTAAGAAAGTAATTTCCTTTGGTCTTCTAAGTTAAGACTTTTATCTTTAGATAACAAGATCGCAAAGTACCCCATCATTTCTTCCCTTATTTCTTCTTCTTTAGTAATTTTACCTTTAGTAGTAGACAAGGATTGGATTCTGTGTATTGCCTTTTTTTTAAGAGCAGTAAGATGGAAGAATTTGGTATTCTTATCTCCTGCTTTCAACCAAAGTGATATGGATCTCTGCCTCCAAAAAGTCTCCTCTTTAGCTATAATATTGTGAAAATCTACAAGGACAACATTCTCTTGGGTTCTCAGATTTTTCAGTTAGGCCATTCCTTTGAATTTCCTCCTAGATTTCTTTCAAGTCCATTTGGGTTTTATTTTTGGATTGGAAGATGTCACCATAGACATTCTTGTTCCAATTTTTAACATTAGATTTCACATTAGCCAGTTTCTTGACCACTTTGAACGTTGTTGTTCCTTCCACCTCAATATTCCACCAATCCCTTATTTTATTTTCCAGATCAGGGTGATCTAGCCACATCTTGTCAAATCTAAATGGAGCATTTCTTTTTCCTGCGAAAGGAAGAACATTAAAGGATATAGGAAAATGATCTGATCCAATTCTGGTGAGGGGAGAAAGGGCACAGGATAACTTTGTATACCATTCCAGATTGATCAGCACCCTGTCAAGATTAACTTGAATAAGATCATCTCCCACCCTACGATTAGACCAAGTATAGTTAATCCCCTCCATATCAACATCCAATAAACCTTCATTAATAATTAAATCCATCAAATCTACCCTACTTTCCACTTGTGATAAATTTCCTCCCATTTTATCTTCCTGCTTTAAGGGAGTATTAAAGTCTCCCATTATAAGAAAGTTATTCTCCAGACTAATTTCCATCTGATCATGCAACTTCTTCCAAAGCCTAAGTCTTCCATATTTAGTGTTGGGAGCATAAACATTTATAAGGATCCAAGATAAATTATCCTTTAAGCTCCAGACTTTGGCTGCTAAGAAATTTTTTCCTCTTTTAGGAGCTGAGAGTCAAAGAAAGATTGACTCTAGAAGATTGCCAATCCTCCAGAAGCCCCTTCAAAACTATTACCAAAACATTTCCCATTTTTTAACAATTTCAAATTCTCTATTTTATCTTTGATCATCTTAGTTTCTTGAATCAAAAGAATATCTGGTTTAGAATCTCTAACTAAATTCCTAACTACATCTTCCTTGTGACGAACATTGAGTCCTTGAATGTTCCATGAAATAATCTTCATTTAAGGATTGGAGAACAAACTTGATGGATAGTGAGTTATTTTCCATCAGCCATACTGTATTTTTCTTCCTCTTCCCTTTGAGTTTTCTCTGACCTTCTTCCTTTTTCTGGTTTTGGACTCCTGTTTTTTGACCTCCATTCTTCTTTATCGATTTCCCCATTAAGGATCTCTCGCCTTTCTTTCCTGAGCTAGAGCTCATTTCATAAGTAGATTGGTTTCCTTCAGAAGATTTTGGGCCTTTTTTACCTAATCCCTTCTTTGAGTATCCCATAGTTGACCAAGAGTTTTCCTTCTCCTCTGCATCTACATCTTTCTTCTTTTTCTGTTTATCATTTTGATTTGGATCACCTGGGGAGTTTATTTTCCTTCCCCTAGTTAATTCATTCTCCTTCTCTTATTTTTCCTCTGACCTTTATTTTGTTTTATTTTCTATTTCTTCCAGAAACTCCTCTTCTTCAGAGTACCTTTCTTTTTATTTTCCTTTGGAAGGAGTCACATTTTCTTCTATCCTTGATTCATTTTGTTTTGTTTCTCCTGTGACAATTTCCCATTTTTCTTCTGTAGCTATGTTCTGGCTTGTGAACTCAATTGTCCTTTCTTCGGGAACTTGCATTACAACTTCTTGAACAACTTCCCCTTTTTTCTCCTTCTGATTATTCTCATTTATATTTTCATACATGCTTTCATTTGTCTGATCCCTATTTCCTTCCAGCATTTTTCAGGATGACATTTGTTTCCTCTTTTTTTCTTTTCCATTCCATTATCTGTCCTTTGTTTTGATCCCAGTCCTTCTTTTCCTTTTGAGGCTTCTGGGGGAAATGTTTGGCCCAGTGACCAGATTTCTTACATATAAAGCATGCAAAAGGCATAGATTCATATTCAACCTCTTGGATCCATGACCCCAGTTTTTATTTCAGGGTTACTACCTGAGGAAGATCTATGTTCTGCTGAATGTTAACACAAAACATTGCGTAAACTTGTCTTGTTCTAGCTTCTATCATAGGATCTATAGATAGAAGCTCCCCAAAAGCACCTGCTATAGCAATCAAAATGTCTTCATGCCAATACTCTAGAGGCATCCCAAGAAGACAAACCCAGACCGATGCTGCTGTAAAGAACCTATCATTATAGTCGAGGCTGGTCATCCATTTTTGCAGAAATAAGGAGGATTTTCCCATCATCTAGGGACCCCACACAAAAATTTAAAAAGGTCTTCCCCATTTGAGAATTCAAACGAGAAAAAACATTTAGGCATAGCCGCTACATCAACTTGACCTTTCAGCCTCCATTTCTTGTCCACAAAGGATCTGACTAAATCTATATTCGATCTTGGGCCCAAAAATTTGCCTACCAAAGTAGAAGCCATGATTGAAATTGTATGGTCCACTAATAGATCTGGTATATCAATACCAAACTCTCCTTTCATTGGGTTTGTTAAGATATTCACTTTGGGGAATAAGGACTTACCCGAGGGTTTTATACCAAAGAGACCCGCTCATTTCCCTTTCCCCAGATTAGCAGAAAGACCATGTGAATTACCTTGAGATGATTCTCCCCCAACATTCGAATCTTTTGATTTTTTTGCCTTTGGCCCCATTTCTGACCCATTATCCTCACTGGACAGTACCACCATAGATCCTCTAGCTTTTTCCACAGATCTAACAACAATCTCTACTCCTTCTATCATAGATCCCATAGTAGATCCATCAGCTCCCAGCTTTCCTCTAGTTTTGAAATTCAAATTTCTTTCTCCCACCCTTTCTCCTCCTCCTCCTCCCTCCCGCTCTAACTCCATGACATTAAGAATGTTTAACTTTACACTTTACTTTTTTGACCTAGATCGGTAATCATAGTATTAATTTATTGATACTCAGTAAACACTATTGACTAAAGTTTGAGATTACATAATACATTTCACCGAGTTGAATTATATGTTTGAATTTGTTTTTATATATATATGGAGGAATTTTGGACTCTAGGATAATTGGGAGCTAACTGATTCTAATTGATTCACCCCCTCTCAGTTATTCTAACAATTGGTATTAGAGCATACAGTACTTAGAAGAAAGTTTTTAAGGACTTAAGCTAAAGATCATAAGATGTATAAGAGAGAGACACCAAAGTTGAACAAGGATAACTTCTCGACATGGAAAATCATAATGAGACTATACCTATCAGGGATTGGAGACAACATTGCAGATTATTTGGATAATGAAGTCATTCTACCTTTTGGACCTTTGACTGTAAATCAGATGAAAGAGAAACATGAACATAACCTTATCATGGTGGAGATTACTTCTTCACTTACTGATGCAAAATTTGAGTACATCAAGACATGTACAACTGCCAAGCAGGTGTGGGATTAGCTTACACTAGTTTATCGAGGAGATGCAAATGTACTAAGAGATAAAGTTGAAAGTCTTCGAGGAAATTTTGATGATATGAGAATGAAGGAAGGAGAGAACATAACACAGTATAGTACCCAGCTTAAGGAAGTTGTGAATGTTATTCAAGGATCTGGTGGAGCTATTGATGAAGACACTACTATGAGTAAGATTCTTAGAACTCTATTGCTTATTTATTCTATAAGAGTCTGCAATACATGAAATGAGAGTAGCACTTGGAAATAACAATAATGTTGATATTCTTGTTGGAAGATTGATTTATTTTGAGCTAAATAACTTTGATAACAATATTGTACCATCTATGGAATCCACATTTATGTCTACTTTGAAAATTGGTAGATCTAGTAGCAAACACATAATAAAAAATAACAACGACAATGATAGTGAGGACAAGGAACTTGATGAACTTGAAGCTTTAATGGTTAGAATATTGACACAAGGAGGGTTAATAGATGGGGCCAAGGGCTCTCCCAAATACCAAACCAACTTGCAGAGACAATGCGGAAGCAACAACAACACAGTGAGAGAAGAAAAAACAAAGATCCTTTTCACTAATTAATCAAACTCATTACATGTCAGGTTGTAAGGCCTTCCCGGTTTGGTTCATATACATTCAATGAATTAAAAATTGATTTTCATACATGTGATGTCACATACCTGCTTTACATATAATTAAATCCTTCTTCTTCTTCTTACTTCTAAAATTGATATCAAAATACTACTGAAGAACTGCCCCTAAAACTAAGAACATAGAAATAAATATATACAAGAATCCACCAAAGAGGTCGACCCTCAAATCTATAAGAGAGACCCTGATTTAGGTCCACACATCCCAATGAGAGACCCCAAATTAATTAAGCCATAGAAATTAACTGAAGAAGTCAGCCACCAGATCCAACTCCAAAATAAACAACTTGGGCAAAGGATGACCGAGCAATAGAGTGACTCGGGAAAGGAACACCCCGAGCAATAGAAAAAAAACCCGAGCATCAAAATAAATGAACTCAGAAACAAGAATAATCGAGCGAAAAAGATCGAGCAACAGAGTACTTCTCTGAGTAGCCTCCAAACAAGATAATGAATAAAAGAAAACATATTTTTAGTTGAGCAAGATCTCCAAGGACCCAAGATGCTCCTGCATTAAACACTTGGGGTTACAAGAAATGATTCCCCAAATCATGTATCAGGTCCAACCTGAAATGAATCTAACTTAGATTGAGAAATCCAAGATGAGTCCTCAATCGGTCTCTTCTTCCACTTTACCAGATATTCAATGTATTACTTTCCTCTTGTACTTTTGCCAATTCTCTGTTTCAAAATTTGTTCAACTTCCTTTATCTACTTCTTAGGATAATCACTTGGTATTGTCACTTCTTCATCAGGTTCATGATATTCATACAAGTCTAAAATATTGAATACAGGTGATATATCCATGTCATCAGGCAATTCAACTTCATAAGTATTTCAACTGTCAAATCTTCTCATTATTCTGCAAGGACCAAATCTCTTCATCTTCAAATGTCCATATGTTCCAATAGGAAATCTGCCTTTCTTCAAATGAACCATTAATGCATCACCAAATTCAAATGTTTTATGTCTTCTTGATCTACCTACACTATCTTTGTATTTATGATTACTGTTATCTACTAAATTTGCACCCTAGGTCAAGCTCTCGTAGTCTTGATAATCTAGTATAACATGGGAATCATCTCTAGGTTGTGGGACCTTTGCTAACTAAGATGAGACCTCCAGGTTCTAGGCTGGTTCCTCTTGGATAATCACCCAAATTTTTTTGTTATGCATAAAATAAACTCTTGAGGGAAAAGGGATAGGAGGAGATGTTGAAAGGGAAATAACTAAAAGAAAATTATCCTACTAGGTGATACACCGAAAGTAACATGAAGACAACACAGTGGCCACACCAGCATGAAGACTCTTAGATCTAATAGAATACAATCTTTCTAAATAGGCTTGCATAAGTATTTCACAGAGAGGTCCGAAATAGAAAGAGTTTATTCAAGGAAAGGAAAAAGATTTTACAAACAATAGATTTCCTAAGAAATTTAGACACGGATTGTGACCTGCAAGCAAACATTCACTTCATCAAATGGATGCAGAAATGAGACCAAAATAGTTAGGGATGAACGAAATCCACAAAACTATCTAAATCAAATCATCTACAATAGCATGCAAAGATGCTAAAAAAGAGAAGGGGTTTGGGATCTAAGACTTCTCTCATATAAACCAGTGTATCATATTCATTAAGAGAAAACATAGAAAGAGGGAAATTAGAGGACATAAAAAATGTCACAGATAATTCCCACAAAATCTGGATCCTAATGAAAGATTACAAATTGCCAAAATTAGAGGGCAGAAAGAATGTCTCAGATAACTTTTTCAACTGGAAAAATCTCTCTACCAACAACTTCTAAAACTATTATATACATCCTCCTTCTAGCACGCAGGCTCAGGAGACAATCCGATTCGATTAGGGTTACAATACACTTGCAATAGAATAATCAAAAACCCTAACACTATCAATTCTTATCATAAATGCTCTTCAGAAATATCCTACTCGATCTGATATGGCTTTGAATATCCTTCCCATCGCCATAACTATGCTTCTGAGAAGTCGGTCGATCCATCAACTTCCGCTGCAAGTTGGTTCTGTCATAACTCTGAGATCAGATATTTGAAATTTTAAATATTTGCATGACAACGGTCACAGCTGGTGCGAGATCTGCATCAACAGCTCTGAAAATTCCTTTATTTGTGTTTAAAATGTGATCGTAGATCCTATCTCTGATCTGTTTCTTTTGCCCATCTTTACTACATAGACACGTGGCAGCCTAGAGTTATGCCTTGAGCAATAGATTTTGAGCATTTTGTAATCAAGCCATTACGCAGACTATTGGATCAAATAGGAACTTCTCAATCATTACCCTTTAGACTTTGACTTTACCCCAAAACTCACCCTAACCTTCCTTTAACTCAAGTTCACCGAATCATATCACTGAGTTGCTGAAAATTTTTATTTAACACTGAGTTTCTTACGGAGACTTGGCGACAAGGTAGTCTCATAGTCTCCTTACCTTTCTGTTAACTGTGAGTTTGTCATGAGACCTAGTGACAAAGAAGTCGCACAATCTCCTATCATTCTTCTTAACTGTGTTCTCTTCATGAGACTTAGCGACAATGTACATCCACTTGGAACACGTGGCACCATAGTGCATTTCCTCATAGGTTAAACAGACTGCATCTGGGCTTCAAGCCTTTACGCCAACCGTCAGATCTTCTCAAATCTGCATGGAGATTACCTCGCATTGACTTCAAACCTAACTCAGTTTTGAGTCAACCCTAACCATGGTGAACTGTTAATCCTTTTGTCTCCAATTCTCTAGATCTTATCCTTAACTCTGGCTATATCACGAGACCTAGCGACCAAAAGGATTTAAATTGACCCCGCATAAACATAAGTTATACCCACGGGTTAGAGAAATACGTTGAGTCGCGAGGTCTCTGAATCTTTTGTTAACTCTAAGTTACTTTATGAGATCACACGACTACCATTTGATCAAACATGATCCAACAATCATCATTGAGTCTCTTGATCATATGAGAATATTCCACTTCCTATTGAGACCACGCGACTGAAGCAAGTCTCGTTATCGCTAGATGATACAGAATATTCCTTTTCCATTATGCGACTAGGAGATTAAAAGAAAATGTAAATGCACACATGGAATTTAGGGAACTTAAGGGGCCCAAAAAGGTAATGAGAAAAAATATAAATACATGGCTGAGCAACTAGGGTTTATACCAAATTCATATGGTTTTTGCATACTTAGGTTTTTTTTCATGATCAGGGTAAAAACAAAGAGCTAAAAAGATAGCAGAGGACACAACCAAGACTAGAAAATTTATGGTATTTCTCATAGGCTAGGCTCAACCCTTGTGGGAGCCACATTTAATCCACCCGTAGCCAAAGATTTACCAGATGGGGAAATTTTGGATAACATTTTGGCAATTTTTGTTGGATGTCTGCCTGCTAGACATTGAGAACCGGTAGCATTTGCATCCATTGGGCATAGGAGTCATCACTTGATCAGAAATAGAAACTCAGAAAAAAATTGAAACCAGGAGGAGGAACTACTGACTGTGCACAAGTACTTCAAGGAAAGCCAAAAATTAATCTAGAAAGTAGGAACAGAAAATAGGTAAACTACTTACAATAATTACAAGGAAGGATAAACCTTGAAACAAGGTTTCAAATGGAATCCATTTACAGAAATGGGCAAGGGCTCTCCTCCAAGAGTTGATAGCTGAAAAGAATTATGCTCCTTGCATTCAATGATGATGAATGGACCTCCCTAGAAGGAATAAAATTTAGTATGTCTACCAGGCTTGGTCTTGAACTCGTCCCATTTGAGGACTACATCCCTATTTTTGAAATTTCTA
The DNA here is from genome assembly GCA_018584345.1 of Thuja plicata. Taxonomy (NCBI): domain Eukaryota; kingdom Viridiplantae; phylum Streptophyta; class Pinopsida; order Cupressales; family Cupressaceae; genus Thuja; species Thuja plicata. The sequence continues at coordinate 1,725,394 of MU223785.1, read as the reverse complement.
GCCCTGGCTCTTTTGTCAAAACTTTTCTTTGTTTGCATTTATGGAATTCCATATCTTTCATGGATTTATCTCTGTATTCTTCTAATTCCATAATTTGAGCATACCTAATTTACAAAGGATCTCCTTCTTAAAACAAGAGATACTGAGTAGCTAAGTCCAAGGCTGGCAATTTAGTTGAAATGGACAGCTTAGCTTTTCTTCCATACACTAACATGTAAGGACAATTTACAATGATCTTCTTTGGGGTAATTTTGTCTAACCATAAGGCAGATTTCAATTTGGTGTGAAAATCTCTTTGGTTGTCTTGTAATGTCTTCTTGATTATCCTGATCAAGTTCTTATTAGTCGATTCTGCCAAACCATTCCCCTGAGGGTAATAGTTCAAACTTGTGTTCAAATAAACGCCATGTCTAATTTCCCACTCTGAGACTTTGACGCCTATGAAAGCTAGTGCATTTTCTGAAATAATGGAGTTAGGGACACCAAATTTGTGAATAATATCATCATAAAAGCTTAGGACAACACTCTCATTTGCTTCCTTCAATGCAATTACCTCTGTCCATCTAGTGAAATAATCTGTAGCAATAATTATCCATTTATGGCTTGCACCAGATGGAGGATTAATCATGCCAATGAAATCTATGCCCCATCTCATGAAAGGTTGTTCTATTCTGATGGGCTGAAGGGGCAAGGCTGCAAGTTTTTCTTTTCCTGCAAACATGCCACACTTGATGCATTTTATTACATAATCATGACTATCCCTGAAGATAGATGGCCAATAGTATCCAGCCCTCATGATCTTAAAAGCAGTAGTCCTAGGAGAGAAATGACCTCTAGAAGGTCCATCATGGAATTCAAATAGGACACTTGCTATCTTTTATGAATCTATTCATCTCAAAAGGACACCATTGTGATCCTTTCTAAAAATAATTTCATCTATTAGCACAAAGGGAACAGATTGTAATCTATAGTACCTTCTCTTGGATGAATCCAAATCTATAGGGCATTGTCTTGTCTTTAGGTAATGAATCATGTTAGGCAACCAACCTGCTGCCTTGGCATGATCTTTTGTTGAATGCATAACTAAGGATGCATTCTCTTGCTCTTGTTTTCTTAAGGTATCATCTTCTATCAGTTGCTCACATAAGCCTCTACCTCTGACCAGTTTAGTGATTTGGATATCAATTTCATATTCCATGACTTTGGTAATCCAACCAGCTCTTTTTCATTTAGGTCTCTAGAAAGCAAGAACTCTTTGACACTAGGATGAGTAACTTTTAGTTGCACTTTGTTGTGGGTTATCAGCTGTATGAACTTCTTTAGGATTTTGACCACATCAAGCACATGTTTTTCTACAAAGGAATACCTTTGTTCATATTCTTCTAAACCTTTGCTAAAGAAAGAAATAGGTTGCTCCAATCCTTTAGAATTTTCTTTGGTCAATATTGCAGAAATAGCATCAGAACCTCCATAAGCATAAAGGATAAAATCCTTACTGAAATTTGGGTTCAATAGCGCAGGAGCTTCTGTCAGAGCTTCTTTGATGGCTTGTAAACTGGCTTTCCCTTCTTTTCTCCAATAGAAATATGCATTCTTCTTCAACATTATTGTCAAAGGCTTTAGTAAATTTGCAATACCAGGCAAGAAACGCCTGAAAAAGTTAATCCTTCCTATGAAAGATTGAAGACCTTTCTTGTGATGTGGTAGGGGTAGCTCTAGAATATCTGCAATCCTCTCATGGTCTATGGTAATCCCTTCCTTGGATACTATATATCCTAATAATTTCCCTTCATGAACTGCAAACACACATTTTTTGGGATTAAGAGATATCCCAAATTCTCTAAACCTTTCAAATATATTCCTCAGATGTTTGATATGGTTTGCAGCATGCTTAGAATAAACAATTATGTCATCTAAGTAGATCAGCATAAACTTGTACATGAGGCATTTAAAGGCCATATCCATTTCCTTTTGAAAATTAGCACCTACATTTGACAAACCAAAGGGCATCTTTTGATAAGCCATGGTTCCCCACTTGGTCGTAAATGCAGTCTTATATTGATCTTCTTCATGAACCAGGATCTGATTGTATCCTGAATAGCCATCTAATAATGAAAATCTCTCAAACCCAGAGACACATTGTAGGATTTGCTCCATAGAGGGTAATGGATGGCGATCTTTGAGGGATGCCTTGTTAAGGTCTTTGAATTCAACACATAGCTTGAGTTCCCCATTCTTCTTCCCAACAGGAACAAGGTTGGAAACCCAACTAGTATGCTTGATGGGGTAAATAATACCACTTTCTATTAATTTGAGAACCTCTCTATGCATAAGTAGTTCTAAATTGGGATTTACGGGCCTTTTCTTTTGCCTAACTGGTTTGGCATTAGGTTCCAATTCAATGGTATGTTGGGAAAGGGATAGATTAAACCCCTTGAGGTCTTTATATTTCCATGCAAATACATTGTTGAACTCTTTGAATAACTAAGTATAGGCCTACTTTTCTAAATCATTACTTACCTTCCCAAATTGTATACTTTTACCTAGCTCCAACTCTAGTTCAACACAATGTTCTTGTTGGACTACCAAACCAGCTTTACTCCTTTTAACTTGATCATCTTGTTAAAGACATCTTCTAAGGTGACAAGACCTTTGGGCATTTTATTTGATCTGAGTTGCACCACTTGGTCACCATAGTTCGGCATTAGTCTACCCTGGTTATGCTCTGAGAAGACACCCTCTTCAAATAAGAACTATAGAATTTGTTCATCATTGTCAAACACTCACCAATTAATGTTATTATCATGGATAGAAGGTCTGATAATTACTTTTATATGCTATTGGTCCTTTTCTTTTGAAACATTGTTAGGAATGTCATACTGAGATCCAACAGTAGCTAATCTATCTGCATTCTGATTTAACTTTCTAGGGATGGAAACATATTGAAAGCATGGAAATCTTCAATTGCATCCCAAAATCAATTCTTATATGCCCTCATTGTATCACTTTTATTTGTACTTACCCCTCTTACTTGGATGACTACCAGCTCACTGTCACCATAAAATTTTAGGGCTCTGATCCCTTTCTTCTTAGCCCACTCTAGTCTATTTACTAGGCTCTCATATTCATCAGTATTGCTAGTGCAAGAGAAAATGAACCTAAAGGTTGTATAATACTTCTCCCCTTTTGGAGAATTCAGCATTGCACCACCACCAACACCATGTCTACTTCTAGAACCATCAAAGTATAGCTCCCAAACTTGGTTGTTCTGATCTTCTAACTCGGTGTCTGTCTTGAAAATATTTGTCTCTATGAATCCATTTTCTTGTATCAAATAATTCCCAAAACCAGTATCCCAAATAACATTGGTTTTGGCCTCAAAAGATTTCTCTGATTTTAAATCATCTAGATAGATATCTAGGATACCTTCTATTTTAGTGTTTATTTCTCTGATTATTAGGAAGTCATCACTGTCAAGTGCAAGGCAATTTGTATTGATCACATTGGGAACATATGGTTCTATATGGTGTGCTGCCAATGATTCAAACTTGATGGTGAACTTGGTTCCATATCTTGTATGTAAAAGCATGTGAGACTAGTCAGAAGAAATATGGCCTCCTATCTTGGCTGTAAACTCCCTTGATAAACATATGGAAAATAAAGTAGGGAGGTCTATGATATATATATCAAGGAGGATGGATAAATTGGGGCTTGCATAGAGGATTAGGCTTGTATCCTTGGCCACACCTATTGTGCTTACTGAGGAACCATCAAGCTGGGTCACTTTCTTTTGGAAGGGTTCATATTTAAGTCCCAACTAGTCAGCTACCTTCTTGGGCATGACAGAGCTAGTAGCCCCACTATCTACCATGCAATTATGTACTAAAGATTTTCCAATAATTAAAGATACATAAAAGGGAGGTGGTTTTAAGTTACTACCTTGCATGGCACTCGCCTTGGAGTTGCTACTCGGAGTCTCCTTTTCTTTATTAGTGTTAACCAACACCGGCTTAGTAACTTCCTTTGTATGTTGTTGTGGGATCACCTCTTCAGATATGGCCTTCTTCAATATCTCAGGTTGTCCCGAAATAGCCAAAGAGTCACACATGGACATAGTGACATTTGCCCTCTTCATATTGTCCACAATGTTGAAAGGCATTGATGTGTGTATTATTTGGTGTGTTTTCACTATGATAGGCTCAACCTCCTTGGAAGGTTGAATTTCCTTGATTGGAATGACGGGGACCTTCTTCAGTTTGATAGGATTAAATGGTTGTGAAGATCCTGGAGATGTAGAAGTCTTAGCCCCATCTCCCATTTTCTCTATGTCTTGAGCTCTCCTTTTAGATCTAGTGTTGGCAGCAATTGTGGATTCACCATTTACTCCATTGAAGTCTTGATGCTCCCAATTGAAGAGAGCAGTCCCATTATGTTGTGCTTCTTGCTAAGGAACTGGTTCACTAGAAGAAGCCTTTGATTGAGTATGAGAGGCATTTTGAACCATCAATGCTTGGTTCATCCACCCATTTGAGCATGTAGCCTGATTATGTGGCTGATTGCTGGGAAAACACCATTCATTGTCCAAGGCCAGATTATTTTGACTTGGAACTATATCTCTTGTTGGATAAAGCTACAAAATATTCAGGTAAAATATGGGTTGAAGTAAAGAAAGATAATGATGAGAACAAGGTAGTAGATGCATCCATAGTGGACGCACCTTCTACTTCTGGTTAGATGACCCTCATGGTCTTATGGGGAGCTATTCTAGCTCTAAACCCTTGTGTGGCTGGTATACTCACCTCTGAGTATGCGCCTATGGATTCATATAGTTGATCATGAAGTGAGGAAGTATGCATGAACGCATAGCTTGTACCTTGTTAGAAGCAAATATTGAAATTATCTATGTTAACCGTGTTACGACTTCGAGCATTAAATGCAGTAAATTTTATATAAGTCAGTAAATGATCTTTTATCCTCACTTTGCATTCAAGATTGAGCATTCAGAGAATGCATCATCAGTTAGCATCGAAGTGTTGAAGGATAAATTGTTTTATGATTAGCAAGACAAATCAAAGTTGAAACGGAATCCTAGCGGATGCGTCGTTTCAAAATCTCAAGGAACCCTACTTAAGAAAGTTGCAAGTAAGTAATGAGTACTCCTACAGTGTTTGACATCTCTGAGAAGAAGAGATATGTGTTTAAGAAACATTAGATAGTCTTCTCCCTATTTTCTCACATGATGAGAAAGCAATACTGTTAGATTTGGTAAAACCTCATCTTAGAACTAAAACAAGAACTCTTCATATTATGAAAAAAGAGTATGAACTGGTTGGTGAAGAGACTCAGAAATCATTTGAACAAGTATTTTTGGATAGGAACATGTATCCATCAATGGCGCCTACAGCTAAAGTGACTCCAGTCCCTCCCAAACAAGATAAAGAACTAGTGATTCCAAATGCGCCTATGACAGGTCCACAGGATTCAGCGCCCATAGTTTCATCACCTTCTGATACAGCCAAAGATTCATAAGAGACTATTGTAATCAATGATTTAATATATCCATGACACCTTCAGATAATGACATGGACAAATTTGAAAAAGCATTTGTCAGCACTAAAGAGACAGAGAAGGTATGCACGGATAATGTTTCCCTACAGCAAGATAAATCTCCTCTTAAAGATTCAACAGATTTGAATAATGAGGAAGACAATCAATCTAATGAACCACCTGTTATGGAGATCCTAGAGAAAATTGAATGTATGGATACTAGTCAAAATTCTATATTCACTCCATCTATTCAACCATCAACTTCATTGTTGTCAATTTTAACCCCTAACTCGGCAAGCCTAGATGCATGGGGAGAAGAAGATTTGATCAAAATCAGTGTCTTAGCCATGGAGAAATCCAAAGAGAAACAAGTTATGAGAAACCCTCTCTTTCTGGAGTGAGTGAAAATTTTGAATGACCTAGTTCCAGCAGATAAGAAAGTGGCTAAAATTCAGTCAGTTGATGATGTTGATAGCATCTTAACAAGCTTCAAAGCACACTTCACAAGTTTAGTAGACTCAGCTACTAGAACTACAGAGGAAAATTACAAAAAGGAAACATTGGATGAATTGGTAAAGAACTTCTCCTTAGATCTCAATTCATTGAAGATTGGTCAGACTATTCTGAAAGAGTTGGCATCAAAATGTAGGAAAGTAATAGAAAACTGCATGAACAGAGGCAAACTCACTTCTGAGCACATCAAGAAGATTGAGGAGGCAGATATCTTGGTTGATAAAATAAGGCAATCAGTTGAAACATCATCCCAAGACATCAATATCTGCAACAATATCTATCAAGGGTAGATCGAAAAGATTGAAAAATCTAAGATGGAGATCAGCAAGATAAGGATCAGGCAGACCCAACTGAGAAATGCACTTGCACCCTCCTTAGCTGTTTTGAATGATAACATCAAATAGACAGATGCAACCATTGCCACCTATTTTCAAGGACCCTTCATGGATCTAACAAAGAAGGAAAAGCTTACATATGCTTTATGTTCCCATCTTCAGACAGTTGATGCACTGAAGGCATTCTGGCAGCAAGAGATCAAGAATCTTCAGATTGCTTATCTAGATGTGTACTTGGAGTAAGTACCTAGAGAATTACAATTTTGACACCTTTGTCATTACTATCAAAGGGGGAGTAATTTCTGTAAGGAGTATGTTATATAGCCAAAGTTATAATATGCAAATTTTGTTGTTAAGTCAAAGTTTATGCAACTTGGCCACATTCCTTTGTTGTCATTAATGACAAAGGGGAGATTGTTGGCAAGTTGACAATCAGGGTGTATATGAATTATTTTTTGTTTTCATTATGGCAACAAAGTCATATGAAGTTTTGAAAATAAAATTTGAAGAGTAAAATTGACTAAGTACAGAAAATAGAATAGTACAGAGTTATTCAGTTGATCAAAGCACTAGCGCATGTGCGTATGATCGAGTCAGACTATGCGCATTCATACTTAAGCTCTATGATATGTTTTTGTGTCTACCCTATACACGCATGGTACATAATGATAGTACAGATAAGTTACAGGAAGATTAAGTGCCACTAACTGTTCAGAAAATAGAGTATGGAGCCGACCTCAGAGTTTGAATTAGCATATAATATTTTGTTTTGTAAAGGCTATGTGCCTATTGTAATAAGTTTTTAATTATGTCTTAATCATTCATGTAAACACGCTTAAGCCAATTTGTTTGGAAGCATTGTATATTTTGTTTTTGGGCCGACTAAGGTCTTGTTATTAGTCGCGTCTATTCAGGCATGTCTATATACTAGACATGCACTTTTGTATTAGATATGTCGATGAAAAAGAAGCAGAGAAGATATTCAGAAGATCAATATGAGAAAGTTAGTATGAAGTAGAAGTCTACAATATTTTTAAGCATCAGCGCATAAACAGAACTGATCAGACAACTGTGTCATTACAGCAGTTCATTTTGATATAGTGCATATCAATTATCAGGAGGTTGTAGCCTTCATCTTATTGAGAAGTAAGCCAACCACCTCTAACGGGGCTTTTGTAAAGACTCCTAATAGGGTCATTGTATTTGAATTGTAAAGACTGCTCCTAATAGGGCAAAGGAACTTTAACAGGTTCATTATACTAGTACAATCATTTGTGGGTACTAATTCCCACTGGGGTTTTCCTCTGATCAAGGTTTCGCCGTAATCATATCTTGTGTTATGAGTTATTGTGTTGTAATTAATTTTGTTATCTATTTGATTCAAGTTTAAAGTTTCTGAATTATAATTAATAGACAAACACTGTTTCACCCCCCCCCCCCTCTCAGTGTTTCTAATAGTTTCTCCTTTATTCAATTAGTTCTCATTGATCCTCTCGGTATGCACAACTGAATACCATTGAACAACATATCTTCCTGAATGAAATATTCTTAATACTTACTTAATTGATTTGAATTAGGTGCTCTATACACTCTCCACTGCTCAGAAAAATTAGGATCACTTTCATACAGACTCTTCATGTCATCAAAACCAAGAACTTCAATTCTCATTTCAGTCAACAAAGATCTTCTTCTACTCAATGCATCAGCAACTCGGTTAGAAACTCCACTCTTATGCTTTATCACAAATTTGAAACTCTTCAAATACTCTACCCATTTCATATGTCTCTAATTCAACTTATTTTGACTACCCAAGTATTGTAAACCCTTATGATCAGTATACAACACAAACTCATTTGGCATCAAATAATGTCTCCATTTATTCATAGCTTGAATAATAACATAGAATTCTTGATCATAGACAGAATATTTCTTTTTAGTATCATTCAAATTTTCATTAAAGAAAGCAACAGGTTTACCTTCTTGAGTCAACACAGCTCCAATTGCACTTCCACTTGCATCACATTCAACTTGAAATGCCTTATTGAAATTAGGTAATTCTAACATAGGTAATTCAGCAACCTTTAGCTTCAAAGCCTCAAAACTCTTATCAAATCCATGTTTCCATTTGAATTTTCTTTTGTCTCTTCTCATTGTCTCAGTCATAGCATTACAAATAGAACTAAAATTTCTAATAAACTTTCTGTAAAAACTTTCCAATCCATGAAATGATCTTGCCTTAGTGACATTCTCAGGTGTAGGCCAACTAAGTATAGTTTCAACCTTCTCAGGATCCATCTTCAAACCATCAGCTGAAATTACAAAGCCCAAATACAAAATTTCTTCTTGCATGAAGGAACACTTGTTCAAATTTATCAGCAATTTTTCCTCTTTCTATCTCTACAATACTTGGCTTATATGCATCAAATGCTCTTCTCTAGTCTTACTGAATATCAAAATATCATCCAAGTATATAATCACACACTTATTCAATAATTTCTTCAAAACCTCATTCATTAATCTCATAAAAGTACTCAGTGCATTAATTAAGCCAAAGGGCATAACCAACCACTCATATAAACCTTCCTTTGTCTAGAAAGCAGTCTTCTATTCATCACCTTCTCTAATTTTGATATGATGATATCCACTCTTTAAATCAATTTTGGTAAAATAGATTGCTCCACTCAGACAATCCATTATGTCTTCCATTCTCGGTATAGGAAACCTATACTTCACTGTGATCTTATTGATTTCTCTAGAATTTGTGCACATTCTCCATTCTCCATTCTTCTTAGGTGCCAATACCGCTGGTACTGCACATGGACTCAAACTTTCTTGGATCAAACCTTTGTTCAACAAAAGATGAACTTTTCGGTTAAGTTCTTCATTCTTGGTTGATGTTAACCTATGTGGTACTTTGTTTGGTAAACTAGCTCCAGGAATCAGATCCATACAGTGACTGATATCTCTCATTGGTGGTAAACCATCAGGTACATTATCTGAAATGAGCTCCTTGTACTCAGTGAGTAAATTCTCAACTTCTGCAAGAATGTCATCTTTTGTAATCTTACTCAGTTTGTTAGGAATCAAAGCATAACAAATATCATTTCTTTTCAAATCCTTAACAAATTGTTTACCTTCCATCAAACAAACTTTCATAGATGTACATATCTCACCAACAGATTCTTCAACCAAAGGTAACAAAACTTGCTTCTTACCATCAACCCAAATATAATATCTATTCAATCTTCCATCATGTATACCATGTCTATCATATTTCCAAGGTCTACCCAACAAAAATATGACAACAATCCATAGGCATAATATCACACAACACCTTATCGTAATACTTTCCAATTTTTAGATTCACAAAACATTGTTCACTCACCATTAATGTGTGTTCATCCTTGATCCATGAGAGTTGATAGGGCTTTGGATGCTTCATCCTCTCCAATTGAAATTTTGTGACCATTTCCTTAGATGCCAGATTCTCTGAGCTTCCACTATCAACAATTACCTTCCAAACTTTGTCTACAACTCTATATATGGTCTTGAACAAACTTTTCCTGACATGATCTTGCTTATCCTTCTCACTCCATAGTATCCTTTGGATCATGAGATTTCCTTCCTTCTCAGCTTCATTTGGTGACTCTTCTCACACCAAAGCATTTCTACTACTACTAACTTTCTTTCTTGCATGTGTACACTCAAAGGATTTATGTCCTTCTTCACCACAATTGTAACAAGTTACTTGGAATCCCTTTCTGCTATAACCACCTCTGGAGTAATTGTCTCGAGTAATTGTCTCTTCCTTGGTATGAACTTCCACCTTTCCATTCAGTCTTTCATTTGTCTTAAGATGTGTCTAAATTCAACTTGTCTGGTTCAGATCCACTGTTTTCACCATGAGATCTACCTCTTCCTCTAGGGAATCTACCACCTCTACCTCTTTGTCTTTGTTCATATCTTTTGTTCAACTTCTCCTCAGCTTTTAGGGCAAATTGATATGCCTCCTCAATGCCTTCCATCTTGACCAAACTGATCTCATCTTGTATAGAACTTCTCAATCCATTCAGGTATCTTGCTACTCTTTCCACTTCATCTTCAACATGTCCAGATATTATGTCCAATCTATAGAGTTCCTCAGTGTAGTTCTTTACTAATCTATCTTTCTACTTCAAACTTTGCATTCTCCTAATCAGGTTAATTTGATAATCACAAGGTAGAAACTTGCCTTTCAATTTGTTTACCATATTTTCACATACCTTGATTTTTTATTTACCTTTCTTCTTTTGATCCAATTGCAGATGTTCCCACCATAAGGATGCATGACCTTTCAACTTAGTGCTTGCAATCTCCACCTTCTTGTCCTCTGATACATTCTCATATTCAAATTACTTTTCCATCTCACTTATCCAATCTATCAATTCATTAGAATCCAACTTTCCATTATACTCAGGAGGGTTAAACTGAGGTGTGGATTTCAAACTTGTCAATGCTCACAGGAATCTCTTTTTTTCCTGATCCATCACAGGTGCAGGTGAAGCTTCACCTTGAACCTCTTCCAATTCATCATCACTAACATCTTCAATATGTCTTCCTCTGCGTTGGGATGTCTCAATAGCTTCCAATCTACCAGCCATCTATCCAAGCATATCATCTAGACCTGGATATGCATTCCCTCTCCCACGAACCATCTTGAATCCCTCTGCTATTGTAAGTTAGATCGCAATCTGCTACCCAACAACAATATCACCAACTAGGGTTAGGGTTTACAAGAAGGAACTTAGATCTCACCAATCCTCTGATACCACCTGACGCAAGGAGGGTTAATAGATGGGGCCAAGGGCGCTCCCAACTACCAAACCAACTTGGAGAGACAATGCGGAAGCAACAAAAACAGTGTAAAAAATAAATGACAGAGATCCTTTTCATTAATTGATCAAACTCATTACATGTCGGGATGTAAGACCTTCCCGGTTTGGGCCATATACATTCAATGAACTACAAATTGATCTTCATACATGTGAATGATGACATGTAACTAATTAAATGTTTGAAGATGTTAAGTTGATGATCATGCAAGGCATTAAATCAGTTAATGTATTGTATTGTCATTGATGTCAACTTGATATAATCTATATGGTCATGGAGATACTGCCAAAGACTTCAAAGAACTCATGAATCAAGGCTATGATAATCATTAATGCATACAAGTCAAGTATTCACTAAGTGACTGCATACACCAATGGAGTGCACTTGATGGTCAGAGTAAAAAGAACAAAGTCACAGTGTTTCCCAACGAAGAAATACACAGAATTACCGACGAGCAGAGTTACAGTGTTGCCCGACGGAAAAGACAAGGATGGAGATCCCGATGACAACTGAAGTCACACTGATGGAATAGTCAGTTATCACCGATGACTAATTGAAGTATTGACCGACAGAACAGAGAATTTAGAAAATGACAAAATGCTTGGATGGAAAGAAGCTAAAGATAGAGTTAACAGATACTTATCATTGTTTTAATCATCCAGATAAAGCTGAAGATAAGTAATTCATTTAAAGTTGATTTGTACAGTTGGCAAGAATATATTTGTGAGACAAATTAGGAGTTATGCTTTAAATCAAATTGGCTAGATTGTTTATCACGCCAAGAATCAAGAACCAAGAAACAATGAATATTGTGTCTATATAAGAGACGAGCTTAATTCATTTTAAAAAAGGATTAGGGGGAGTGAACAGATGGAGGATGCTGAAGAGAAACTGATGAAGAACAACTTCATGCAGTCCTAATCAAAAAAGCTGAAGGGAGACCTAAGGAATTTTGTAGACACCGATGAACAGTACAGTATTACAGAGCAGAAAGTGTCGAGCACAAGGATTGAATTGATACATTGGTCAGAGAGGTAATGTGCTTAAATAGATCTAAAAATCTGCAATTTAAGTTGCAATATGAATAGGTCATAGTGTTTCAGTTTAACCATTGAAGCATCAAGTCTCTTAACCGAGAAGGACTTAATAGTCTTCTATATATTGAGGTACATCTCAAGGAGTGCCAAAAAGGTTGATTCATGAAAGTAGCATTGGATATGCCTGATGCCTATTGACAGTCTAAGAAAGAGGTTGATTCAAGGATGACAGCATTAGATGCCCGATACTAAGTGACAACCTCTATGTATAAAATCCTCTAACAAGGTCACACCTAACAGTGTGTTTGTAACCTTTAACAGGGTTGGCTCCTAATAGGGCTCACTTCAGAAGAGTGAAAATT
>MU223785.1:1669971-1711764 GCA_018584345.1 Thuja plicata | reverse complement strand
CTCTATGTATAAAATCCTCTAACAAGGTCACACCTAACAGTGTGTTTGTAACCTTTAACAAGGTTGGCTCCTAATAGGGCTCACTTCAGAAGAGTGAAAATTTGGGGTACCGGTCCCAGTGGTTTTTTCCCTTAACAGGGTTTCCACATTAAAATCTATGTGTTATGTGACCCTCCATATCCATCATACATTGTATAAACTTGATGATTTACTAAAATGGATCACTTTTGGATTACATATTTGGTTATATATAAATCATTTTGTTTTCCATTAATAGTACCACGGGTAACATCTCACACTAGGTATTGTAATCCAGGATGCCTCCTGTCACCCATGGAAAGGCTAAGGAAAGAGTCCAGGATTCTTCCTCTAGATCTCAGTGAGAGATTTCCCATGGGGAATTTGAGGGAGAACAGGATCAGGGTCACCATAGGAATGAGAGTCAAAGTCATGACTCTGAAGGGGCCAAAATGAGACAACTCATGCAACAAATTTTGCAAAGGCTCGATGCCATAGAAAACAAAGAAAACTAGGAGGAAACAAACCACTCTCACCACCATGATAGGGAAAGGGATAGAAGCCCTAGAAGAAGGAAAAATATACCAGAGATGGAAGCCAGGGATACCACTCACATGAGGGACTTACTCAAAATTAAGATACCCTACTTTTATGGTAACGAAGGAGGATCCTCAGCCGAAACCTAGTTGTTTGATCTTGAAAGATGTTTCTCCATGCACCCCTTCAGTAGTAACATGAAAGCTAGATGTACCATCATGAACTTGAGGAAATTTGCATCCACTTGGTGGCACAATGAAGAGGAAAAACTTCATGTTAGCATTGACACTGTTTCCTGGGAATTATTCTTAGATAGTTTCAAAGATCAGTACATGTCCAACCAATGGAGGTAGGGTATGGAAGAAGAATTCCACCATCTTAAGCAAGCAAACATGACTGTGGAAGAATATGAGCAAAAATTCTATGAACCTAAGCCCTTCTCAGGTTATAAAGATGATGGTCCTATTTTTGTTCAACATTTTATAAGAGGATTAAATGATCACTTATTGGGGGAGGTGGCAGTCCTTGAACCTAAAAACCTTCGGGAGGCTATTAACAAGGCTTTCTTAGTAGAGAGGAAAGTAAGGTCAGGACGAGGTGGTTATTTTGGTAGTCAAGAAGTTAACATTGGGGCAAGTTCTAAAGGGAACTATGATCAAGGGACTCCTAGCTCCAAAAACCAACAATTGTCCTTTAAAGGGGGACAAAACTCCAACAAAAAGAGATTTCACAATAATAACCAAGGAAATGGAAGGTTTCAGCAACAACAAAACCATAATTACAATTGAAACCAGAAAAGGCTCACTCCTCAACCATCCCAGAACTGTTAAAATTTTAATAAGGGGGGCTACCAACAGTCAAGCGCACCTCATGCAAAGAATTTTGTAAAGAACACTAGGTGTTTCTCTTGCAGGAAACAAGGACACATTGCAGCTCGTTGTCCTCAGCAAACCAACTTCACCAATAATCAGAAATAGGTAGCTTCAAAACCAATAGTTGGAGATGTTGGTCGGTCTCATAGAGTTTTTACTGCAGTTGAGCATAGGCAAGCCGACCACCAGAGTGCGATCATTGAGACTACAGGTTCGTTAAAGGGTAAATCTATCTATATATTATTTGATTCTAGAGCAACTAATTCCTTTATATCTCCATCATTAGTAGAGAAATGCGGGCTAGCGGCTGAAGGGAAGGGATTTAAGTGGCAGGTAGAACTAGCCTCCAGGGTTAAAATGACCACCGACTTGTGTGTACAAAATTGTGTCTTGGGTTTAGGAGCCTTCTCAACAAAGTTGGATCTTCATGTGATTCCCCTTGGATCTTATGAAGTTGTGTTAGGAATGGATTGGTTAGATGAGCATGAGGCCAAATTAGATTCTAGAAAGAAGACCATTCACTGCTTAGATGATTTGGGGAATCCTAAAACCCTAGTTGGGATCCAGCACCCAATATCGCTTTAGATAATATCGGCAATGCAATTAAAGAGATGCATGAGGAAGGGATGTCAACTCCTTGTAGTCTTGGTAAATGATCTTGTGGAAGGAGAAAGTAAGGAAATTACACTTGATCACCCTCTACTTCAAGAGTTTGTTGATGTCTATCCAACCTAAATTCTGGGGATGCCTCCTAAAAGGGACATAGATTCCGCATAGAATTGGTGCCAGGTGTTGAACCCATCTCCAAGGCTCCATATCGCATGACAAATCAAGAGTTAAGTGAATTAAAGATGTAGTTAGAAGAAATTTTGGAAAAGGGTTTTATCAGACCAAGTGTGTCACCCTGGGGAGCTCCAGTAAGTTTTGTAAAAAAGAAGGATGGATCTCTCAGGTTATGTATTGACTATCGTCAACTCAATAAGGTAACAATTAAGAATAGGTATCCTCTATCGAGAATTGATGATTTGTTTGATCAGATGAAAGGGGCAAAAGTATTTTCTAAAATTGATCTTAAGTTAGGATATCATCAGTTAAGGATTCAAGAAGTTGGCATTCATTAAACAGCTTTCCTTACTCGGTATGATCATTATGAATTTACCGTAGTACCTTTCAGTCTCACAAATGCACCCTTAGTATTTATGAGCCTTATGAATGGGGTATTCAGGACTTACTTGGATAAGTTTGTGATAATATTTTTGGATGATATTCTGGTACACTCTACATCATTAGAAGAGCATGAGCAACATCTTCGACAAGTGTTACAATGCCTTCGAGAAAATCAGTTGTATGCAAACCTGGAGAAGTGTGAATTTTTCCAAACAGAAGTTAAGTATCTTGGCCATGTTATCTCAAGGGAAGGCATAGCAGTGGATACTACCAAGATTCAAGCCATAGTGGAATGGCCAACACCTACCAACATTTCAGAAATTCATAGTTTCATGGGGTTAGCTGGTTATTACAGGCGCTTTGTTAAGGGATTCTCCAGATTAGCACATCCTATCACCTCCTTGCAAAGGAAAGGAAAGAAGTTCATTTGGACTGAGAGATGCGCAGAATCTTTTCAAAGCTTAAAAGAAAGGTTAACCAGTGCCCCAATTTTGGATGTACCAGATCCCTCAGAAAAATTTCTAGTTTGCACAAATGCCTCCTTGGAAGGCATAGGAGCAGTACTTATGCAAGATGGAAGGGTTATTGCTTATGAATCAAGAAAACTTAAAGATCATGAGCTTAACTACCCTACGCATGATTTGGAATTAGCAGCAATAGTTCATGCCTTGAATCATTGTAGGCACTTCTTGTTAGGGAATAAGTTTGAATTGCACACAGGCCACCGAAGCCTTCAGTATATTTTAACACAGCCAAACCTTAATTCCAGATAGCGTAGGTGGATGGAATTTTTATGTGAATATGAATTTGAGGTCAAATATATTTAGGGAAAAGAGAATGTGGTAGCAAATGCTTTAAGTGGAAGAAGGCATGAACTATCATCACTTTCTCTTACTACTGATTTAAGGGGTCAGATTTTGCAGACACTCCCCTCAGATGCTTGGTATCAAGAAGTTAGAGCAGAAATAGAATCAAGAAGGGCCTTAGAAGGAAGATTCACGGGTTATGCTATAGAGTCAGATGCGATATTAAGACAACAAAGCTGAATTTATGTACCACTTTCAGGCGACCTTCAGAAGGTCATCATGACCGAAGCTGATCGTGCTCCCTATTCATCTCATCCAGGGGTTAAGAAAATGCACACCAACCTACGACAGATATATTTTTGGTCAGGTATAAGGAGAGATATAGCAGATTTTGTGGCTAGGTGCTTGGAATGTCAAAGGGTCAAGGCTGAGCATCATCATCCGACAGGTCTCCTGCAGCCACACTTAATTCCCAAATGGAAATGGGATACGATATCTATGGATTTTATTGTGGGACTACCCATCACTTATCGGAGACATGACACTATCATGGTCACAGTTGACAAGCTGACCAAATAGCACATTTTTCTCCCATGCAATCAACCTATACTACCTCCTCAGTAGTCAAGGTTTTCATGAAGGATATAGTTAGGTTGCACTGTGTCCCTAGGAAGGTTATCTCATATAGAGATCATGTGTTCACTTTAGAGTTTTGGACATCATTGCAACGTGCCTTAGGGACTCAGCTAAACTTTAGTTCGACATATCATCCAGAAACTGATCGCCAAACTGGGTGAGTAAATCAGGTACTAGAGGATATACTTAAAATGTATGTAATGGATAGGCAATCCCACTGGGAGGACTATTTGTATCTAGTAGAGTTTTCATATAACAATGGTTATCACAGTTCTATTGGAATGTCACCTTACCAGGGTTTTTATGGTTGTCCTTGTCGTACACCTCTAAGTTGGGATCACTTAGAGGATAGGGTAATCCTTGGAATAGAAATGTTACAAGATATGGAATAGCAGGTGCAGAGAATTAGGGAGCACCTTGTGACAGCTCAAGATAAACAGAAAACGTAAGCAGATGCTCACAGAATTGACAAACAGTTTTCTGTAGGAGACAAAGTGTTTTTGAGAGTCCGCCCAGGGAAGAGCCCTATCCGTTATGGATAAGGTTCTAAGTTGCCACCTAGGTTTGTGGGTCCATTTGAGATCCTAGAGAGGATAGGACCTATTGCCTACCGACTTTCCCTACCACCTAGCCTTGCACGTATTCATGATGTGTTTCATGTTTCTATTCTTAGAGAGTATATTCCTGATCTGACTCATGTATTGGATTGGAACACTTTATAGGTAGAGGATGGGCAGCTGGCTTTGGAGCCGGTACGTATTCTCCAGCAGCGGACTTTGACTCTCAGGGGTCGCAACATAGAGCAGGTAAGGGTCCTGTGGGATCCTAATGATGAGGTCTCAGCTACATGGGAGGATGCTAGCAAACTGAGATCTACATATCCATATTTATTTTTAGGCTTTCAGGAGCAAGCCTAATCCTAGGGGGTGAGGATGTAAAGCCCACCTAGTATCCTGATATTTTTCACAGACATGACTTCTATATTGAGCATTATGGACTCTATGTTTTATTTATTTTTAGTTGATGATACATTATGAGTATATGTTTGGATGATTAAAATATTTTATGGAAGATAGAAAATGATTTAAAAGCTTTTATCAGGACATGTTATTTCATATATTTGATTGTATTTCTTATAAAGATGATTCAATTCTTGATTTACATTATGGAGTAATGATTATTTTTGGAGCTAACCATACTAATCCAATTATGCCTTGATATTGATGCTATCTGATGTGTTTTTAGGATGAGGAAAGACAGTCGTAGTCACTTGTATAGGAGATCCACACGATGTCGCACTCTCCCTCCTTGTTTGACATTGGTTGTATATTTATATATATGTACAGATGTTTCTCTTTTGAATTGGTGATGCAGGATGCAGGTACCAGGCATCAACTTCACTGGCTACACAGGTCTTAAGCGTTCCTTAAAAAAATCCTCGAACGTTGTTGTGTGGAGATATTTCCAAAAGCACTCTCAAGGGAACCTTGTGGACTTAGGTTCCTGTTTAGGAAGTCACCTCAGTTGGGGGGGTTAAGTAGTTTTATGATTTTGTGATTTGGTAATTTATGCTTTAGTGTATGTTTTCTTTGTCTCATTATTTGTATTTATATATTAAGGAATGATGCTTCTCTATCTTTTGAAATATGAATTTGATGTTTTATTTGTGCAATATATGTGTATGTATATATGGGTGCACACACACATATAATTGCAAAATAAAATATGATAGAGTAATAATAATTCTATAAGTAAAACTAAGCTTACCTAGGAGTTTTGAACCTGAGACCTCCTAGTAGATAGGCTAGTTAGTTTCCATTGGGCTATGTGAATTCCTTAAGGATTATTTTCACCTTTGTTCTTTTATGGTCTTGGTGAGTTAAATAAGTAAATAAATATAAATAAAACCTTTAGTTATGCTTTCGAGAACTGTTTTAATATTTTTAAAACCAACTATATTAGTTGGAGCCGTTGCTTCCCGTAAAGCAAATCCTCCAACTATATGGCTGGATTTTAATATTTGGAGTATGTGAGGAGTTGGGGTTTTATGGGGGAGAAAATTGGATAATCATTTCCGAGAAGAAAATTTTAGAAGTATGAAATAGTTGGAGTTAGGATTTATCTGGGAGGAAGGAGGACTTTTATCTCAGGAAAAACTTAGAAATACAACCCGGAAGGAGAGCAGACATTAGGAATTTGGAAGGAGGGGCTGGTCCATACGAGAAGCAGAGGTTTCTCAACTTTGGAAAGGTTTCTCCACAGGACCCTAGGTAGGATTTGTAACCATAGAAAAATACTCCTTTCGTGTTTTGGTATATATATGTGTGTGAGTGTGTGTGCGTTTGTCTGTGTGTGTTTAATAATGTTTGATATTCATTTCCTGAAAGTTTATGTGGTGAGGATTTTTCTGAAAGATGGGAAATAATGTATTGATTTATTCAGAAAGAATGGTGTTATATAATGATATAATTTTCTTTTAATCTCTCTGGGAAGGTTATGTTTTCTTTTTCAGATGTATAGGATGCTTTATTTTGTGTATTTAGGTTTCAGGGAAGATTAGGGAGTTTAGGTATGTGTTTTTTCGTATGTTTCAGGAAGTTTTGCAAATGGTTAGTTTTACCCTACGTTATGCAGATTTTGGAAATATTTTGTCAATTGTTTTTGTTCTATTATTTTGGTCTGCATCTTCCAGTTTGATCTTGTTGTCTGTCTACTTCCTTTTTCCCATTTGAATGTTCAATATATTGAATATGGTAGAACAATAAGTTGTTCTTAGTATGTATTGTATATGACATCTTTGTTATCTTCCTCATATTGCTCACGGTTAAGGATTAGGACTCATCTTGAGGGTCTGAGTAAATAGGAGGGTTTCTTTAACATATGAATCAGAGCGTTTGAGATGTTTTCTTTGTTTTGGTATGTTTTTGGGGTAGGGAACTAGATACCCTAGGTGAGTGACTCACCATAGGTGCTAGAACCCAAAGTGGTTGCCAGGGAATCCTATGGGTGAGTTTGTAAACAAGTGATAATATAAAAATTAAATTGGGAGGGGGGTTTCAAAAGATAATGAAAGATATATGTTTAATGGCTAAATCCACATAGACCTGTTGGAGTACTGGTACCATGGGTAACTGCCAGGGTGGATCCTAAAACTTTAAGAGGGGACCGGTGTTACATGGTTTCCAGGGAGGATCCCAATGCACAGGCTGTGTGATGACACTCACCTAGGCAGTATTCTAGAACCTAAACCTTTGGTGCACAGTCTGGTAGTGCTTTGTTGTTTATGCCTTTTATCTTTTGGTATTTGATTACATGGTTCTTTTGCTTTAGATTTCCTTAGGCCTTGAGAGTACTTTGGTTCTATCTCCTAGCACGGGGGGTGTAACTTCACAAGTTTCACATGGTTGGGTGGAAAATCTCTTTGAGGTATTGTTCGTGGTTCGTGTCTTGGCTTGGATTCAGATTTATTCAGTGATGAAGATTTCCTTTAAAATTTTCTTGTACTACTATCCATTGTAAACAAAGATGTAGAGATCTATTGTAAGCCCTTGGGCAATTGAATGTATTTGTATTGAATATTAAAGGAAAAGCAATGTGATTTGGCAAGGGCAGACTTAGGAACATCAAAGTGAATGTTTATTTGGAAATCAAAAAGTTGTAATAAAGAAATGTGATTATGTATTTTATATCCTATCTCTCTTGAAATGAAAACTAGAAGTAAGAGTTATTTATGTTTCGGTGATACAAATGAATTATGTGTAGGCAAGGTTAATTGGAAATGAAATTAAAGAAAAGGGTAAATTATGTTTAGAAGTACAATGTATTTATTTATGTCTCCTTTCAAAAAAAAAATCTAAATACAATGCAAATTAGGAAAGGAAATGAATTCATTAAGGTAATTTATAGAATCAGTATTTTTTTATATTCATGGAAATCATTTAAGGGGAACCTTTAAGGACATGTGCATTTTTATAATCTCTAAAATAGTCTTAGTAACGTTTTAAAAAAAATATAGTTGTTATCTTTGTACTTTAGACCTGATCCTTATGGGTTCCCTGGCGGGGACATTACATACCGGGTACATTCACCCTGAGTTATAGAATTTGAGTGTGTACCTATATCCCCGGCAGTGGCACCAACAGATAGTGACCTTGACCTTTCATGTTGAACCAATGTTGTCCATTTATGGGCGACGTATCTGTAATATTGTTATTATTATTAACCCTCTAGTTATTGTGCTACATCCATATTCATAATGCATTATGTGATTTGACCAGTGAGTGTGTCTGTGCATTTAGGGTTCCGCAGTTGTCGTGGAAATTATTAAATTTAAATGTTCATTTAATTAGATTTTGGAAAATTTTAATGATTTGTTTTATTTTATTTATTTACCGGCTAATTTATCGTAGTGGAATTCCAAACGCCTGAAATTATTATAATTAATTTTGGGAAAGGCCAATTATTGTATTAAGTGACTTAATATTCTAATTTATAATTTATTTTCTTAAAGTGCTTATATTAAGCAAAAAATGTGTTTTTGGACTTCACTTCTCATTTTATGCTGTGAGAATTTGAGTTTTGCTCCAAAAACCCTCTTGGAGATTTTAGTTTTTTACTCGTTGTGGGAGATTGGCTCGTCGGATCGACCCGAGGATAGGCTCATTGGATTCGTAGCGTGGATCTCCATCTTCTTTGAGATTTTCAGTTTGTTTGAAGTCTTCTACATTTTCTTATATTCATTTCAATTTTTGAGCAATTGAAGTGAGTTAGGGCTTTCTCATTTTTATTGTTTCTCTTCATTTTGTTGAATTCTTTGGATTGCTAAATTTTTGGGGCTTGAGAACTACTGTTCCCCTCCGTTTTTATCCATTTACATGACCCAATTGGGAGAGTGATTATTTATATGATTCAATATTTTGGAAATTGAAGTTTTTACCTAGTTATGCTACCGGATTTTGTATGTGTGCCCGAAACTTGAATTTTATTTGATTTTTTGGATTTTGGGCATATTTTAGAGGTGGGTTTCCGATTTCGTTGATTTTCGTAATGTTTGAATTTTGGGTGTTTTTGGTGTTGCCTCATTTTGTGTCACCCAGTATTTATCTGTCGCCTTGTTGGCTTGAATTGAATTATCTTTTTAGTAGCCTCTACTACAAGGAGTAGGATCGTGGAATCAGAATGGATAAAGGATGTTCCAATTGTTTTTTCATCATGATCCGAAAGTGCTCCCTCAAGTTTAATTCGTGGAGTTTGCTTTTGCTAGATTTGCGAGAATTTGAGTAATTGGATCCTTTTGGTTTCCACTCGGTTGTGTTCCTCGAGTGTGTGTTTTTTTATCTTCTTTTTTATTTTCCCAGATCTAGCCCCTTGCATATTGTTGTTTCATTATTTATGTGGTGTTGGTTGTGCCCACTCACATGCACGTGAGCGTGCCTATGGCGGGATCTTGCGAGACCCAAACTCCTAGATATATGCTAGTTGAGTATAGATCATTTGGGGGTTGGATTGATAAATTTCATTGCCTTGTGGCACTTGTCATATGGTGAGAAAGGGTATGTACGGGTATATGTGTGGAGTGGCTTCTCACAGTTATCCTGACCCAAAAGTGGCCAACAAGGTAACGTGAAGAGGTTTTAATAAAGTGATAACCAAATAAATTCATGGGTAAGAAAACTTAATGAAAGATAAGATAACACATGTACTGTAGTCAAGCGTCCTACGCAAGCTAGTGCGAGGGTGTGGTGTCTGTACGGTAGTTAGTCTCTTGCGCGAGCTGGTGGGAGAACACAATATGAGGCCTCCCGAGGGAGTTGAGTTACCATACCATATACCATTTGGGCTGGTACGAACCAAGTGATGATACTCCACTAGAGTCCCTACATAGTATCATATAGTGTGTTCTGAGTAGTGACCTGGAATACTGCATTGACATTCATGATCACATGTGTAACTTGATTCATGCATTGGTTTGGGTGTGTGTGTGTGTGTGTGTCTTGTGTGACTGTGGTTGGGTCATTATCTCCATGAGTACGGCGGGGTGGGCCTATGGGTTCCACATGGTTGGGAGGCGTTGCTAACCTATACCACTGCTGGGGATCGGAGTACAGAGATAGTCTTCCTCCAGCTACAGGATTGGAGCTTGTTGCTCATTTGCTTCTTTAGGTTACTTTCATTGATTTATGCAGTTACTTTATGCTCATACATATGTATTTAATGTTAGATAATCTAGATGCTTATTTTCTTGTTGTACTTATGCTTCTGGTGCTATCGAGTGTCTACCTCCTCGATTTGCACATTTTTGGCGCTCCCTAGTGTGGATTTTACCTTCTTTTTATCATTTCTTTACCATATTTTCCTTCCTAAGACTGGAAAGGCAACTTCTCATACGAGTAGCAATATATTGTCGTGCGACCCATAGTAAGCTCTCGTATAACACCCTGTATTCGCTCATACAAGATCCTGATGCTTGTATTGGACTTATTGCTTCTGTCGTACTACTCCTAGTAGATTCTCGTATGGTACCTCATGTATACTCTTACAAATTATCTGTTGGAGATACTCGTATCATGGACAGAGGGCATTTTTACTTTCTACCGGAAGATGCAAATTGGGTTTTCGAATACCCTTTTTTGAGATGCACCTTCCCAAGTCAGAACATATTGACTATCGATCGTCCTTGGGGTAAATTGATGCAATCCATGTAGACTGTGCATTTTAAATTTGGTGAATGAAGTTGTATAGTTAACCATGGTAGGAATTTTACTTTGGATTTAAAAAGCATCAATTGTATATTGACATGGTAATCTGGATGAACCTTGTATGTTAATCATGTAGACGGTAATTGAATCTTGATCATAGTAAGGGCTTGGGAATCTTTGGTTGTGTTAAGTCTTCTGCATTGTGATATATTTATAAGTTAGTTAATTCCTCCTCTTGTTAAAAAAAAAATTTATTATGTTAGTATTTGTTTGATCCTTGTGTCCAAGGATTCACGGGCGAGGCATTACATCTAGTATCAGAGCCCATGTTATAATGTTTGGATCTCTACGTTATGCTCCCATTGTGTTGGTTTAAGTGTTGAAGTGTATATATTATGATACTTTTTATTATTATTTATGTTGTGGTATAAATTATTATATTTTCTTGTGGTTCTGACTCATGCCTTGTTGGCCTATGAAGGATGCCTCTTGCACGTAGACGTGGATGGGTCGTGACTGACAGAATGCCAGTCAGAACAACTGTGAAGAACACTGTGAGGAACGTTAGGAGGAGCATCGTGAGGAGGAACATAGGGGGAGGAAAGGCAAGTAGAGAACCAGGGTGGTGTGGAGGCATTGGTGTCTTTGATCTACGAGCTCATAGCTCGATTGGGACTCGGGCTTGACGGGTCACAGCATGAGGGATCACAACATGAAGGGTCACGGGGGGAGATTCCAGCATGTTTGGACAGGGAGAAGGAAGGAGAGAGTGAGCGTTCTCGTACGCCACCCGATGGCAAAGAGCTTGTAGGAGAGGCAAGGTTGCAGATGACGAGGACACCATCCATTTGGATATGATGAGAGACCTCATGCGGACTCGACCACCATTCTTTGATGGTAAGGGAGGCGACAGTAAGGCCAAAACATGGTTGATAGACCTTGGATGTTGCTTCGCTATGCATCCCTATGCGAGCAACCTTAGAACCCATTGTTCGGTCATGCACCAGAGAGATCATGCTTCCACTTGGTGGTATATAGAGGAGCAGAAGCTCCATATTAGTCTTGCAGATCTCACCTGGGACATATTTGAGGAGCGGTTCAGAGAGAGGTTTCTATCTGCTCAGTATAGAGAGGCTTGTGCAAATGAGTTTCATGAGATCAGATAGATTACCATGTTGGTGGACCAGTATGAGCAGAAGTTCTTCAAGATGAGGAAGTATTCCAGCTATAACCATAACGATGTCCTCTTGACTCATCACTTTGTTCGGGGCCTTAATGGCTCTATTATTGGAGATGTACGTATGCATCAGCCTAGGACACTGGCACTTGCCGCCGAAAAGGCGAGGATTGTCGATATCAATGTGGTGAAAGGATTCAATAGCATGGCATGTTCACAGGTCCATAGTGCACGGCCTACAAGACCAGCTGCACCATCTACTCAGACACGGTCTGTTGGGCCAGCCCGTACTCACTTGACACCTGTGAGGGGTGACCGCCCTTATTTTAGTAGATCGCACTATTCTCAAAATCAGCAGAGTGGTCATGGTTTGGGTATCCAAGGAGGGAAGGGGCATGTTTGGAAATGGGGCAACCAAACATAGTAAAGTCGACCATCTCAATGTTTAGTTGAGCCCTAGTAGGGGGATTTTTCAGCAATCTAGTGCACCCCAAAGTGGACATGGTTATGTTGGAGGACCATGTTTTCTTGTGGTCAGCAGGGACACAGGACAACGATGTGTCCTCAGAAGTTGTTGGCAGGAAAGAGCAGGGGTGCAGCCATTTCTAAGCCTGCAGTTGGGGATGTAGGTAGGTCCAACAGAGTATTTGCGGCGATTGATAACCGTAGGGTCGAGCACCATAGTCGAGGCTTCAAGTGTGTTACACGGTATTTCTACCACTGTTTTATTTGATTTCGGTGCTTTAGATTCTTTTATTTCACCCTCTCTTGTTCAGCAATGTGGGCTAGTGGTAGCACGACAAGTTGATAGGTGGTAGGTTGAGTTGGCCACAGGATCCAAAGTGACCGTGGATTCCCTTATTCGTGATTGTGTGTTGGATTTGGGCACCTTCACCACCACTATAGACCTTCGTGTCCTACCCTTAGGCTCTTACGACATTGTGTTGGGTATGGACTAATTAACTTCCGACCAAGCGAGTATTTATTTTCAGCGTAAGTCGATGCAGTGTGTCAGGGACACAGGTGGGCGTGTTGTGCTTGTAGGGGTCCAGAGACCTATTTCACTATGTATGATCTCACCCAAGTAGATGAAGCGGAGTATGCGCCATAGATGTCAGTTGTTCGCAGTGTCTGTTAGTGACCTTGATGGAGCTGAGAGTCGAGAAGTATCTCTTAACGATCATCCACTCCTCTGTGAGTTTGCCGATGTGTTTCCAGATGAGATACCACGTATGTCGCCTTAGCGCGACATTGATTTTTGTATTGATCTCATTCCTAGAGTTGAGTCTATCTCTCGGGCACCTTACCGCATGACTACTCAGGAGTTGAGTGAGCTTCATTTGTAGTTAGAGAAGTCATTGGCCAAGGGTCATACTCATCCTAGTGTATCTCCATGGGGTGCACCAGTCATCTTTGTGAAGAAGAGGGATGGATCCTTGCACTTGTGCATTGACTACTAGCAGTTGAATAAGGTGACGGTGAAGAACTGATATCCCTTGCCGAGGATTGATGAATTGTTTGGTCAGATGAAGGGAACAAGAGTGTTCTTGAATATAGATCTGAAGTCAAGATACCATCAGATTCGCATCCAGGAGGTTGATATTCATCAAACTACTTTCCGTACATGCTATGGGCATTATGAGTTTACGGTTGTACCTTTTGGGTTGACCAATGTGCCATCAAAGTTCATGAGTTTGATGAACGGGGTGTTCCGCACTTACCTCAATCAGTTTGTCCTTTTTTTTCTTGATGACATGTTGATTTATTTGAAGACCATTGAGGAGCATGAGATCCATTGGTGTCAGGTATTGCAGTCTTTACGTGACCACCAGTTGTATGGCAACCTGGCCAAATGTGATTTCTTCCAGTCTGAGGTGAATTATTTGGGGCACATCATAACGGGTGATGGTATTGCAGTGGATCCTTCTAAGATCCGAGTTATCACTGATTGGCCAGCACCCACGAGTGTTCTTAAGGTTCGTAGTTTCATGGGTTTGGCGGGATATTATCATCAATTCGTGAAAGATTTCTCCTAGTTGGCCCATTCTATCACTTCTCTTCATAGGAAAGGGAAGAAGTACATTTGGACCAAGCAGTGTGTCATCTTTTGAGGCTCTTAAAGAGCAATTGACCAGTGCACCTATCTTGGCAATGCTCGATCCTGCAGGTAGTTTATGGTGTGCACTGATGCGTCTTTGGAGGGTGTGGGGGTAGTTCTTATGTAGGAGGGACAAGTGATTACTTATGAGTTTTGAAAGCTCAAGGATCATGAGTTGAACTACCCCACTCATGATTTGGAGTTAGAGGCAGTTGTGCATGCACTAGTACGCTGAAGACATTTTCTTTTGGGTCACAGGTTTGAGCTGCATAGTGATCATCGTAGCTTGCAGTATATCTTTTCCCAGCCAAACCTAAATGCACAACAACGTCATTGGATGGAGTTCTTATGTGAGTACAATTTTTTATGTTCATTACATCAAGGGGAAGGAGAATGTGGTCGCGGATGCCTTAAGAAAAAGAAGGTATGAGATCTCAATTTTGTCTTTGGGTGTGGATTTGCGTGGTAGGATCGTTGAGGTTTTGCCTAGTGATTTGTGGTATCAGGAGGTTAGAGCGGAGATTGAGTCTGGACGTACCCTTATAGGGCATTTTTTAGGATACTCATTAGAGTCAGATGGACTTTTGAGGTACCATAAGCACATGTATGTGCCAGTGTTAGGGGATCTTCGTTCTTTGATTTAGTTAGAAGCGCATTGTGCACCGTATTCCCCGCATCCTAGCGTCAAGAAGATGCATGCCGACCTCAAACAGTTGTACTTTTGGGCAGATATGAGGTGTGATGTGGTTGATTTTGTTGCTCAATGCCTTGCTTGTTAGAGAGTGAAGGCAGAGCATCAGCATCCTATGGGTCTTTTGCAGCCACATTCCATTCCCGAGTGGAAATGGGATACATATCCATTGATTTTATTACAGGGTTACCTATGTCATCACGTCGCCATGATGCGATTATGGTGACAGTGGACAAGTTGTCCAAGGTAGCTCACTTTTCCCCCATGAGAGCATCGTATACTGTTGTCTCAATAGCGCATGTGTTCTTGGAAGATATTGTTCGGTTGCATGGGATTCCTCATAGGATTATCTTGGATAGGGGTCTAGTGTTCACTTCGGCACTATGGACATATCTTCAACATACCTTGGGTGTACAGCTCAATTTTCGTTTTGCTTATCATCCAAAGATAGATGGAAAGACAAAGCGGGTGAATTAGGTTCTTGAGGACATGCTTCGCATGTACGTGATGGATCAACAAACAAGGTGGGAGGACTATTTGTACTTGGTTGAGTTTTCTTATAATAATGGGTACCATAGTTCTCTTGGCATGTCACCTTTTTAGGCCTTGTACGATAGATTGTGTTGTACTCCTTTGAGTTGGGACTGGTTAGAGGACCGAGTAGTTTTGGGTCAAGAGATGCTTCAGTATATGGAGCAGCAAGTGGTTTGTATTAGAGAGCATTTGGTTACTGCTCAGGATCGGCAGAAGAAGTATGCAGATGTCCATAGGCTGGATCATCACTTTTCAGTTGGTGACCGAGTGCTTTTGAGAGTTCGTTCGTGGAAGAGCCCCACCCATTATGGGAAAGGCTCTAAGTTAGCTCCGCACTTTGTTGGACCTTTTGAGATCCTCGAAAGGATTGGTCATGTTGCCTATAACTTGGCATTGCCACCTAGCCTATAGTGCATCCATGACGTTTTTCATGTTTTTGTGTTGAGACGATATATTCCCGATGTGACCCATGTTTTTTATTGGGGTGCTTTACATGTAGAGGACGGACAACTTTCTTTGGAGCCCATTCGCATTCTTGAGTATCTGAGGCTGACCCTCAGAGGTCGGGAGCAGGTAAGGGTCCAATGGGACCCGAGTGATGAGACTTTTTCCACATGGGAGGATGCTTCATGGTTGAGAGATTTGTACCCATACCTTTCTGCAGGCTTCTGAGAGTAAGCCTATACCTAGTGGGGGAGGATGTAGTGTCTCCCGTGTTTGCATTTTGTCCCATGATTATTTTTACCCGAGAGACACTTTGATTATTATTACTGGATTATCTACATGATGAGATGCTCTGATGACTACATTGTTTTGATTACCAATATCATGGTTGTTAGATGTTAGAGGATGTTGCTATTCAGTTTGATCATATCTGCATGATGATGCTAGTGATGTGACATGATGTTTTATGATGATGTCTGATTTATTTTGTATTCGAACTTGCACTCGAGATTATACTTATATCTGATGGATGTTATTGGACTTTTTATTATGGTGCTTTTATGTTGTGGATATCTGTCTTTTACTTTCAGTAGATATATGCTCAGATGGTTGTAAATGATTATTTAAATACTTTAATTTAAATGTGTTATCATGTGATTATATATTGTTATGTTGTATTGCACCATTGTTATGCATTTTGTTTGTTGGTGCCAGTACGAACTGAGACGGAGTTGTAGTCACTTGCTTGCGAGATATACAGGATGTCTTGTTCTCCTTCAACATAATTTTGTGTCTGTTTGTGCTTCGCTTGTTTATATGTTGAGCATCTACACTTGATGTTTGTTTGTTTACTGAACATGTACCATGTACATTCACCCTGAGTTACAGAATTTGAGTGCGTACCTATATCCCCGGCAGTGGCACCAGCAAATACTGACCTTGGCCTTTCATGTTGAGTCAATGTCATTCATGTATGGGCGACGTATCTGTAATATTGTTATTATTATTAACCCTCTAGTTATTGTGGTAAATCCATATTCATAATGTATTATGTGATTTGACCAGTGAGTGTGTCCGTGCTTTTAAGGTTCCACTGTTCTCGCGGAAATTATTAAATTTAAATGTTGATTTAATTGTATTTTGAAAAAATTTAATGATTTATTTTATTTTATTTATTTACCGGCTAATTTGTCATAGTTGAATTCCAAATGCCTGGAATTATTTTAATTAATTTTGGGAAAGGCCAATTAGCTTATTAAGTGACTTAATATTCTAATTTATAAGTCACTTTCTTTAAAGTGCTTATATTAGGCAAAAAGTGTGTTTTTGGACTTCACTTCTCATTTTATACTTGTGAGAATTTGAGTTTTGCTCCAAAAACCCTCTTGGAGATTTTAGCGTTTTACTCGTTGTGGGAGATTGGGTTGTCAGGTCGTCACGAGGATAGGATCGTTGGATTCGTAGCGTGGATCTCCATCCTCTCTAAGATTTTCATCCCGTCTGAAGTCTTCTCCATTTTCTTCTCTTCATTTCAATTTTTGAGCAATTGAAGTGAGGTAGGGCTTTCTCATTTTTATTGTTTCTCTCTATTTTGTTTAATTCTTTTGATTGCTAAATGTTTGGGGGTTGAGAACTAATGTTCCCCTTTGTTTTTATGCATTTCCATGACCCGGTTGGGTGGGCATGATTATTTATATGATTCCATGTTTTGGAAATTGAAATTTTTATGTAGTTATGCTGTCGGATTTTGTATGTGTGCCTGGAACATAAAATTTATTTGATTTTTGGGAGTTTGGACATATTTTAGAAGTGGGTTTTTTATTTAGTTGATTTTTGGAATGTTTAATTTTGGGTGTTTTTGGCGTTGTCTCGTTGTGTGCCACTTGGTATTTATCTGTCGTCTTGTTGGATTGAATTGAATTATGTTTTTAGTAGCCTCTACTACAAGGAGTAGGATCGTGGAGACGGAATGGATAGAAGAAATTCCAAGTATTTTAACATCACGATTCGAAAGTGCTCCGTCAAGTTTAATTCATGAATTTTGTTTTTGTCGAAGTTTGAGTAATTGGTTTCTTTTGGTTTCTAGTTGGTTTTGTTCCCCGAGTGTGTTTTGGCTTTTATCATCTTGTTGATTTTCCCAGATCTAGCCCCTTGCATATTGTTGTTTCATTGCTTGTGGTGTTGGTTGTGCCCACCCACGTGCACGTGAGTGTGCCTAATGTGGGATTTTGCAAGACCCGAACTCCTGGATATAGGTCAGTTGAGTATTTGATAATTTGAGGGTTGGGTTGGGAAATTGCATTGCCTTGTAGCACTCGTCATATGGTGAGAAAGGGTATGTATGGGTAGACATGTGGACTGGATTCTCACGGTTTTCTCAGCCTGGAAGTGGCCGACAAGGTAACGTGAAGAGGTTTTAATAAAGTGATAACCAAATAAACACATGAGTAATAATACTTAATGAAAGATAGGATAACACATGTACGGTAGTCGAGCATCCTGCGCGGGCCGATGTGAGGGTGTGGTGTTTATACGGTAGTCAATCTCTTGTGCGAGCTAGTACGAGGACAAAGTATGAGGCCTCCCGAGGGAATTGAGTTACCATACCATATACCATTTGGGGTAGTACGAGCCAAGTGATGACACTCCACTAGAGTCCCTACATAGTATCCTATAATGTGTTATGAGTAGTGACCTAGAATACTGCACTGGCATTCATGATCATGTGTACCTTGACTCATGCATTGGTTGGTGTGTGTATAGCCTCTTGCGTGTGTTTCTTATGTGACTGTGGTCGGGTCATTATCTCCATGAGCACGGCGGGGTGGGCCTACGAGTTCCACGTGGTTGGGAGGCGTTGCTAACCTATACCACTGCTAGGGATCGGAGTACAGAGACGGTCTCCCTCCAGCTACAAGATTAGAGCTTGTTGCTCATTTGCTTCTTCAAGTTACTTTCATTGATTTATGCAGTTACTTTATGCCCATGCATGTGTATTTGATGTTAGATGATCTAGATGCTTATTTTCTTGTTGTACTTATGCTTCTAGTGCTATCGAGTGTCTACCTCCTCGATTTGCACATTTTCGACACTCCCCAGTGTGGAGTTTACCTTCTTTTTATCATTTTTTCCCCTATTTTCCTTCCTAAGGCCGGAAAGGTAGCTTCTCATACGAGTAGCAATATGTTGTCGTACGACTCGTAGTAAGCTCTCGTATAAAACCTTGTATTCGCTCGTACGAGATCATGCTGCTCGTATTGGACTTATCCCTTCTGTTGTACTGCTCCTAGTATATTCTCATATGGTACCTCATGTATACTCGTACAAATTCTTTGTTGGAGATACTCGTATCATGGACAGAGGGAATTTTTACTTTCTACCAAAAGATGCAAATTGGGTTTTCGAATACACTTTTTTTTAGATGCACCTTCCCAAATTGGAACAGATTGAGTATTGATGGTCCTTTGGGTAAATTTATGCAATCCATGTAGACTATGCGTTTTAAATTTGGTGAATGAAATTGTATGGTTAACCATGGTAGGAATTGTACTTTGGATTTTAAAAGCATCGATTGTATGTTAACATAGTAATCTGGATGATCCTTGTATGTTAATCATGTAGACGATAATTGAATCTTGATCATAGTAAGTGCTTGAAAAAACTTTGGTTCTGTTAAGTCTTCCACATTGTGATATGTTTATAAGTTAAGTTAATTCCTCCTCTTGTTAAAAAAAAATTATTACGTTAGTACTTGTTTGATCGTTGTGTCCAAGGATTCACGAGCGGGGCATTACATAGTATGTATATCCCTGTCAATTTAACAGGTAATCCCGGGCGGAGATGTCGAGAAATAGTTACACATAATTGATCCTTCAAGGAGTGTGTAGGTAGGGGATCCCTTTTGGGGCTTGCCCAAGTTCAAGGTAGTGACATCTAAGAACCCTCCACCTCACTGCCAGAGGTATACAGATGGTGAGTGTAAAACCCTGTAGGGGCGACACAACCCCTATGCACTATGGAAAAAGTACCAAGGACAATCAGGTGGA
The DNA here is from genome assembly GCA_018584345.1 of Thuja plicata. Lineage (NCBI taxonomy): Eukaryota > Viridiplantae > Streptophyta > Pinopsida > Cupressales > Cupressaceae > Thuja > Thuja plicata. Next base: position 1,692,040 of record MU223785.1, on the reverse strand, counting down.
TACTAACTTGAGGATTTAGATCGGGTTCTAGTTCAGATCGTTAAGGCTCCCCTAGAGGAGTGATCCCAACCGCATCTGTCTACCATGGTTGCAACCAATAGTAGCAATTATTTAGTGGTTGGGATGGCCTTGCTTTAACATGTGTCCACTTTGAGTTGTTCTCGCTTGGTGAGTACTCTTTCCCATCGCGACAGGCTCTCTAAGGCTAAACAATAATGAAAAGTGAATATTAACTACAAGTCGGGATTTCTGATCACCTCAAAGAAGTGAGAACATGCTCTCCTACAACACTTAAGATTTCAAGCACGCCAAACACATTCATTCCGCTCTTCAATTCCACCGTTTCAGATGAAATTAAGAGTACCTATGGAGGTTCCCAAGCCAAGACGAATCAAATGTATTTCTAGGTTTTTTATCACCTCAAAGAAGTGAGAGCATAATCCCCTAGCACACTTGGGAGGTCCTTGTACTGACCAAATTAGCTAAGTCCCTATTAAAATGAAAGCAAATTTAAAGTAAGCCACAATGTTTAGTCGATTCCATTAGGCAATCTGCAAAACAAATCCATTAGCAATTCGTCAAACGTCCTACACAAACATGTCAGATCTTGCACATTAAGAGCATGTGATCAAACAAAACCATCAATCCGTTAGGGTTAGCAATAAAATCCAATTGAAAACCTTTTATTCACTGCAAACCACCCCAAAAATGAACTTCTAAACCAAAAGACAAAACTTTTGACAAAGACAAACAAATGTTTACCAAATACAAAACAATTTAGACAAAATACAAACTTTTTCCCGGAAATAAAACTTTAGAGACAAAATATGAAAGCATTCACTAGAAACGAAACTACAGAGACCAAATATGAAACTTTAACCAGAAACGAAGCAATATCAACCAAATATGAAACAATGGCTAAATTGACTTTTTTCTGAAAACGAACAAATAGACACCGGAAACGAACTTTCTTGCTAGAAACGAACTTTGGTTGCCTAGTCTCCGACCTACAAGCACAAAATGTCAAAAATGTGATAAAATTTTGGGCCTAGGGCCCTACAGTGGTCGCAAAAAATGTGTATGAATTGTGTACTTATATATGCAACACAACACTTCAATTAATCATTAATTCAATTGGTTAGTTCGTGAAATCAATCGAATATCATCAAAACACAATTGAAATCAACTTATTGCTTCCTAGTCATGAAGATTATGATTTAATTATTAATGATCTCAGATTTATGCATATTAAATTAGTGATTAACACTCGTGAAATGGAAGATTTCAATGAAATGCATCTAAATGAATGCAAATTTTTAAGGATTTTGATGAAATTGATGCTAAGAATGATGCAATTAAGCAAAAATGCAAGCTAAATCTATTGAATTATGCAACTACATGATGATTTCAAATGTGAATTACTATGACGAATGATCTAAAACAATGAAATGATACTAAATGAGCTCTCACAATGCAATTGATTTCAAACTAGCATGACCTAAGTGCACAAATGATCTAGATATGAAACACTTTGGTTGAGGTTGCTTTTATAGATTTTCCTTGCTGGGAAAGAGATTTGAATTTGAATTGAAAGGCTAAGATGAATCCTTAATGGATGGTTGAGATGTAAACTTTGAGTAATCCATGTGATTTAATCTCATTGGTTGATGCCAAGTCATTTGTCCTTTTGTGAGTTGAGTGGATATTAGAACTTTTAATTAATTCACTTAAATAATATATCTAGCCATGTGATTTTGTCTTTTGATTTAATTAAATAGGCTAGGATAATTAATTAATGAATACTCTTTGATTAATGATTTTTGATGATTGATGAATCGTGTAATTAAATTTAACTAATTCAATTACACAAGTATGCTTAGGATTAAATTGATTTGATGACATTGATTAGGGTTTTGATCACCTGATTAGGATCTAGGTCAATTGATTAAGCTAGACCAGTTTTAGGTGATGATATACAACATATATTTAAACTGAAGTTTCTTATAATATAATAAACTTGTTGCAAAGAACAATCTCTTCTCCCCTTTTATTGGAATGAAATTTCAATTTAACTGTAAACCACCCTAGAACTGTTTGTACAATAATAAAACACTTGATAACACTTTATAGTAGAAGTATATAATTTTATCTTCAAGGGTTTTACCTTACAATATTCTGTTTTTACCAAGCACCCCTTAGAAATGTCCTTTACAATAACCCAAGATCTCCAGCTAGACATTTGATTTCCCATTTCAACTTAAATGGCCTCAACAAAAAATGATGTGCCATTGATTTTCAATTTTGCCCCGGTGGAGTTATATGACGTGTGTTGTAGGGGAAAAAGACATAAATGTGCAATCACAAATGGAGGCATGCTGAAGGCATTGAATACAGATAATTAAACCGAGCATATTTGGTTTTTATAATGCCACTGTCGAAACGAGCTAATTTAAGCATAAATATATAGTGTGTATACATAACTGTGTAGAGTGAAACAGTAGTCGCTAAGAGCTTGAGGATTAGCATTGAAACATTTGAAACAATCAGCTACTTTTGAAGTGAAATTTGATTTTTAGTTATTTGTTTATATTGAGAGAATACAAATACCAAAAAAGTAAGGTCAACCACACTAAGAGACTAGAGCAGCCAGTACACAATGCAATTACAAAAATTAGTCCACACCATGAAAAAATTGTTAAATATCTAATAAGTAAGTGTTTGAGCTTCTAATTTAAAACTGTGTATGCGCTTTTTGCTCAACCTTTCAAATCACACTGTCATGACCCCGATCAGAACTGATTAAGTATCGTGAGACTTAACAATTTCTGTGCCTTCACATCCCTGTCAAAAGTATAAAACCGATAGTTGAAATTTGTTCGATATAGAATCACTGTTATTGAAGCTTCCGACATATTGATAAAGCCTCATCGATGGAAGAAGTGAAGTTCTGAAGTTCATGAGAAGATCAGATATGTATTATCAGAGATTGTTTTATTAATCATGACGCCCAAACAAGTGATTCATCATCCATTATACTCCTTCCTTTGCTATCGGCAATCTTTAGCTCTTAACAAATCAGAAAGCAAACTGCCACGGTACTACTGAAGAGGCACATGGTTGGTCTTCAGGAGACAACGATTAGGTTGAAAAAGACACTACTTTTGTGTCGCAACTCATTGTCTTCTCCCAACGGCTATATAAGGTAGAAGTTCATTTGGGAGAAGGCATCGCTTGAAGGATAAAACAAAGCATCAAAGAGAAAGCTGAAAGCTGATATTGGCAAGGCAATTATTATGAATTGCATACATCTGCAGGGACAATTGGTAATTCCTAATTAACGTGGTATGAAGGATAAATTCTTATGTGGGATTTAACTATATATATGAAGTAAATATAATGTTTTTATTGATCATATGCAAATATAATGTCTATCTGACTATATGCAATTATATATACATATATACACAAGGGCGCACACACACACATATATATATATATAATGAATATTTGAATTTAATATATACAAATATGGAACTTGTAATTATTGGTTTCATTGAGGGAAGGAAGGGAGTGCAAAGAGGGGGAATGGTGAGATTCCAACTAGGTATATATATATATAATGAATATTTGAATTTAATATATACAAATATGGAACTTGTAATTATTGGTTTCATTGAGGGAAGGGAGGGAGTGCAAAGAGGGGGAATGGTGAGATTCCAACTAGGTATGTCACCTCAAGATGATGGTTAAGGACCATCACTTACCTAGGGTTGACAATTAAGGGCACCTCGTGATGATGGTTAGGGACCATCGGTTAAGGACCACATGAGACCGTAGGGGATAAGGTATTGTTGTTGGGCCTAGGGGAGAGGATACTTGGGGCACCTTATCAGGTCTCCCAACACCACCCACATTATAGTTAAGCCTCCATGTAATCATTGAGATTTGTTGTGTGGATCAATATGTATATGTGACCTAACCCTGGAATTGAATGTATCAAATTAGTATATCAATTATCATCTAATCTTGATGTAAGTTTCCAAAGCAAGCGTATCTCATTCTATTTCCTATGTAAGAATTACACCTCTAACTACATTTTGTTCCTATTTCTTTTTACATGAATGAATTTGGGCAATGTTGAACCCAAAGAGGGACATTACACACTCAGCAATCCATCATCAAGAACAGGAAAATGTGGATGAGAGAGAAGGATTAAAATCCAATAAAATAATTATGAAATGAAATCAATGAAGGAAAAAAGAAAAGTGAAAAAAGGATAGAGGAATCCCCATCCCGGACAGCAAGGAGATGCCTAGATGTAGTCTTTGTCATCCCAGAGATCGCTAGACATTCTCAAAATTATCAAAATTTCAAGAACATTCCCTCTCATAACAAACATTGCATTTTCTTGAAGTGCAAAGCTTATTAATAGTTAGAGAACTCCTTGGGTTAGAGAAGATGCATAAACAATGTGTTTTCCATATGTATATATATATATAAGAGAAGATGCATAAACAATGTGTTTTCCATATATATATATATATTATAAAGATTAAAATCCAATAAAATACTTAGTTTGAAATGAAATCAATGAAGGAAAAAAAGAAAATTTGAAAGAAGGATAAAGGAATCCCCGTCCCCGACAGCAAGGAGATGCCTAGATGTAGTTTTTGTTATCCTAGGGATCGCTAGACATTCTCAAAATTATCAGAATTTCAAGAACATTCCCTCTCATAACAAATATTGGAAAAAGGGGGCTACTTAAACATCTCATCAGAGACAGTTGGGGGACTTTGAGTCCCGCACATCAGAAATTCTAATACAAAAAACAGCACCCCATCCATCTTTGGGGTATATAGATGATATGGTATTAGTATTCACTATATTGAATTAATCAGTCAACCAATGGATTCTCAATGTATATTTTAGTATTTACTTCATCACATTGTATTTGAGGTGTGTATTTACAGTTTTGAGTTCACAAGGTTTAATCATTAAGCATATGAATCAGCATACCATAGAAACATGCCCCCCTCCCTCAAAAAAAATACCAGGATTTCAGAATGCAGGGGGATGGGTACGAGATATCCCACCACCGTTCCTCCACCGCCACCCGGATGCAAGAAACATCTCCGAGACACTGGGAAATCTCCAAGGATGCCCAGCAGTCCCTCAAGCGCCCCAAGGATGCTGGGAAGTCTTCCATCCTAAGAACATAAAAACATTTTGCTCGGTTTTAGTGTCTAGGGCCGAACCCTAAAGGCATGTGGGCCCCATCTATGCTCTCTTTCCATTCCAAAACACTAGCCATCAACAAATGTGTGTAAGCTCAACATAAACATATGATCAATTATATTTCAGCCATAAAGTATTGATAAGATTTATCTTAACAACATCAATACAAGCGCTGATACAAAATGCCACTGATAAAATCACTTCCCAAAGTCGTATCGAATGCATGGACCCAATACCCAACTGGAAATAACAATGAAATCCTTTAAATGGATGACTGGAAAGCTGATTGCAGGATTGACAACGTCCTAAAGCAAGCTGTCAGTCTGAAATGCGAGAGAAACAACTCGGAATGATCATCAACACATGCCCAGCATCCAACATGAATATAGCATTAATAGCTCGTCAAATATACTCAGAACTTCACCAAATAACACTAGAAGGGAAGAACATCAAACTGGAAACTGTGTCAGCAAATACAGGTCTTGAGAGGATAGAGTAGAACACTGGAACAAGATTGATATGCATTGGAAGATGAGTTGCAACAGGACTAATCATCAACAAATTTTATTTTGGATTCAAATATTTAAAATTTTAGTGTTTACTATTTGCAATTTCGCTATTTTACTAATTTGCCAAAATGTCATTTGAAATGTAATTCTTATACATATTTGTATAACTAGTTTATCAAATACAATATGATATCAGGGGGTTTCTATGGTCCAATGGTAAGGGACACAGGAAGAGACTTTCAGTTAAATGGTAGTAGTGCTACATGAGTAAAAGCCAAGGTGGGCTAGGTTTAAAAGATCCGAGTTTACAAGACATTGCCCTTGCAGCTAAATGGACCATTAAAGCTCTTAATCAGAACAAAAATAGAAGACCCTTGTCAGAAACAATATTGCTTCCGCATTTCCTAAAGGTGCCAGGGCTTGGAAAGGACTGTCAATATCTTATCTCCTTACCTGTAGGTATCCTGTTAACCCTATATGATATCAGGGGGTTTCTATGGTCCAATGGTAAGGGACAAAGGAAGAGACTTTCAGTTAAATGGTAATAGTGTTGCATGAGTAAAAACCATGGTGGGCTAAGTCTAAAAGATCTGAGTTCACAAGGGATTTCCCTTGCAGCTAAATGGATCATTAGGTCTAAAAGATCTGAGTTGACAAGGCATTGCCCTTGCAGTTAAATGGATCATTAAAGTTCTCAATGGGGACAAACCATGGAAGACCCTTGTCAGAAATAATATTGCTTCTGCATTTCCTAAAGGTGTTAGAGCTTGAAAAGGACTGTCAATATCTTATCTCCTTACCTGTAAGTATCCTGTTAACCCTATATGATATCAGGGGGTTTCTATGGTCCAATGGTAAGGGACAAAGGAAGAGACATTCAGTTAAATAATGTGGCTGCATGAGTAAAAACCATGGTGAACTAGCTAGAAGATCTGAGTTTACAAGGGATTGCCTTTGCAGCTAAATGGATCATTAAAGCTCTAAATGGGAAAGACCATGGAAGACCCTTGTCAGAAATAATATTGCTTCTGCATTTCCTAAAGGTGCTAGGGTTTGGAAAGGATCTAAAACATTTCAGAGCTTGTGGAAAGCTTGGGAGTTGATAAAAGACAAAGTGACTAACAGCATTTTTGGTCCTAGCAGTAATAAGGTTTTTGGTGTCGAATCAATATGGTGGAATCTCGAGCATAATGGTAAGTAACTGGCTTTACTTCAAGGTTGTTCTGCCAAGAAGTGGAACCACCTCAGTATTAATTGCTTTAATGAAATTTTTAGAAATGGACAATTAATTGATGGGCCCTCTCTAAGCAATTCAAAGCAAATTCCTCCTCCTAATTAGAGAACATACTCTGTTTTGAACTTTTGAGAGAAGCATTTAAGAATTTTAATTTTCCTATCTGCTGTCTCGATGGTAATGAGCAATATACTGACTTTAAATAGATTGACAATTCCTATTTAAGTAAGATTAAACCTAAAGATATCTATAACCAATTGGCTAATACTTCTGATATTGTTGATTATATTAATAAGTGCTGGAATATTCAGATTGACAATAAAAGTTGGCAGAAAAAATTCAAGATTTTGTGGTCCAAGTGTATTGAGCCTAAAAAGGCTTGCGTCAGAAGGCTTCTTTTATTACAGAGACTTCCTTATAAGTTGGAGCATTCTGAATCTAACTTATGCTCTCCATTTACAGGAAGCCTGAGTGAATCAGGCACATTTTCTTTGAGAGTTTTTTTGCTAAAGAAATCTGGGATATTTTATGTAAAGGTCTTTTTAATTGGAATGTAAATAATCAAAATTCTTGGCTGGAAATTCTCACTGGAAATGTGAATAATATTGGTAAAATATATAATCTATTTTGGCTCTCTATCTAATCAGATTTTATGGTTTGTTTAGAAGGCTAGGAACAATGAGGTATTTAACAGGAATAGGAGGATGCATAGTGAGCCTTATAAAAGACTCACTTTCATCTATGTTGCACTGCAGGTGACCATAACTACGGAAATTTGGAATGCTAAGTTCTTAAAGTTGCTTGGGGATGGGATAGTCACTGCGAACAGAGAAGAAATGAGATACAGGCACACTTGGTCATATAATACCAGTACCAATCCCACTTTCCATGAGGAACTATTGGAGTACCACAAGAAGAACAATGAAGCAGCTGAGCCAAACAAGGCAGACAAGAAGGACCATCACAGTGCCAGGAGATTCTTCAATAGCAGTACGAACTCTGGTATTGAAGAGGTCAGATCTAACGAGGATAATATGTAGTCTCCCCTCCATTGGGTCATTGGGAGTGGAAGAGATTCAATGAGTAGAATTGATTGAATTCTTAGTTTTGATATAATGCTTTGGTTTCAGGTTAAATGATGTGAAGACATGATGTATATAGTATATGGTTTTTTCAATATTAGCTACTGTTAAGTAGTTTATCTTTGGACAAAGGCTGTATGCCTCCTGCAGATACATTATGACTGATTAATCACCTGCCATGTATGAATTTTTGTAATGTGTCATTCTCTATAATAAATATATAAAAAAATACTATATGATATCACCAACAACCCCCTCCGCCATTCCCCCGCCATTCCCCCGCCATCCCCAAACTTAGGCACTTGGTCCACCTGTCCATATGTGTCGACATAACATAAGTTAACCCAAATGAACCACTTCTGCATTGTAAAGGAAGACTAAGTTTAATCTAATTGCATTCATTATTTGCAATTGAAAAATCGCATTGGTTGAGCTAATCCACATAACAGGCTCTTGGCATTAATCATTTTCACAGTAAGTGCACTCAACATGGCATAACTACAAAACAAAAACAGCTTAATTTAGTCACAGTCACCTAGAAACTTGGGGATTGGGATGGGGATCCGTTCCAAATCAGGGTGAATGGGTAAAATTATATGTATACAGGTATATTATATACAAATGTAGTCACCAAATACACACACACACACACACCAAAAGATGCATGTAAAAGGACTGGGTCCTTCTATCCATTCTGGAGCTTCCTGGTGACTGAAATTATTATCCATATTATTTGTAAGTCACTGGACATGACAATACTTACAAAATTGACTAAATCTCTCCAACACAAATGTCATCTTGGTAAGGCAAGTACACTTTGTTGAAGACAGCCAAATCCCTTCAAGGGGATCACTTCATCGTATGGCATCCAACACAGTTGCTTCTATCCAATTAAAACATTGAAGTCAAGAAGCTTTTTCTCTATATACAGCAGAAGTTTTAAAAACTTCACAAGCACAGAGAAAATTCTTGGTTAATTTTTCCAAGCAAATAGAATTTTCTGAGAACTACAAGTAAAAAATAACTACACTATAGGGCAAATGTTAAATCTAAACTTTTAAAGTTTAGATTATGCTCCCCAGCGATGCATTCCCTGCCAAATATAAACCTCTCCCCCATAGGGAATATTTCATGGAGGTTGGGATTATTAGAAAATGTCCCCACCCCATCCACTATTTTGCAAGGATTTCAGAAATGTCTCTAGTACACAATTTTTTTTAGGGGACGCCTGGTTATGTAAGGGTACAGTATACCCAAACACATTTTAGTTACTTTAAAAAAAAAAAAAAACCTTTCAACTTAATGTTTTTTGTAGCATACCCTCTAAGATTTACAAAGAAATCAAGAAGCTTTTATGCTTATTAATCCTCTATAAATAAGGATTAAGTGCAAAGATCATGCCGCGACACTAAAAGGCATTATGGCTAGGACATTAAGAGTACTAACAGTCTAACACTGAGCTACCACTAGAAAAGATCAAAACCTCACTGTCTAATAGGATTTGCAAGCCTTAGATTTATCATAAGTTTTCAAGTCATTTGTCTAGACCCTCTTACATGAAGCAGAAGCAACCCACATTCATATTTTATGTTGTTTCTATGCCATTAACCTTGAAACTTGGTTGTTACAGAGCTACACATTACTTAGCATCATAGTTAGCAGACTCAGCGAGTTGCCAACTACTTGCAAAAAATCCATAACTAGTCTTTCCTGTGTTAACTTGCCGAATTTTATGACAAGTTTTTTACAATTTTGATGCAGGAGCATCCAGGAGGAGTCATCCTTAATCCTGCACAAAATTTTACAATTATTAATTTGCAACTTAATATCTTTCTTTGCTGTCCATGCATTAACACTTTGCAGATACAGAGGATGAGTGTGCATCTAGTATGCGGCTGAGTGCAAGCATTTTAAAGGAAAGGGCAAAGCGCTAAGGAAAACTGATACTCATGTCTCATAATATTCCAATTGTATGGCCGCAGCAGATGCAACATGTTAGTTAACAGATTTGTCTTTTCAGAATAACAAGCAAATGACTCTCTTCGCCCAGCCACAAAGACAAATTGCTAACAAACAGTTGGAGAGATCACCATTGCTTGGATGATCTACCTCTGAATTTTAGAGGTACAGCTCCCTCTTATGATGTAATTTAGGTTTTTCAGGGTATGCGTTTAACCAGAAAGCAGGAAAGGTAAATTAACATCTGCACATAGCTATGATACAGATGCGATTATGAATTCAGATGAAGGGGAAAGCAAAGATGAATGACACAAAGTTCACCCGCCCAACACCCATAACAAATAAACAAGGAAAAGATTTAAAAATTCCTTTTCAGATATATGAATGATTCAGAATTCAAAGTTTCTGCAATAAACATATGCAAAACATAACAGGACAGGGAAAACATCAAAGAATAAATGATAAAGACTCAAAGGCACATATGCAGTCAAAGGAACACACATAAAAACAAAGTTTTAGTATATGTCTCCTTCTTTCCTTTGATAAATAGCAAAAGATTCAAAGATCATTTTCCCCCTGTACAAGAGTCATGTCTGAAACAGAAAAACTTATCTTGTCTCTCCCTCCTATGAAACTTTCAATAAAATCCTCTTTCCGGTCAATATGTCAAAAAGCATAGGCTTCAGAGTTCGGACCCTTTCTCTCTTATCTAACCTCCTATTTAAAGAGCTTCTTCAAGAATCCTTTCAGTTTCCATAACTGCCGCTTCTTGATTACAAACAATGAGATAAAAAGGCTCTCCATGTTTCCCGTGCATGTAATAATTAACCAAACTTGAATACAAGAGGTTGAAGAATTCCACCAAATAAAAAGGCCTAAGAAAAGTGATGCAGACACAATCTGGAAAATCCTCAATCCCCCATATGACTCATGTTTCCTCTCCTCCAAGCCTCTTTGAAGCAGCACAGAGAACTGATGATACCATCTTGTTGTACATTCATTCCTATCTAGAGACCTTTGTGGTTTATATTGACTTCAGTCTTGAGAGTTGTAGCAAGATTTATAGTGTATCCTGCCATTACAGATTGATTTACAGACTTCAGGAGATCAAATTCGTTGCGTATGAAGGGTGCAACCACCATATATTCAGGTATTTCTTATATTTCTGATATCAAAGATCCATATAGACCCTCAAAGATTCCAGTGTTATAGATCTGCCCTTCTTGTTCTGCATAAAGTTTGTAGTTTTAAGTACAATACCAATATCCTCTCCTGATTATACAAAATCTTAGCATTAGCTTCAGCCACCATGACAAGAATTTTTCCTACTTTACTTCCTTCGAGCACTTCTTGCTTTTGTCTGGTTTATTGTATTGCTATGTTGAAGCTATCGAGATCCATCCATATGTGCCCCATAATATGAAGGCTTACTGTCTACTAAGTTTGTGATTATAACTTCTTGTGCAGCCTTCTTGCATTCTTCAATGTCCTTGATCAACGTTATTTGATAGTCAACTTAAGCCCTCGTAAAGGCCCTCGCTAGAAGTTGCACGGGTGCTTTGGATATACCAATGTCTCTGCCTGAGAGAATACAACCCAAGTTTATCAGTGACCTCTGCAGCATTCATTGCATTGAGAAGATCCTGCTTATTAGCAAACACAAGTAACACTACATCCCGTAGTTCATTTCTTGCCTCCATAACAATCACTATCAATGCCATTCATTATGGGTATGTGCTACGATCCAGTCTCAGATCCAGTTGCTTACAGCCAATACCAATCATCATTTAATCCACTCGGAGTTATCCATAGTAATATAATCCAGTGGTACCCTTGTGGGTTAAGACTTTGTTCAAGCTCGCCTTTGATATCGGCTTCCACACTTTGCATCTGCACCCATCAGAGCATTTCGAAACATAAAATCAGTCATTTTCCAAGGGACGAAATATCTTTGAGTTATTTTGTAAAGCAATTCACTTGTCAACCCTTTTTTCTTCTATAAGCACCACATTGAGGATGATCTCAAGATAGCTTCCATAGGCACAAAGATCGACCATAGATACGTGTTGATTAATTACATACGCAATGTGATACGCACAATTGCATCATACACAAGTCTTGTGTATTTTGGAAATGTCTTCGAGAGTGCACTATCAAATCAAACATTTTGAGATCTACCCTGCAAAATCCATTCTAGGCACAATCTGCAACCATTTTGTGACATTTCTCTAACAGCGTATGTAACACCCCCCTTGGAGATCCAACAACAATGCGGCCTGGAACAAGGAAGACACAGTGTATTCCCTTTAATGACTTTGTCTAACATCTTATTGAATCTCTACACTTTTATTTTACTCTGTAGCGGCTTCTTCAAACAATCATTGACTTTATAATTATGTTGTAAAAATGATTTTCCATTTGTGTCGGCAAATGGTGCAAAATTTGAACTTTTGAACCATGTTTGTATTTGGTTCGAGAGCACAAAAAAAGCTCAATTCCCCAGCTATATGTCGGATTTCAAACTTTCCAAAACCTTTTTAATATTGCTAGTTGGGTTCGCAAACATCAGTGACATTATTTTGAAAATTAGGATCTGTCTTTTCTTCTTCCAATGGACTTTTCAAATGACTTTAGGTAATGTTTGATCTTCGAAGCCAACATTCTCTTCCAACTTCCAGTTAGATTCCCTTTGGCAAAACATTATCTCCTTCTGAGGGGATGAATTTCGATATTCTACAGTCTACCATTAGAATAAGGACTCACTCCATTTGGGGAACCAAATATTCTAAGATCTCAATTTCCTCTTTCAACAGAACAATAGCTTGCATTTGGCCAAAATTGAACAGAAATAATTTTCCTTGTTCCCAACAAGTTCAAGAAACATTTTAATAGAATTCCAATTTTACTTCACACTAGCAACTTGGTACATTCTTATATCTCAACCCTCCCTATTGCAAGGTGGTGGTTGTTAATGTTTTCGAACCAGAATATATAGATGCAATATACAGAAAACCAGAAAAGCATATGAACAGATGACACGATGATTTACCCTGGGAAAACCCTCCTACTCGAGGGAAAAACCCAGCCACACCAGAAAAATATCTCTTTTATTAATAAAGTAGTTCAAGTACAATGCTTTCAACTTGATGCAATTCCTCCACACACAAAGCAATCACATATATACATAAAATTGAGACTTCATATCACAACTGAAGGTCTCTTCAATTTCCAAAAACAAGACTTCATATTTCCAAACGCGTGACTCTTCGCATGTCCTATATCTCTTCATATAATAAAATGTCAAATATTAAGAGTGTGACACCTAGCACACATTGAATGCCACATTGTGCTCAATTGAAATGACAGAAATATCACCATAAATATCTTCTCTATCTATGACGCAATACAAAGGTATTGTCCCAATTTCAACATATAGCAAAATCGAAGATAAAGATCTCTATCACAGCTACAATCCTCAACACTCCCCTTAGCAAGAGAGAGATCTTTAGTATGGCAGGCACACATAGCTTCAACCACAGATGTAAATTCTCATCACATTGTTATCTCAGTATAACATTATTCGTCATAGTTACTTCATAAGTGCATAAAATTAAAGTCATGGAGTCACACACGTGACTTCCACCATGGCTACTCCCAGAGGGTGGAACAAGGGCTTTCACCTCAAACTTCTCCCAGAGAAGAATGCATTACCACCTTGCCTACTCGCAAAGGGTGGATCCACCATAGCTACTCCAAAGGGTGGAACAAGGGATTTCACCTCTAACTTCTCTCGCAGAGAAGAACTCATTAACAAGGGATTTCACCTCAAACTTCTCCCTCTTGGAGAAGAACTCATTAACAAGGGATTGCACCTCGAACTTCTTCCTCTTGGAGAAGAACTCATTAACAAGGGATTGCACCTCTAACTTCTCCCTCTCAAAGAAGAACTCATTAAAACTCATAAAATATCATCAAATACTGAGACTCCCTCTCAACGGGGGCAGCATTCTCATGGCTTTGATTATCACAATACTAGGAAATTGGCTCCAATGTTTGTCAACAATTTTGCAATCACACTGCTACACAGGCTTGTTGATCCTCTGCAAAGGACATAGCATTCTCCCTCTATCACTCAAGCTCCCTCTGAATCTTTTTTCCTCCTCTCAAAAAAAATGAAGACAAGATAATTTGAATAGATTCTTTTTACTTCAAGAGTTACCAACTCAGCTTAGGCTGCAATCTCTCATCATCCTTGTGCTCCTTGATCCATCCTGGAAGCATTTAGAGAGATTAGAAATAGACTCAAACTAGATCCCAAAGAGAAATATACTGACTAATGCTAGACGCATACAAGATTCACTATTCATGATCAATATTCAAAGGTATAATCATAAAATACGTATCTCTTCATTGTTTAATCTTCCTCATAGCTCAAGCACACTACAAGAAAACAAACCACCCTTATTATCACCTCTAATCCTTTGATAATAAACAACATTACATGCCTACCCATGACAGCTATCAAATCTGAATCTCCAATAGCAACAATAAATTGAAGCCTCTTAGTTTCTCCTCAATATCGAACCAGCTCAATGAACATCTACAAATTACCGATCGACCACCAGCCCCTCTCGTGAGAGAGTCAAGGCTGTCCAAGCTCTAATACCATGTTAATGTTTTTGAACCAGAATATATAGATGCAATATACAGAAAACCAGAAAAGCATATGAACAAATGACACGATGATTTACCCTGGGAAAACCGTCCTACTCGAGGGAAAAACCCAGCCACGCCAGAAAAATATATCTTTTATTAATAATAGAAGTTCAAATACAATGCTTTCAACTTGATGCAATTCCTCCACACACAAAGCAATCACATATATATATATAGAATTGAGACTCTTCATATCACAACTGAAGGTCTCTTCAATTTCCAAAAACGAGACTTCATATTTCCAAACGAATGACTCTTCGCATGTCCCATGTCTCTTCATATAATAAAATGTCAAATATTAAGAGAGTGACACCTAGCACACATTGAATGTCACATTGTGCTCACTTAAAATGACGGAAATATCATCATAAATATCTTCTCTAGCTATGACGCAATACAAAGGTATTGTCCCAATTTCAACATATAGCAAAATCAGAGATAAAGATCTCTATCGCAGCTACAATCTGCAACAGTGGCTACAATAATCAAATTGCACTAAATTTATAGGGGTATGAAAATTCTTCAGCTTTCATGAAGCCCATAATCATCATATCTTGTTGTCATAAGGAAATGCACTTTCTCTGAAACTGATATATCAGTCACAGAACCGGTATGTCCAAGAAACTTTGCAATACTGGCCTAGGTATTCATATCTCAATTTTTTACAAAGTGATTTTGTCGTAGGCATGAACCAATTGCAAGATCATAAAAGCACCAGGTTTTGTCCCTTGAAGCTGTCACAGAGTATTTATGTGTTTCATGAACGGGGACAGCATGAAACTCAGATGAATGATCTTTCAAAGTATGCCGGCAATTGTAGTTTCCAAAGAGTTTAAATTTGGCCGAGTTTCAAATTGGGGTCAACACAACAGACTAGACAAAGGGAAAACATTGCCAAAGACTTTGAAACTACCGCAATGTGTATTCAAGCAATGGCAGAAGAAAAGAAGAGAATGTGTGGACGAAGAGGAAGAGACTTGGGGGAGGCGTATGCCTTCTGAACTCCCATACATTGTGCAGGGTAATTAAAAAGTTTATTCTTCAGTTTAAATAAGAGAACAAAACAAAGAGGAATAGGTAGCTTTGGAAATGAAATAAGAAGATAGAGGACTGCACAGCAGCATTAGTGGTGAGAGTGCATGAAATAGCTTTCACAAAAAAACAAGGAACGATAAAATCACGTTGCAATTTACAAATGTGTATGTAAGTGCAAGAAATGGAGGAGAGTGAGCATGAGATAAAGGTAATCGAATGTGCTGGACTGAGAGTAGTGCTGGTTCATAGCAAAGAATTGAAAATGTGTGTGTGTGTGCGTGTGCAGGAAGAATAAAATGCACGCACAGTAAAAACAATGAAGGAAAAGAAAGAAGATTGCGAAAATTGGGAAGTGGCCCATAGCGGAGATAGTTATGCAGAGAACACAAAGAAGTGTGCTGAGAGAGAGAGAGAGAGAATTGTCTGATCTGGTTTTCATATGCAAACAGAAAATTATACAGTTCTTTGAATTGCAGCTTGGGCAGAGTATGTGAAGGAACAGTTTTGAAAGTACACAGGTGTGCAGAGCAAACACTATAGCTGAAGATTGAAGTGACGAATTAAAGATTAAAGAAAGGGAAACACATAGAGAGGGCGCACAGGACAAAGAACAAAGATAAGAGAATAGATTGCAAACAAAGAAGTGAGAGCATATAATGACAATATACATATTCGTTTGCCTCTAAAATGAAAGTAAATCTCTCTTTATATCATGATTGTCCTCAACTTTTAAGCGTTTTCAGCATACCCTCAAAATAATGAATACAAAATAAGCATTTTTACAATAACATTAAATAATTCACACAGATTAGGTACTCGTCCTAACCAGTATTTAACATAAGAGACGTAAAGCATGACAATTGCTCCACACCATAGAGATAAATGTTAATCTCCAATTTCCAAAATATTTTTTATTAATCGGTATACAAAAGAAACGTACTTTGCAAATTCCCTCTATAATAACCTTCAAGAAATGAAAACATTTTGATTCTTTTCCAATTTCTGAATGACATTCGTGAAATTCCATAAACCGATTGCCTGAAAGGATAACCGGAACAAATCACACATACAGACAGCAAATATTTGAATCATACATTTACTATAATGCACGACGATGCCAACATGAGTACATTGTTTCACGCAAACATAAATACACATAAGTTGAGTAAATTGAGCACATGAGTTTTATTTTTAATTTTTAAAACATAAGAAAAATAGTATTTAGTGCTGCCCTAAGAAACTCCTCAATCGGGAAGCTTTCCAGACCTAAAAACAGCAAACTTAGAAAGTTGAGAGTGCGAGAAAGGCACAGAATTTTGTTGCAGAAAATGTTCAAGAACGTTTTTGGCAGCCTCTGGATCCGCCGTCTCGCATTCGATCTCATAGGTAGTTCCAAAGGAATAGTGCGTCTCATCTAACTCAAGGTTTAACCCTTGCCACTCGAAAACCCCTCTGACATTCCTAAACCCTCCGAGACAAACAAAATCGCTGCATCCATATTCAGCCAAAACAATCTTAAGAAGCCCGCAACTCTCCGCCGCCGAAAGCAAGCGACTCGGCTCTGCCACGCAAGCCCTCCCGAGCGCCGCCTCCAAATCCTCCTCCGCTTCTTCCACACGGCTGACGCCATCGACTAAAACGGCCTTCCCCTTAAGTGAAACGACACAGCGAGAGTCACCGCCATAGAAGCGCAGGCGTAGAACAGCCCTCTTGGCACTGAGCTCGCCATTGGAGCCATCAAAAAACACATTTTCCTGCAAATGGGTTACCTTGTGGAAAGGGGCAAGAATGGTTGCCACCTTGTGATGTGCAGAAGCATCTGGAAGTTTCAGTTTCACTTCAACTTCCATGGAAGGCAATTGCAAGTACGAACAATGGCCTTACGAATCACTCTGCATCCGATTGGGGAAGCCAATTCGGGAGGGAGCGGAGGGCTTGGAATCCAACTGGGATAGAAGGGCAGAAGCGGCGGTGGTCTTTGAAGGAGGGGGTGGAGGCGCCGGAAAGAGCCTCTTACGCGCCTCTATAAGCTCTTCTTTGTCCTCCAAACGCACTTCCAGCTGTGAAGGCTTCCTCCTCAACATTTTCCCATTATCCGCGAGGGCATCAAAGAAAATCTATGAGCCTTTCTGCATCAAGTTAATCCTTTTAAATAGGGTTGGTGTTTTGTTTGGGGAACTTGGATTAGAATTTGGAGGTTTATGGGCTTAATTTTTCTTATTCTTAAATTGGTGGTGTATAAAAGGAAGTGCAATGGTTAAGGTGATAGTAAAATATATTTAGAATAATATATTAGAAGTAGAAATTAGAAAATGTAATAACAATTATTAGAAATAAGTGTATGTTAGAAATTAGTGTAAATGGATAAGCACTAGCATATCAATAATATATTATAGTAGAAGCAATTCAAAATCAAATGAAGCATTTAAAACATAATGAATTAATTCTAAAAACTATGTTATTGTCCTTTATTCCTAAGAATCTATTTGGTCCAATCAAAAGTTTGCTCTAGATGCATGAGACTATTTAGATGACAACTTAGAAAATGAGATTATGGAAAGTGAACTTTATAATTAAAATTAAGAATTTAACTATATAATAGAGGAATTATTTATTAATAAATTAAATAGTTAGTAAAGAATGGAGCGCGTACGGGAGCGGGGAGGCCCCAACAGTCACTTGCAGGAAATTTTGATGGCCTATTTCAATCCTTTGATGGTCATGGTGCTTTTCAGAAGCACGGATCCTTCACATATCAACCTAAACTGACTCCACAGTGGCCTTTCAATAGGCGCAGCACGACGAGGTTTCAAGCATGGAAACCTAAAACTCGATCAGATCAAACCAATGCCTCCCTCATTGGCACTCAAGGAAAAGTAACCAGGAATGGAAGGAAATGGGAGAAATATGGCGCGGGATCACATCCATAAGGGGCTATGAGCCTCAAATCAAAAAAATTGATTTTTCTAAGATTGCTGACAGATTTTACAGACTAAATCAACTTATGGTTTCGCAGCAAAACCAGAAGAAACCAACCCTGACGCTTCACCATGAGCCAAATATCAGGTTTGAAGTCATCTCCACTATGTGTGTCTCTAACCCTACTTGGCAGGAATCTATAGACACTCTTAAGGATAGAGATTTCTTTTTCAAATGGTTAGGACCATGGCCATCTGTTAACCTTATTAAGAGCTGGTGTCAAAATATTTGGGGTAAGAGATACAATTTGAAAACCCTAGCCAATAGATTTTATTTGGCCCTCTGAGAAGATAAGACTAATAAGGACTGGATCTTAAACAATGGACCTTACTTAATAAATGGGAAAGGCCTTTTTTTTTAAAGATTGGGTGGCTAACTTTGATCCAACCAAAGAGAAAATCTCAGAATACCCAATCTGGATAAATCTACATAATCTCCTAGCTGAGTATTGGGGACAGGAAACGCTCCAACATATTGGTAATATGATTGGATCTTTTATAAAATCTGAGGAGGTGATTAGTCTGAAGGATTCATCCATACATCCCAAAATCTTGATCAATCTACAACAAAATATATCGATTCCTAATCATATTACTCTGGACACAACAAATGGTGCATGGAAACAACAGATAGAAATTTGGGATGAAGATATAATGATGGACAATATTCAAGATTCTTGCAAGGTTAAAGAAAAAGTTTTTATGCAGGATCTCCTTCTAGATGAACTAGCAAGAAGGTCTCTGTCTAGAAACCTAACTCAGCTAGATGAGGCTGAAATTGTTGCTAAACGCCCTGAAGAGGATACATTGGCTATACCTACCTGGCGAAGGCAGTGTCATTTGGCTGTTGAGGCGGCTATCCAGGGATCGTCCTCTCCTATCTAACAGATTCTTCAGAAGACAATTACTTCTCCTCCTACATGCCCAAGCTCAAACTTTGCAGATTAGCTAGAAGACTATTCCCTTCATCATCCCATCACTTATGCTGCTAGTGGAACCAAAGAGAACCTCCTACCCCACACTATTAATATGGGTGCTCCTTCTCATCTGCATGTGGGGACCTGCCTTGGAAATAATGATCTCTTAAAATCAAATATTGGGTTTAAGTCTGCTCCTGAATCCTGTGACTCTTTGGAAGCTTTTTTTAGCCCCCTCTCTGAAATCATAGTCCTTGCCCCTTCTTATAAAGAACCCATTATTGGAGTCTCCATAACTCAGGATACTTCACCTATAATGCTACTGGAGAAATCTGGGGTGGAGACAAAGTTCAAATGTACTGATGCAGCTGGCGCTCCTCCAGGCTCAAATGGGAAACAATCCCCAAAGAGCTCGGTAATCCTCTCCCCAACCACTCAAATCGCTAAAGAATGTCAGTAGAGATCTTCTCAGAATAAGGTTAGTTGCTTTCTTTCCATTATAGAAGCTCTTAACAGAATTCAGGATGATCATGATAAATGTATAGAGATTGGTGAAGAACTAGTTGCTGAGGGAGACCCCCAGGATGGTCAAATCTCTCCCATTAGAAACCTAGAAAGTTCTTTCAATAAAGCTAGAGATAGTGGGGATAATTTACTAGAATACTCCTCTAATTTAAGTTTTTTTAGTGATGATGGTGGGGATGATTACTTGGGGATAAATGAGTCTCTTAATGTTCTTGAAAGCAAAGGTTTGCACCAATCTGAATCTAAAATGAAGAGACCAAAACTGGGGTTGAAACGGACAAGAGGAGCTAAATCCACCAAAGAAAAGTTGGAACAAGTTGGTTGTGCAGCAGACCAGACAACATTGTTGAGATCAGGAAAGGTTATAGCCTTTTCCCGAAAGAAATGAGGGTCCTCTCGTGGAATGTCAGGGGCTGCAATGCCCCTGAAAAATCTCGCCTGCTCAAGAGAGGTCTTGATCAGGCGAGAGCAGACTTAGTTCTTTTGCAAGAAACTAAGCTTAAAGGTGAAGACATTATTTTGTTCCAAAAGAAATTTGCTAATTAGGGTGGGGTGTTTTTAGAGGCTTCTGGTGCTTATGGGGGCATGGGCATTTTATGGGATGGTAGTGCAGTGAATGAAGTCATGATCAGCCAAGCAGCTAATTGGCAATGGTGTTAGGAACCTGTGTGTTCCTTCTGTTTATTTTGTTAGTGTAGTGTTGTTGGACGCATATGCTTTGTAAGTCATTCCGTGAGTATATTTTACTATCCCACATGCATAGGTAGTATTACTTTTCTAGATTGTACTTAGTATATAAGTGTATGTTGAAGCCTTTGATGGGTACCGATGAATTTATTGTATTGAGCTTGCTCAAAGGAGGTTACCCCCTCGAAGTGGCCCGCGATCAATAGATTCACTCTGAGTTTTACTATTGCTCTATATTTTGTTATTTCATGCATTTTCACCATATTGTTGTAATAGGTTCCTCTCATATGGTATCAGAGCACTTTCTTGGGCTTGCTGGGTGAAAATTACGTCAAAAAATTATTTTCCCGTCGTGGCCTTCAGGTTCCTTTCAATTCTAGTATTTCTTGTTATTGCAATACTTCTTTTCAGTTATTCAATATTTGAGTGATTTTCCCTGAGTCGATTGTCAAAAAAAAAATCTCATTTTTTAGCCATAACTTCCTTGCTTTCTTCCTGTTTCCTCTCAAAGTTCCTCAAAACCCCTGAAATACCGTTCTGCATACTTCCTTCCTAGAAGACCCCACCCCAAATTCTACATATCAAAGCCCTAAATCCCTCATTTATCTAATTTTAGGGTTTGCCCTATCTTTTTCGCTTCTCATCCAATTGCCACCAAACCGGACCACAAGGTTCAATTCCTAATTCTACTCCCTTGTCCCTCTTGGACCGCTCGTCTCATTCTGCCTCCCCAACCCTGAAACCCTCATTTTTATTTTTCCCTTTTCATTAGAAAGTGTCCAACCACTCGTCAAACACCCATTTACCATCTGAGTTTTTCCCAAATCCAAGTTTGCCCTAACTGAAAAAGTTTATGTTTCTCGTTTTCTACCCATTTCCAAAAAAAAAAAAAATCTGCTTTATGGTTGTTACACGTACAGGAGCAAAAATCATGGAGGATGAACTTGCTTCCCTCAAAACCAAACTTCAAGATCTGGATGACAAATTTCTCGGTCTCACTCTTCAGCATTCAGCCATGAATCGAAACCATTCTGGAGACGCTGGGTTCTCTTCTGTCAATTTTCATGGACCAAAGCTTGATTTTCCTCGCTTCGATGGTGCTGATCTGACTGGATGGATTTACAGGGCAGAGCAGTATTTTAGCTTGCATAATACTTTGGATAACAACAAAGTCCCGCTTGCATCTTTTCAT